>CADDXX010000146.1:1169573-1339128 GCA_902810485.1 Alauda arvensis | reverse complement strand
GCGCGGGGCGGGGGCGCGGAGCCCGCCCGCTCGGTTACCTCCTGGGCCAAGGTCACTGCGCGCTGGCCGCGGCTCCTCGCCTGCTCCTGCCGCTCCTGGCGCGCCCCGCGCGGTGGGTGTCAGCCGGCAGCGGGCGGAGGGACGCGGCGATCGCTCATCACACACACGCACACACACGCACTGCGGGCGGAGGCGCTGCTGCCGCTGCCGCCGCCGAGGCTGCGGCTCTCCCGTGCTCTGCCGGAGCGGCGGCAGCTCAGCTCCCTCCCCGCAATGGAGCGGCCGTCACGTGGGGGACGGGCACGTCAAAGGTGCTGCCGCTGCCGCCGCTCCGCCACACAGCAGCAGCCTTCCTCCTCCTTCCTTCTCCTCCTCGGCGCTCTCGGCTCCCTCACCGAAAACAGCGGCCAAGAAACTGCAGCAGATCTGGCAGCAGCCCCTGTTAATGAGATTAGGCACCGCTGGAGGGCTGGGCAGGAAGAGAATGTGGTCTAATGGGATAGGGAAGGAAAGGAGGAGTTGTTGGGGAAACTGTGTCGCCTCCTTCATCTTTCCTTACCGACAGAAACAGGGAATCTGCCTCTTCCTCTGTCTTATGCTGGACTAAGGAGAGCCTGTGCTCTGTTGGCACTGCAGACTTCCCTGAGCAGCAGAACAGAGAGCAGAGARTGAGTCCGTTTCAGGCAAATAGGAAGAAACCCTGAGGACACCTCAAGACACCCTCGGGACTGTTTTGCTGTCCTAGGCAACTGCCTAGTGCGAGGGCCTCGCATTGGCTACAATAAAGGAGAAAGATCAGGTCTTCTCAGTCTTACTGCCCCAGCACAAGCAGACAACACTCTTGCAATTCCACTTTTGCAAGGGGGTTGAAATGCCCAGCACTCAACATCCACAAGAACACAAGATACTTAAGTGGTTAAGCTCTGGTATACTTCCATTTAAAAGTGCCTTTTCTGGAAACAGCTCTTACTACAAGAATGATCTTGCAAAAGAATCCTCTACTGTGCACTGCACCTTGTGGAGTGTGTGCTGGTAAATCAGGCAATTCAAGCAGAGAGGTTTCCAGACATACTGGGTCACCTTCACCCTCACTCGTTCTAGCTTTCTCACATCCAGAGAGCCTCACACCAACACCATCCTGCARGAAGTTTGTTATTATCAGCTACTGCAACTACTTTTAACTACTCTTCCAAACTTTGCAGATGCCTTGAGATACTTTAACAGAGGATGTGGTAAATGAGCTCAGGCAATGATGGGGAGTCACAGTGGCCACAACAAAATGAAGGAAAAAGGACAGAACTGATCTGGACTTCTTGGAGAGATGAGGAAGGGAAGACACAAGTTTTAATGGTCCTAGAATGAACACCAGAGTAAAGAAAGATGATCTCCATCACAAATAGGAATGTTTTTCAGAGACAGAAGTTGTAAAAGGCGAAATGACACAATAAGAACCATCAACTAAGTCTGTTCAGAGARATACATTGGCAACAAAGAAACAGAGCTCTGTAGCAGACAGACATCGTGTGTCTCAACTTTGATAGAGGAGACTAATTTAGCATGTCACAAGAAAAGGAAATGTGAAAACAAATKATGTAGAAAAGAGAGAACTCTGGAGTTTTCAGGTGGAAGAGAAAAAGGGAAAGAATTCAACAGCACAAGCATAAAGCGAAGTRTCAATGTTGAAACTAGTTGGCAGAGGAATTTATTAAACCAAACACTGAACAGAGAACTAAGACCTGTGTCCCAGTAAAATTCATTGACATACAATAGCATCTTGGCAAGGCTAATAAAGTCAGAATTAAAATACTAATTTTCCAACAGATTCTCTGATTCAGCTTAGWCCACTGTTGAGAAATGGGAGCCAGCAATAAAGATCTCAGTCTATAATTTCCCTAGCTTTCACACAGACATCCCAGATGTGCAGCACTGCAGTGTTCAGAGCTCAGTGATTTGACTTTGCAAATCTGACAGGTGCCCTAGAAGGCAAGGGAAATGCCTCCCAAGATCTGCTAAGAACACAAGTGACACCCTTTTGATTGTATGGCATCAAAAGAAACTCAAAATCTTATTTATCAGACTGGTGTTTAAATTTATTTTTCAGAGTAAAAATGGGAACTGCATTAAATATAATAATATAGCTCAAATATAAATCAAATATAATTTTACCCTTAAAGAGGGATAAGAGGAAAATCCTTAAAAATAATGATGACGCATATTCTTTCCACTTGTTCTGCCAGCCACTTAACACAGTAATTGTGTTAAAGGGCATAAAAAAAAAAATCAAACAAGCAAGTTTCCAATGAGATCAAATATTTGTTTTCTTACTCTGCTTCATTTTGTTGCTAATATAAGGGACAAAAAAACCACACATAAAATGAAATTGTTTTGTACTACAATTCTTGGACTACCTAGTAACWAACCATGAAGTTACTTAAAAGCTGACTTCAAACTACCTACTTTCTATAAGGTATTCTGCAAATAGATTTTGGTAGCAGTTGTGTCTTTGGAAAGCTCCCCAAGAAAGCTGACTAACTTAGCAGCAACGTTTTCCAAGCTTTTATTTTCTGAGAATGTCCTTAAAACTAAGGGCAGAAGCATTCCCAACCAAGTTAGATTTTGGCTATGCTGCCTCAAATTTTGCCTTTGCTTTAACTTCATTTTAACCATTCTGATTATATTACAAGTAAAGTAAAATACAAGATCCTATACTAACAGGCAAGGTTTATTTATTTTCTTTGAAAATAATCAAATTTTAATAATACAAATGCAGTTCTAAAGCAGAGCAATTACTTGGGCCCACGGAAGTTAATAGGTATTTCTCCAGTAACATCAAAAGGAACTGTATTCCACATAGTTACTAATCTTGTCCTCAGAGCCAGAGGAATACCTTAAATATCTCAGTGATGTATCTCACAACTACAGACCTGCCACACTGAAGCACAACAAAAATTTTTCAGCTGCATGTCCACTGTCTAAATAAAGTAGAACTCTAAACCCTACTGGGGTTAAACAGAAGAGAAGACCAGAAACAACCCAACAGAATTTCTTTATCCCATCATTTTGTGGTGAAAGAGACCCTGGGCTAGACTACTTCCACAAATGCAAGAAGAAAGAAAATAATTTATTTTAAAAATATGTAACAGGATAGTCTCATTCTATTGTACTTGGGTGTGTTTGTTCAATAGCCTACAAAAGGCTTTAATTTATAAATTACTTGCACGTCTTTTCCATGTTGAAAGTCATCACTTTCAAACCAGCATTATACATCCCCAGAAAGCATGGCCTGCCAGAAGAGGAATGGCCTTTTCAAAATGCAAGGCAAAACTACTCATTAATAAAACAAAGATGATGGGGAAAGGCTGCCAAGGGGCAGCTTCCTCTAACAAGGCAATAAAGTACACATGATTGAGCAAGGTGGTGACTACATATTCTGTGTTTGGCTTTCACTGCCAGTACAACTCAAGTATTCCAATAACATCACATGTATGTGGCATTTTTAAGTAAAGATACTATGTCATGATGTGTACTACAATCTTTCTGGGTATGATCAGAAATTTTGCTGTCTGTCCTGCTAGCCAATGCTGTAGCATTRTGTCAATATGACACCTCTATCCATCAATTTATCTTGTCTTCTGCCTAGACTAAATKTTCCTTGAAGTAAAGACATGCTGTGCAAGCTCTTAGCACAGCATGATCTTGTTCTAWGACCAAGTKTTTAAAGCTTTAGAGCATTATAAACAGCCACATTCAAATTTACTAAAATAATGTAAAGATGCTAACAGGGCTCTAAACACTGWCAGGAATTRATATKGTSCTACCTTAAAGTGYAAGACCCAGATTTTTTYCCCCTAGCCAGTTAAGCACAATCTGCCTACTTCAATTGAACTCATATTTGTGACCCCACAGAACCACAAGTGTCTCACTGCCAGGCTCTGAGCAGGTACTTGGTGATTCCAGGCCCAGCCTTTGGCCTTTTTGATGAGATCTGAAYACCTGCTCCTTCAGGAGTGAATTGCAATCAATCTGTTTAATGTAGGTCTTCAAATGTCATTGCAATGATTAGAGGTTACAGTATATATTTTCTAAAACCGAACCAGGACTGACTAAGAAACTTCACCACTTTCATCATGGCATTTTTTTATGCTATAGGAATTTGGTTTTTCACCTACCTTACAACCCTATTGAAACGTTAATTGCCTTTGTCAATTTATGATGCTGACAGTCAAAGCTATTGGTATTCTGTCAGTTAGAGAAGGAGTTAAAAAMCAACAAAATTATATTTTTAGAACATAAAAGAAGGAGGTAACTAAAAAGAAATCTGGATTTAACAAAAATAATTCTGATCTGATAGGAAAAAATTGATTCATAGACAGACAACTTCATATGAATGCAAAATTATTAGATATAAGGAAAGCCCATATTTCCATAATCTTTTTWTAAGTAATAGATAGATATACACACAGCTCCACAGAGAACACAGTACAATTTGCATATATTTGAAACCTTAATGCAACAAATTTTATGCCTTACTGTTATTGCAACAGAAAATCCACAGCTACATAGAATTTGATATCAATATAGTGGCCCATCGAAGCTATCCATGGAAATTCAACAGCTCCTCCAGACAAGACAAAACAACCTCCAGCAGTTCCACTGCAGTCCTGACAATTTATCCAGTTCTAACTTTACCCAGCAGAGGGCATGCTTTCTCAGGCAAAGAGAGGGAGGCTACTAAAGCTGGCTGACACGCTACTAGGATTTTTTTTCCCCACCTAAAAGAGTTACCACAATTGACTATACACCATCAAAAAGAGATAGTTTTTACAGAAATGAAACATCACACCATGTTCCTTTAAAACTGCCTGGAAGATCTGTGATTAATAAGCCCTGATCTTACATTAAGTTACAAGCTGGAGAAATCAATCAAGCATGGAGGAATAGAACAAATCTGCAGGGATAAAAAAGAAAATGGAGGTTTGAGTCAAATTTGGATCTCATCGTACTGACAGCCTTGACTTAAGCACCGTTCTGAATCCTGGTCTCCCAACTTCAAAAACAGCTCTCAGGGATGTTTTCCATTTTGTGTAAAAAAATATTATTGGCACAGAACAAACCCTGAATTCACAAAATGGGACATTCTGTCTCTGCTTCAGATAAAATAATCAAAATAAGGGTGTGCTGCTCTCAGCATCTCTTATCACTTGGTCTTTACAACACTCTCCCCAGAGGCAAAGATGAGCAGTTTAGAGGTTAATAACTGCATCTTCAGATGCCACATACTTCACATAGGAGTGTGCAATTACAGAGCACCTTCATACAAAGTAAGGAAAAAAAAACCACAGTGATTAAGGTTTTGTAAATTTAGCTACGTTGGTTTTAGCTCAAGCTATTAGCTTAATTCAATCTGACAGTGTCTCAGTTTAAAAAAAAATCCCATAGTATTTTTTTTTGTGACTGAATCAACAAAAAATTACCAACAAACCAAGGAACAGGCTCTTCCCCTTCATTCCTCAAGAAAATTTCCCAGGCAGGCCTGATTCACAGACAGCACTTGCTCAGATCAAAATAGAACAAGCCACTTATTGAGGATTAGTTAGGAAGACATTGATTTAAAATCCTTTGGCAAGAAGGACCAGAGAAAGGAGGACTCAGAAGCCCTATAAAGGGAGAGAGGAAAGAGCACCATGTATGAGAATGCCATGGTTACAGACCAGAACAGATAAATTGTCAAAAGACCTCCTAACAGAATTAACAGGAAACACTGAGAACTAGCTGGAAGAGTAATTTGTGTGGCAAAGAACTGAGCTGATATATAAGAATATCACAGCAGAAGAAAACAAGGAGAAAACAAACAAGATCCAGAAACCTTCTCAGTGGTCACAGTTAACAGGAGGTGGTTCTTGCAAGCTGTTGAAATGGTTTTGGGGGAAGATATCTTGAAAGTGTTCATAAGGAGACATGAGGGAGCAAYTCAGAAATTTTGAAAAGTAAAATTTGTCCTTTACTGTATCTGATCTCATCCTCTACACACAGAGACAGAMTTTCTAGAAACTCCTGTTAAAGAGGTAAATGCCAAAAATACAGAATACCAGCTGACTTCTGCAGTTTTTGTCAGTTCTCACAGGTGCTTTCTCTTACTGAGAAACRATTTTTCTACAACATACCTTTTAGAATGCAAGATAAGCTTACACATACCACAAAAATAATAAAAAACTGTGGCAGCTATCAAGTCAGGAAAAAGCTTCAAATGTCAGCAGCAAGCTATCATAGGTAGCCTGCAAGTACCAAACTTGCCTATGCAAGCTAATACTGAAATTGCCCACTTTGCTCATTCCCTCCAGCAATCAGAGTTGATGTGACTTAATCTCATTAATTCACTGAGCTGAATGCACTGGAGAAAAAGGGAGCTCAGCAGTTTAACAGGCTTCSTTCATCATTTTTCTTTCCTTCCCCTTCCTTTCATTTTGAAGATCCCTCTATCATTCATGAATTCCCTGCCTCATATCCACAGACAATCGAATAAAACAGCTTTTTTTCCCCCAAGGTTGCTTTGTTTTTCTAAAGGTTTAAATCAGCCAGAGTCAATTTGCTGATTGTGCTTCACAAACTGAACCAATCTACATCCATTTATATCCAAGTACACACAATAAAGGTAGTCATTCTCTCACAGGAAATGAATGGAGTTTTCATTCTTTTAAACTCTACAGAGCATTCAGGCTAAAAGCATAGCTTTTTTTTAAAATCCTATTCTCCAGAAACTCAAAGGACCAAAAATTACAAAACAGAAATAAGCAGGTGTCTATGATGGCTAAATAGATGCATTTAACAAAAGAAAAAAAAAAAAANAAAAAAAAAAAAAAAAAAAGCTAGAACCACAAAACAGGGATGTGGGCTTGCTAGGTTTTTTTCAAACCACAGTATAAACTCAAGTCCTTCCCAGAATGCATTCCTTACCCCAAAGATTGTTTTACTTCAGCCTACAAGATTATTAGCAAACATTCAACTTCTATACATTTCTCCAATAATAAAGGAAACTTCCCTAAACTCCAAAATATAGATGTATATTTCAAAACCATTGGAGCTTGCTGAGAAAACAAGTAATATTTACTTTTCTAAAAGCACCAAACCTTTGTTGTATTATCTGAAATCATAACAAGCTATTTATTTTTTAAAAATAGTATCTCTAAACTAGAYATAGATTTAGTATTTCAAAGTAGTCAGTCAGAATAGTTTAGACAGCCAAGGAAAGTCTCACAAAAACAAGTATTATGATACTTGCCTCAGCTTTCAATATCTGAGAGTCAGTGAGTAAAAACTGTAKCTTTACTAAACTATAATATCAAGCCACTTTGCAAGCAAGGAAAATGAAGTAGCCTTGACCTCATAGCCTGAAATACCCAGGCAGTGAGGAAAACCAAGAAGGAAATTAAAATATGCAAGACATGTAGGAAAATAAATCTTATTTTGTATACTCCCTTTCCAAAATGTCTGAATTTTGGTACTGTGCACAGTATCATTCTCTAGCTAAGGAACTGCTTAACACAAGGATACATGCATTTGGCTTTGTCAAGAGGTTTTACTTCAAGTACAAGAAGCAGACACTGAAGCCTGATGAGGTATGTGACAGATAAAATGCTAAGCATGAAAGAACTACTTGCTCCCCAATACAGAAATTATTTTAACTTTATTTTTTGTWGGAGAACAGAGACAGACAGGAACAGGAAAATTATCTGGTACTAAAGAAAGCAGAGCTTTGCTGTGCTAGATGGGGAACTAAAATTTATGCAAGGCTATCAGGCATCAAGCATGAGATTTTTACAGTATAAAGGCTTGTCTTGTATGGGAGGAAAGAAAGATATTTAGCCATGGATAGATATTTAGCCTGTGGATAACAGAAGAGAGAGAAATAGGGGAAAGTGAATAAAGAGGTCATAATAGTGAAGGCAGGAAGGTAGCGTGAATACATCCAGACTGAAAAATTATCCACAGTGGGGAAGGACAGTACTACTTATTAAATAAGGAAGCAGAGTGAAATCAGATTTCACTATCTCAATGACTGTATGCCAAATSAAACTTATGCAGCTTCCAGTGGTAAAGTAAGAGAATGGACTAAGATGAAAGAGAGGAAGCAAGGAAGACAATTCAGAAAGCAAGCATTGATCCCATTTTCTCTACAAATTGGTTAGATTTTCAGGACAGAATTAATGAAATAAAAACTAAAACTAAATCCAAGAATACTGAAAAAATTGAATGCTATAGAAAAGAAAAATGCACCTAGCTATTCACCCCAACAAAGAAAAGAGAATGAAGGTAAGACTCAGGGAGTCATAGGAAACCAAAATACTTAAGAGATTGGACAAAAAAAGAAAACAAAGAGCAACATAGGTGAAAAGCAGAAAAAGTCCACTGTTATTGGACAATGACAATCAGTCCTTAAATTTAATTGATAACATCTATTTCCTGACTACAAATAATAAGGGAACAAGTTCTGAGCAACTTTCAGATGGGAAGAGCATGGCTTTGTATCTAGGAATATGTTTAGCTGGTAAGGAACAAAACTGGTTGCAAAATCTGAAAAGCTAATTTATTAGTCTAAGCCACAAGAGATTTCAGGGAATTCTCTAAAGGCAGAAAAAGCCATAATAGGGTGTAAATGGCTTTTAAGTGTCAGAGGGAATTGACATTTACAGTCACACACTCAAAGCACTGTTCATAGTTCTTTCCCACTCTCTCTCTTATACAGCATCCTGTCACCTGACAGTGCTACAGGATGGTAATGCAAAGGTTCTACCCTGTGCATTTGACCTCATGATACTATTTGTTCKGCATTCACTAGTCTGGATATGTAGTACATGTAATAGATGTCATTTTATGTCATTATAATGCACTTATGTCTAGCATAAATTCATCACAGAAAATGGTTTCACATTTGATAGTGGAAGAATAAACAGAAGTGAAATCTGGCTTCAGCTCAGTTCACCTCAGACCAAAAGCTCACCAAGCGAAAAGCAGCAATCAAGATACTTCCTCTGGCATACAGCAGACATTCAGGGGGGCCAGTGATTAGGTCCACAGACTCAGCCACAGCTCTTCCAGTTGATTTCATGTTTCCTTTCTGAGTTGTTTGGAGATTATTTCTATGGCCATATTAACATTTCAGTTCTCATCATCGGAAATACTTTTCATTGTCCTAAAACATCAAAATTTGCAAACTCATAAGAGGAAGGACCTTGAAATATGGAACCAACCCTACAATTTGGGCTGATAACACTTTACAAAGCAACAATCACTTTCAACAATCACTTCCACAGCACACTTCATCAGACAYGAAACTCACACCCAGGAAGCAAACAGCAGATATAGAAGTGTAAGTACACACGCCAACCTAACCATGTTTTTAGCCAACTAAGTATCATTTTGGTTTGAAGAAGCATGTTCCAGTATATTGTTACTAATGTTCTAAATATTGTAAGAGTGCTTTTCCAGTCACAACACAGCTATTGATTGTCCTTCCCAGCCTCATCCCCAAGGCTAAACACAATATCCCAATAATTTGTATGCAGGCATCTGTGACAATGGAAGGTTTGTTAATTAGAGCAGGAAGAGAATAAAGTAATGAACTCCAATGGATGATGATTAACAGTAATATGAAAATGTTTCYATTCTAAATATCACCAGGTAATAATGGCATCATCACAGGGTACAAGTGCTTCATCCAATTCCATCCCCTTCATGCTGGCCTCTCTCCATTTCACTACCCAGCACTTGAGCAATGCTACCTGGATAACCTCTCCATGCCAGCAATTCAGAGGGACATGAAAGGGACAGAAGTCACACTTCATCCTCCTCCTACACTGACCCCTGACTCCTGCAGTCTGCAGAAAAGCAAGAAATTGCTACTCTACAGTTAGTAGGGCAGTCTGTGAATGCAGAGAGAAGAATGGTTTGAAGCAACAACTCCATGTCTAAGCAGCCAAACTTACACTGCAGTTTTCGTTCTGGGATGAAAATCCTCAAAGAGTAAGTCCTACAACTCCAGAGAAATGAGATGCTTTATTCAGCTTTTGCTACAGATTATAACAGAGGCATCCCACCTCAAAGGCCTTTCCTTCCTTCTCAAAAGACTATTGTCCTCCTTCCTAAAAGTGAAAACACTGTCACAATTTTTATTGATACCAAATATTCATAGCTTCCTCCACCGGCACAAGGAGGTGAGGAGTTTTGCTATTTCAACATTCTAACTTTTCTGCAGTACTTCAAGATCCTTCTTCACCCAGCTCACTTGCCAAAAATGACATTATTATTCTCACAGTGGAAGCCAAGTAGCTCTAAAAGCTTTGTAAAGCAGCCTAGCAGAAATCATCTCTAGCAAAAAAAAAAAAAAAAAGCACCATAATTAAGAGGCAAGAAATCAAGTTTGACCTTCAAAAGTTCCAATAGATCATTTAAAAGGTGGTATTTCTTCCTTTAAAAATACATAATCACTTAAACAAATGCAACACTGATATCTGAGCCAAACAAGGTCCCAACCAACAAAGACACCTGTCCATATAGTAAAGTTCAACAGGCTTCAATTAACATTGATAAAATATTTTTGAAGATTTTCTTGGAACATCTAAAGTATTACAATTAAACATGTGAAGCAGCAAGAAAGGGAATTGGAAAAGGAGTTTTCTAGGGCATCAAAAGTGGGACACAATGCATGATTAATTTTTTTCAGATCTTGAACTTTTTAAAAATTAGTTTAATTAAAAGAATCATAGTTGCATTAATCACACAGATTAATGTTGCTCACCAAACACTTTGTGATATATAATTATTAACAGTTTCAACTGCTTCTGAAAATCAAATTAGATGACTTGGGGAAAAAAAATCAAGAATCTTTAACATTATTTACTTATCCACCTTCAGGTACCAATTTACGTAGTTCTTACGACTTAGAGCAGTGGGATATAACACAAAGGTTTGCATCGCGGGTCTTGTTTGGCTGTCTTGTTCAACACAAAGAATCTCGCTTTCTGCAAATTAAGTCATATCCAGGACAAGCATATRAACTGTAGACTCTTCCCAATTTATTTGTCAAAAAGATGGGGGAAAGATGGAAAGCATGATTATCAGAGAAATAACTCCATTACAGACCATTGGAGGGCTCTAAATCYGAGTTATGCTGCTCGCAGCACAAGTCAGTTAAGGGTTGCCAAGAAACTACCTTCTTCCTTTCCTGTGTCGTTTCCCTCGTTAAGAACACACTGACTTCACAAAGCACATGCTAACTGACCTGAAAAGCTCATTTCTTGTGTAGGGAATTTAAAGTCCAACTTGCTCACTGGGGCCTGAATTTCAACCTTCAGMTACAATGCTCAGATTGAGCGATCAGTGCTGAGACAGCAACCATCCCCTCTCCTTCCTCTGTCCAGTTTTCTTCCTCAGTCCTGAATTTTAATTTTTTAATACTTTCTGTATTAGTATACTGACTTTCCAGGCTACCAAGGCAGGCAGGAGCTCAGGAGTATACAGAGTATCAGCACAGAACTCCAAGCAAGGCACTCCTTCCCAAAGGGCAGAAAAATCCAGAAGGGTTTCTCGGGACAGCCACAAACTTCCCAACTTGAATACCAAGACCCTACAGGTGAGGACAGGCTTAATTCCACAGCTTTCAAAATCCCATTTCAAGGCAATTACCTGACAAACCACGGCCCCCTGGGGTACAGCAAGGAAGGGGGCTTTGGTCTCCAGACCCTGTGCAATCCCAACTGAGAAGGTTTCTTTGAAACCGCATTCCAGTGGCATCCTAAGGACACAGTGAGCTTGTTTCAGACACACAACAGAGATGTTTAATATGAATACAGGAGATAACTATGGGACAGAAAAGTGCAATAACACCAGGTCACAAATGGGAGCAGCTCATTTAAAATGTGTTACTTGGCAAGCAGCACTAAGACAGACACTCTGGCACAGGAGCAAAATAAAACTGAGAAATTTGCAGGTATGAAGCAAGCAGATGAGCAATGAGAGACAAAATTAGGGCCATGAATTTAAATGAAAGAGACAATGGTACAAAAACCTTTCTGGCCTATAGTAAGTCAAGTACAGTTAGATAAGAAACAGAATAAAAGGATATAAAATAGGATTTTACTSTCAAAGAGGGAAGTGGGAACCCAGCAAGAGAAACAACCAACGTTTTTACCATGCAGACAGGCATTTCTCCCTGAAGACATGCATCTTTCAAAAAAGCTAGGTGGGGTATTCCTGGGATCATAGCAGTATGTTTCACTTGAGGGAAAGAGACTGGAAAGAATGACTTGTAAAAGACCTAAAATACAAGAAAACCTGTGCAATTTCAAGCAGAAGACCATTATTTTGGAAGTAAAAAATTGTATTCATTTTGTTTTTGAGACATGTAGCATGTAGGGCAAGGACTTTCATACATTYCACAAATTACGCAGACCTGGATTTTCTGTAGGCTTTTAGGAAAATTCTGTTTCCACAGGAAACTAATACTAGCTTTTCAAAAATCAGTGTTCAATACAAACCCTATCATAGGATTTGTGAGCACTGTTTCAGTAAAAGGAGAGTGTTTAGGGAAATGATGCCTGGTATTTCAATCTAACAAATGCCTTCATCATTTAATTTTGGATTTAAGTAAGATTGAAAAGTAGATCCTGATGCTCTGAGTAATTTCAAGTGCAGATAACTAGTCTATTTTATGGGGAAAACTAGAAGGCTAAGGAATCCCTTATTTTTGGTTACTTCTGAACAATGATCTGTACAGTGTTAAGTGAARGTGATTTTATATACAGCTTTTCAAGTTGTTTTAGCAACTTCAGGCAAAATTTCCTCAGGTTTCTGAGTTCAAAACCTAGAGACAACACTCCGCTCTCCATTTACAGAAGGTTTAGCTTTCATTTATAAAATAAAATTTAAATTTCAGAATTCTTTTTAAAAATACAGGCATTATTATTCTTGGAGAACTCAAACTTTAACCACATTTGTTACCAACAATATTTGCATACTGCTACGGACTCAAGTTAACAGCCATCTCTTCCAAGATACTTCTGTTTCTTCTACTACTTCAAGTACTGGAAAAGCCTCCAATTCTTTTCATAACTGCATCCTTTARGACSTTAGTCCTATGACCAAGTCCTCRTTTTACAGAGCCATAGAACTGCAATTCTGTGGAAAATGAAAGAGGCCACTCTCCATTYGCTTACTTCTGGGAAGTGTGCCACAACAGTTTGCATCCATCTGGCTAATCTGTACTCCCTCAAAACAAGGTGGGGTTTCTTCCTTATTGCAAATGGTTGCTAGTCCATGATATCCATCACAAGGTATTGGCAGAAGAAAAAAGCGGTTGCCTCAGGTGACAATCACACCAGGAAATTCACTGAATATGGAATCATGGGGCAGTGCTGAAACRCAAGCCCTAGCCCTACTAAGTTTCCTACTGTTAAGAGACAATGCCCAAACTGATTAATTTTCCCTCAYCCACCCATATTCCAGTTAGTGCACAAGAAGGAATCCTATTGCTTTATGTGGATTGTCAAACAATTGGCTGGTGGAGTTGTAATCAAGGTCTTTTTAAAAAGMTTGTGCTCTCAAATTTTTCTGAGAGTGAAATCGTATTTGTGATGGTGCAGTGCAAAAGTAACAAGGTTTAAGATAACAGCATCTTTATTCATCACAGTTACTGTGAGTATTATACTTAGAATTATTTTCAGACTATCACATTAAAGATGCACTAAAGATGTGTGACTCCTTCCCACTCCTTCAAAAAAGGATGGCAGGGGAAGGAGAGAGAGAGAAGCTGAACTAGAACAGTTTGTGAAAATAATACACCTAATGCTAAAAAAAAAATCACAAAGGCAAGAGCTACACCCTTAAAATAACCTTTTCAGTTTAATACAGATACTCTTTCTCATTTCCAAATTTAAGCAGGTATCCCTCCTACCTATTTTATGACAMATGCTGTCATGTATAGCAGTCCTTGGCTCTCATGAGAAATGTACATGCTCAACATCTTATAAAAATAGTTCTTGGTTGTTCTTGCTGCAAGAGTTATTTGTTTCAGATTATAATTTCTCCTTTCCATTAACCAATGCTCAGTTCTGTTTTGGATGAATGTTAACGTGTGAGCAAACCTCCTGACTTATACAGGATGATGTAATTGTGCTGACAAGATCCACTTGCCAAGCTAAAATATGCAATGGTAAGGGAATGAATAAGCAGGCATACAAAAGGCTGATWATAACATCAAATCATCTATTAAAGCTGTCTAGCACTTCTCTTAAAAGCATTGAAACTGCTTAGAAATCTACCAAAAACTGTTGGGCTAAATTTACTCCCACACAAGATGTTGGTCCTAGCCTGAATTTTCTTGAAGACTTCAAGAAGATGGTGAAGGCTGCATTTCCTTGTCCTTGCRGTTTTGGACTGTTATCAGCCAAGATGGATGTTACAGATCCTACATTTTCAACCACTACCCTTTAGGGAGAAGCAAATTGTGTATTTCAGATGAAGGTTCCACAAGAAATGGAGAGGAATAGATTTGGATGAAATGCAAAGAATTCTTTTCCTCCTGGAAAGGCCACCTCAAGAACGCAAGGAGAAAGCAATACTAGGTTCTAACGAAAGGACATGAACTGAGAATATGAGGCAGTAGATACTGGAACAGGGTAAGAAGCTAGAAGTGAGAGCTGGTGCGTAGGCAGAGAGACAGATTGTACAGGAATCTGAAGGAGGACAGATACTGCTTTACACCRCTGAGTAATCCTGGAGTCACTTGTCCACAAAGGTACCTTTCTCAGCTGTACAACCAATTCAGGCACATGGACAAATTATGACAAGTCTAAGAACAAGGAATATCAAGGAGTGATTTTTACGTGCTTGGACTTTCTGGGTCAAGAAGCAAACTCAACCTGTTGCAAATTCCCACTCCCCTTTTCCAGGGTATTTTGGTGAAAAATAGTGTCTCACATTTCCCAGCAAGCTCTCAGYTCACAAGCTGAAGAGGACAGCAGATGAAAAAAAAATGTAATCTAAGAAAAATCTAAAAAAAATTTATCTGAAGAAGAAATACTTTCTTCTTCCTCCAAACAAAAGGCAATCTCTAAAGGCTGTCTTCCCTCATTGCACAGGAAGAGCTGCCTTACTATATAACACATATCACTGAAGTAAAAATTTAAGACTCACAAAAGTCTTAGAGCTAYTTGCATGGACAATCAAATCATATCAGATGGACATTGCTGTGAACTAATAACAAATGATTTACTGGTTAGCATTTCTTTACATCWCTTCTATATATATTCAGAACTGGCCACATGGAAAAAAAATTGATTTGGACTATGGAGGAAAATTATGGGGTTTTACCTGTGGATTGGCAGTCTGAACTAGACTAGCATAAACATTATTATTTCACAAACCAACACCTTTTCCACCTTAAGTACAACTTTTAAATGCAGGCCCTTCAGTCAGCAAAAATCTGAAACAGAATGTAGTAGAACACTAACCTTGTGTTAAGACCTATTTCCCCCCTTTTTTAAACCTTCAGTTTACTAATTATAAAGGAGTAAATTTAGCTTATTACATTATCTCATATTTTCACACCTATTATTTACTGTAAGAAAAATGAAAGATACAAAGAAACAAAGTATATTTCTTGTCTACTTTTCCCTGTAAATCATTTTGGCAGATTCACCTGCTCCAGCTCTCTGGGGTATCTACTTCTTTCCATTAATCTTAGAGAAAATGTGGAGAGCTAACATATGCTAGACATTGAAGTTACAGATTGCAAAGACTCTGTAACATAACCCTAGGTTACTTCCATTCAGTTCTATACTACATAAGAGTTTCTAACACTTTTCTAAAGCAAAAAGCCTAGTAAAAGCCACTCAGTTCTTAAATCCCCCTAAGGTCAGCTACTACAATTCTGCACTGTTGACTCGGAGACCACTACAGACCATACATACACAAAAAAACTTGATATACCACATTATCTCGTTCAAAGAAAATAACAGGAGAATTATTGATATAAATTGTTGTAGGGGAAGGGAATACAGGTGACCTCACCCCTGATGAGTAAGAACTGTGTTAATTACCCAATACAGCCTCACCTTGATGAGCCACAGCTACAGCAAATAAAGATAAGTGTGATAAAAGGGAGTGGGTTAGCTGGTGAGGGAAAATCATGAAGTATCCTGAGGGGAGAGAATCATTGCTGTGAGGTCAGTCTGGGTCTGCAGTTGGAACCTGCAGTCACAGTCTAGCCAGGTAAAAGCCTGCATTCAGAGTCTGCAAACTGATCCACGCAGTCAGTGTTCAGCAGGAAATAACCAGCAGTCAGAGGCCGCAAGGGAAACCTAGAGCAGGAGCTTGCTGCAGCCAGAGTCAGTGAATAGTTGGAGTCAGGAGGACTGAGCTGTAAAGAGGAATAAACCAGGACCCTTTTCATGCTGTGATAAACAAGACATCTGTGTCTTGGCTCATTCTACCCCCTAACAAGAGGGCTGCTGCAACAAACTGTATTTTGTGATAACAAACCAAAGTCTGGGTTTAGTGTTTCTTATACAAGCTTTTAAATATAGGTTGAAAGAATGAAGGCTTAAATTTATATGGGAACAGACTTAAGTAGTTCATGAAATTCAATCCTTCATAAAAATCTGTCACAAATTAATATCTAAAAGGTAGTAAGTCAAGCCTGTAATGCCTTAGCGTTAACCCTTCCATATTCCCTTCTCTATTACTATTAATCTTTAATTCAGTAAAACTCCCGAAAGATTCATCTAGACCCTTGGGGAACAGAAGCTGGAGACAATCTCCAGTGACAATCAAACTGACTGTCACATAGAACAGTTAATACCAAACCAAAGTCTTTTCATGAGAACTTGGGGTAAAAAAAAAAAGCTTCCAATTTTATTGGTTTTTTTCATCTTCTCTCCAGTCATTTTCTTTGAAACAATTCAAACTAGCAACCATCTGCCAAGTTTAACTGGATTACCTTCAATTTTATATGCCTCTGCATTTAAGCAAAAAGCAATATGGAAAAAATGAGTAATTCTTGTCATGATTGTTCATTGGATTGCCAGAGAATTACAGCAGCAGCATCACCACATATGCTGATATGTAATAAAAGATAAATTATAATGTACCTGGAGTAGATCTTAAAAAATAATAATCAGTGCAATCAGAACTCATTGGGAAGATTGATAACCAAGAGCCTTGAACTGTTGCAAACAAGTGTTTCCTAGACATTAATCTTTTCTTCTCCTTCCCCCACACAGAACAACATATTTACTTTTACAAAACAAGGAACTCTTCAGAGCAGCATTATTGGCTGTACTTTCATTGTACAATAGGAGCATGCTCCACTGTATAAGTAAATATTATCTCAAAGTAAACACCTCACACAAGTGTACTGACTGTGCACTTCTGCTTTATAATTTTTTCCAAGCATGCAGGCCCATTTKCTGCCACCTCTACAAGAATTATGCTGCAATCAAAGCCAGCTATCACTTGCCAAGCCTAACCTGCCAATAAACTTCTYCATATCCAAAAAATCAAATGTGGGCAAGAATGCTACAGGGAACAAATCTATCACATGAATCTCTCATACTTGGCTTAATTCATGTTTGGCTTAGATTTTATTTATTTCAAGAAACAGAATATGTTTCTGTTCTGAACTTAAGTTCCCATTTTATAGGAAATGGCTTATTCTGCCACCTTCTCCACTGCTTTTTAATAACCCCAAAAGCAGCATCCTGAAGACTAAGTGAGAAGACATACTGATCTGTTCCTGAGAATATTACGGATGCTACTGGAAGCATATTCCCATTTCCATACATAATGAAATGGTTTTTTCTCAAATAACCTGACAAATCTATAAGGTGTCTGATCCTCTTGGTTCCACTGTAACTAGCATGAAACATACACCTGGAAAACACATGGCCTCACCAGCACCATCGCCTGCARGAAGCTCTTCTTAGTAGTTTGATTTCATATCCATCTCTCATCACAACAGTGGTATCCCCAGCATGGGCACATATCCCAGGCCTATAAAAGGCAGGAAGGAAATGAACCTATACCATTACAGTTAGACCTGACCTAAAGTGTTTTTTCTGACCTAAATGGTTCTGTGATTACACCATCCCTACCCTGTCAACTGTGAGTGCTCTGAGCAGAGTAGAAGAGTGCTGAAAGCACTTCAGGTTCCTATTTACCCACTGGTTTCACAACTCCCAGACTGATGGCAGTATCTAAAGTTTTTCAAATATCTGCACAGAAGTCAAAGTTTTTGTGACAGGGTTTTATTCAACCCACAGAAAATTCAGCAAAGATTACAACACAAGTAGATTTTTCCTGGTTTGAAGAACATCCAAGAAAACTTGCTTTGTTTTCTCCCCTCTCCAAACAGAGTGGCAGAAAATTTCTTTTATTTTTAAAATAGATCTCCAAAATTGGAGAGTCATGGCAAGAGACTCTAAAGATCAACAAAACTGTCAAATTATTCCGGTAATGACAATGTWTTACTCCATTTGTTTCATCAGTGTTCATTTGTAAGTTGTCATGGTTGGAGGAACAGTACAGAGAACGTGTTAATATTTGCCTAAAAATTAAAACAAACAACCTAGGTTAGAATTATCTAATAGAACTTACCCCACTTTATGTGAAAACTTTCTTACTTTTCTTTTTAAATCCATTCAAACAAAAATGTGTCATGCCCCTGTGATTACTATGGTCACATGAAAAGCCACAACTACAAGTCTGTGAGGTGCAAGGTAGAACAGATGCAATATTTTAGACCTAAGCTTAGAGACAAATTCCAATTATGAACTTTCTTAGTTTTTAAGAATTCTCCAAGGAATCGGGTAGATATGTTCTTTTACTTCAAATGGAAAATACATACCAAGTTTTGTACTAGGACATCAGAGGATATGAGGAACTCAAATCTCAATATGGTATCTCTTCCTGCTCAAGATACTCTTACTTCATTGAAGTCTGAACTCTGAAATTCAGAGGAAAATCAAAAGGGACACTGAATAAATGAATCTTTCTGGTGTTGATGGTGTTAAGGGAGGAGCATAGCAATATTCCCTTGGGCAAGTTCTGCTCAATTTTTTCTCCATGTAATTCTATAAATAGCTTGGCTCTTAGAAAGGAAAATTGTCTTTATACATCAATTCAATCAAAACAATACAGAACAAAACATAAAAATTTTTTTCTTAGTAATTTTGTACAAAGAACTGTTCCATCTTTTAAAATTCTAATGATTAATTAAATTAATTCTTTAATCTAGGAATTCAAATCTGACAGAGCAGTCCTCCTGAAGAAGCCCACAGGTTCACTGATGCAGAAATTACATTTTTCAACTGTCTTTGGACTATCCTAGCAAAAAATTACTACAGCACGATTTTTACTGGAAGTAGAAAATGTATCTTTTCATCTAATTTTCAGGAATAACACAGCAACCCAAGAAAGCACTTGAGTAGTACGATTCATTGCAAGCAATTTATGCTTTCTGTAGAAGCATGACATACAGTTCAACAAAATGTTAATTTTGCATGATTCCAGTCTTGGTTGTTCAAGGAACTCTGACAATTTCTATCACCCTTAAAYAGCATGGCTTCCTGGTAAGTATGAAGTTCTGACTAATCGGTTCTTTTTACAGAAAGAGTTACCTTACAATTTGTACCAATACACAGTCATCAAAATAAAGAAAAAACTACTTTTTAGTAGGTTACTTTTCATTGCATCAGTATTCAACCCAACATAGATCTTATCCATATTATATTTTTGTACTGTATTTTTTGGCATAATCAACTCTTTCAAAGATTCATCGAATAAATATGAGATACAGTGGTCCTCTTTCTCTCAAAATGCACCCTCTCCTAATCTACTACACACAATCAAAGCAGGAYCTACTCTGCAACAGGATAACCACTGGTTGAACCTCTACTTAAATATATGCAAAGTTTACATCAGCAGACTCAAATTCTGGCAACAACCTGTCAAACTCAGCAATGTGGCAGTCAGCAAGGACAAATATTGAAATTCAACAGTAACCAGAATGAAGAAAGACAAGCAATACGGAAACAAGTGACATGTCTGTTGTCAGTTGCACTGCAGATATAGAACACTATGTATGAATTGTCCCAAATCTGCAAACATGGCTTGCCTGAGTCCTCTTCCTTGGCTTTTCCCTCCTATGATAGGAGTTCTGTCACTGAAACCATGAGTGCCCACACCAGTGGGGTCCGACTCCTGCTTCTGATTCAGGTGCAGCAGACCTGCAGAGCACAAGGGGCCAGACAGCATTCCTGAGCCTGTGTGTGAAGCAGAGCATCTCCACACACCAAATGGGGGAAAAACTGACAAACAGATTGATGGCACAGCTGCCACTTTGAATCAGCAGGGAATGAATAAGCTCTGAAGTCTGAGTTAAGAGACACAYACACATAAGCTTAGGGGACAGTATMATTCTATATTCTAAGGGGCTAAAAGAAGAAGGGACAGTGACTGCCAAAGACAACACCAAAGGCAGGATAACTCTGCTACCAGGTAATTACACTCTGCAGAAGCACCAGCACCTGGGATCGTTAACACAGCAAGAGGCAGGGCTCAGACAGACAGCGCACAAGCAACTGATCCGGCCAAGTAACTGACAGAGATTGAATGAGGAGCAGCTAAATGTTTAGGAGATAATAAACCCTAGGTACTGGGAAGAAAAAAGGGTGAATTTCCACAGACAGCTAGTGAAGGAAACATCCTGTACAGCCGAGTCTCTAGGACATGTCTCCTTAGCTTATGATTCTCTAGTGCAAAGTACAGTGGCATCCTAACCACTATGCAGAATACAACAGGATACTGCAAAAGGAATAATAAGGTAGAATTATTACTCAGGGACACTTTTCAAGATGATCTTTCTGACAAGCTATCAAAAAGAGGAAGACAATGGCATTAAAAAGACAGATCCTCATTTTCCCATAGCATCCTCAATTTTTCTAAAACCTATTAAGTGCTTTTTTCTCAAAAAATATTTAGAAGACCATGCCATCCCCTAGAAAATAGTCACGGGGAAAAGTTTAACAATAGTAAGAGTTCAAAAGATACTTAACCAGTTATTTAACCAGTTGTAAATAATTCATGAAGAAGACAGGGAAGGCCTTTATTGGCTAAGGCCAAAAGCATCAAAGCCAACTAAAAGAATGTTTCCTTCCCTTTACAGAAGGAGTATTTGAAGCTTAATGTAACAGAGAAGAAGTSGGTTTTTTAAAATATTTGCACAATGCAGAAACCCATATAATCTCCATTTTCCACACACACTGTATACCTGCTAGCAGTAACAACCATTACTCAGAGCACTCTTTTGTGAGAAAAGCTAACATGGCTTTTTGGGTTTTCAGATTTTTTTAATCCAGACATCTATTTAGGTAGATAGATCTTAAACACACTTGGAAGCAAAAAGCAAAATCAGCTTTGGGTAGACCAGAGAACTACTCATGTCTCTACAGACTAGAGCTCCCCAACAGCTGCTCCTCTCTCCTACAGGATGTTCCTTCAATTCCACCCACGAGAGATAGTGCAGGTGGGGTTTTCCTCCTTCTAGACATCCCCAGTCAAGAACAGGAAACTAAACAACAGCAAGCTATTTCATCTTCTCTTTCACCACTCCCACAGGAGGAATCCCAGGGTCTCTATACACACACACATACATGCTGTAGCCCCTCAAAAACAGCATCTCTGGAGCCCTTYCAGCACAGTCAGCCCGAGCAGCTGAGCTCTGCCTTTTCTAACAGCTGCTTCTAAACTGCTGCACAGCCAATGCTGGAAAAATAGTCCAGCTGAAGCATATTATGGAGAAGTAAAAGAGATAATAATCCAAAAGGCATCTACTTTTTTTTATATTTATTGTCCAATACAGTACTTGCAGGTCTGAACCTCTGATAGCATACTGCTTCAGTCTTCTGTCTGTGTGAGCAGCTAAGGCATTCTGTCAGTACAAATAAAGCAGGTGGTAACTTTATTTGTACTTGCCCTTGCCCAAGCATGTGAGATTTCCCCAACAGAAGTGAAAATCATCCAAAGGGAAGCACGTGCTCCCACTGATCCCCATCTTTCAACTATATCTCTATCCCCGTTCAACCTATCTTCCCTTTTTTTCCATTGTGACCAGATCAAAATGCCATCAAGTGAGAAAGTTAAGAGACCTTTATGGTTTTCAATGTTTGTACCTGGTATTCAAAACACATGCAACACTGTCATCGGGATTACAGTCAGAAGAAACAGTAAGATGTTTATTGCAAAAAGGAAAGGCAGCACTCCATAAGCCATTTTTTGGTCATAAAATATAAAAGAAATTCAGATATTAACTTATCTGATCAACTGAWCCATTTTGGCCATGAAGTCAAAAGCAGGAAACTGCATCATTGATTTTACGCACATTTATATACATAAATTTCTGCAAATTGGTAAATCTTTTAGTGTTATGTAAAATAAAATAACTACTCCATCTACGCTAAAGACTTGGAACTCATATTTCTCTCTATTGTAAATAAAGCACTTTGGAAATCCATCTGATGCACAAAAGCATAAGGTGATGAGAATAGACCTAGTGTTCCTATCAGCCAACTCTGCAAGATTTAGTTTGAGACTTCACCTGTAATTACAGTCACTTGTTCTTATCTCAGTGAGTAACTGTAAACACAACACAGCCTGAGAACAGCARAGTTACATTTCAAGTTTTGTCTCTTTTCCCAAGATTTGAAAAAAAGTTAAGCAGTTACAAACTAAAAACACACAAAATGCTTCCCTTACACATTCAGAAGCTGGCRAGAAGTAATGTCTACCACAATTAGATTTAGCTTTTCGCAGATGGTTTCTGGAGGTGTCACTGGGTTCTGCACAATGGTCAAAAACCAAGTCTGGTACCAGGAACCCTCAGTTCCCTAAATCYATAATTTGATATTTGGCTCCAGTTTCTCTTTTGCCTGGGTTCATCAATTCTCTCTCTGCATTCTTTAATTAGAAGAAGTGAATCAGAAAAAAATTTTAAAGTAAAGGAAATTCAACACAATCAATCCTTGGTTGTATGCTCCCACTTCTGGAGTCCTAATCCACTGCGTTGCCTACACATTAGCTAAAGCTATAGAAGTACTGTACAAAGGGGAAAAGTGCTTTGTTTTGGTATTGCCAGTCAGGCATCTTAGATGCGGGCAACTCCTGTTTACCATATCACACCTCAGATTCACCATGGCCTTAAAGCAAAACAGGCCATATGTTTGCAATTGTACCCTAGGCCAGCATCATACTTCAGTGGACTTATTCTTGCTGCCACATGAGTTTTCTCAGACACAATATTTTCTTTTCTTTCTAATGGTAAATTTAACAGGTTTCCCTACAGACTAATTTTTATCCAGTACTTATTTTCCCTGAAGGGCTCGAATTTTACCTAATATACTGACATACAATCAGCATAACCACTGCAAGGAGAACTCTGCCAACACCACTTGACAGCATACTGTGCAAAATCATAATGTGGTGAAAAAAAAGAATTCCTTTACAGCTCCAATCACATTTTCCAGATAGCCACATTTATAGCACAATGTGCGAATAAGGGTAGAGATTTATCAGGCAGTTTTAACAAAACACTATAACAGAAAAAGCTTAAAGGAGAGTGGTGGCCTTTTATTTGTAACTGTGATTTTCTTCTGTGAAGAGTTCTAATGTGGTTTTCAGTTAATTTTTGCAAACTTTTCTGTATTACTCATTCCAGTATTAAAGCAGAAACTAACACTTCCTTACATAATCTTATATAACCTTAATTATATTTCTCTTCTGATAATAATGTCTAAAATGTAAGACACTAAAATATTTGAAAGGCATTAATCCTATTTGCAAAACCAATTTATTTTAACRAGCCCAAAATATCTAAGAAAAGTGTTAGTCATTTTTTCTACAGAATATCATGTGGTGCAAGAAACAGATTGTACTTATCATATTATCAAAAAMTTACTGTCAGTTACAAATATATTAGGCAGGAGTATTTCTCATGTAAAGAAAGGTTCTGAGTTCAAAACTCAAGAGAGTTATAAGGGGAACTCTAATACATACAGTATGACAACTTATACAAAAAAACATACAATCCTTATGATCAAAATTTATCTCATAACAACAAAGTCTAGAAGTATAGCTAGCCATTAACAATTACATTATGAGAGGAGACCTGCATGAGAGATGCCTCACCYTGAGATCTCTGTGAAATGATCTAAAATACAGACATTCCAGCTTGTCTAGCCCCCTAGGCCACCTGAATCTTAGTAAGGTTCTCACCATCACAACTCAGCACCTGTTCATTCTTTGCTTCACTACTACCAGTCATGTTTCCCTTATATTACCTCAACAGAATTACCTTCTAATCATCAACCTTYRCTATGCTCTTCATTCTCCTCAAARYTCTCAGATTYAATCTGTTARTCCCTCCAATATTTAGCCCTACTGTACCCATCAGATCTAGGTTTCAGCCATATGTTCATGTTTGTTGATGGCAGAAGCTTAACCTTTCTCAAAACCTAACTTTCCACCTTAGTGTGGAYAGTAAACCCCTGAAAGGCAAGAACCTGACTGTAGTTGTCAAGACAGTCACTGAACTCAGACTGCTTCCTTAAAAACATTCCATGGGTTCCAAGTATCAGAACATTATTATCTACCAGTCTTTCACACCTATCAGAAGACTTCACATACCAACACCTTGCTGTTTAACAGTCTCTTATTTCCCAAAGGCATCTCCAAGCAGCTCTCYGGGTCTGTCCATTTACACCAACAGCCAGTCAGTCAGCTCTCCTTCTCTTTTCCTTCTCACAGCACCGGCTCACTCCATCCTGTCCCTGGCCCAGCCACCATGTCCCTGGCACAAAAGTCTTACCTTATCTGCCCCTTGCACAACCTCCTGTCCCTGGATCTTCACAGCAACATAGCAGGCTCCAACCAAGCTATAACTACACCCTTCCCAGCCAGCTCACTCTTTATCACACCCATAGCTGGGAGAGCAAGGCTGCTCCCACTCTTGGATAATTAAYACAACTGCAATACATCAGAGGCAAGATTACCTTTAGTACCAACTCCATTTGTTTCCCCTCACTGTCTCTACCTATCTTACCACAACTTCCAAATGTGGACCTCATAACATGGTCCATCTTTGAGACCATGTAAAAAAATGCCTGGTAGGTAGTGAAATTTATGCCCATGTGAATATACACGTATATATGTATTCCCATTTATGTTATGGCAACTCCACACTTTTCTTCCTGCTGTTTGTACCTTCAKGTGCACCGAAATCAATCAGCTTGAGTCCCAGCAGCTCTATTAGTCTTTATCTCCCAGCGTTTTCTAAAAGTGGCTCCTGGTGACTTATATAAATAAAAGCAGCTTTTTACAGGAACAACAGATTTATAACTTTAATAAGGCTGCCCTCCTTCCTGCATTAAAGTCTACAGTACATGACAAATCAYGTTAAGCAAGCTGGTATCTAATCTGAAGCCAAATGCATTTTGAGCCAAATCTTAATTCTCTGAAGAGCTTCAAGCATATTTTGAAGATGTTAAATTATTGATAAGGAAAATCAATTCTTTTTCCAGCTCAGGCAATGTCATACAGTCATAGTATATGCAATAGCTAAGGCAGATTTTCTCTTTTATTTACTTCATGACCCTTTAGAATTAAATTACCTACTTTTTTTCATCTTTAGAATCCTGATAAACAGTCATRACCAACAGCTTAACAGCTTCTGTTAACTTCAGATAAGAATAAAAGATTTGTCTGAAAACAGACTGTCARAAACAGACAAGAAAACCATGAGACACCAGCATAGGCCTAAGTTTATTTATTAAACTCRTATTATCCCACCAATATCATTAAACCTGGACACTTCAGCAAATACACTGCAATGTGTTCTGATCTGACCATGAACAGCTTCCTCAAAGGGTCTGAAATAATATGTTCCATCCAGGAAGGCAACAAAACAGCCAACAATCCTGGGAGAAAGCTGGCAGATAGCAAGGATAGCTCTTTGCAAACCTTTCCAAAGTAAAAAATCAGTAGTATTTACATATACATTTCCAAGTTATTTCAGTCCCAGTGATTTTATTCAGTGTCTAGCTCCTAGCTTTTCCTGAGAAAAGCTTGAGCACAACAATGGATATGATGATGGAAGCATTTTTAAAAGCATCCCAACCATTATAGTACAAGATACATAGTACATAAAAGAGGGAAGAAAATAAAATGTTACCAATCTCTCCTTTTCTAAAGAAGAACAGCAGTAGKGAGTAAGCTATTATTTACCAAGGATCAACAACCACCCTCATTCCCTTTCTCAGAAACATCATAACAATCAGTTTTAGGACTTAATGACACCATATGGTGACTTAATGGAGAATTCCCTTGAGATTTCCTATGGAGATGTCCAGTTTAGTAAAAAAATACGCAAGTATCTGACAGAGGAAGAACCAACTCTCCAGGTTAGTTAGTTACTATGCTGCTCCCATTGGATACCTCAGACTATACCCCATTGTACKGTTACACATAGAACAACAGCCTTAACAAATAAAAATTAATAGCTATGTGCACACAAACARAAATATCTTTTGTCCCCTGAATATCCTACCAGTTAGGCCACCCTCCAAGATGCCTCTGCCAAATACAAAAGATCTGTTCCCAGTTCTTTGATGAGTGTCCCCAGAACTAAGAAAAAGCAGATTATTTTCTGTAAGTGATGTGAGCCAGCAATGCTACAGCTCCCAAAATGTTCCCAAATGAAACCATTCAGCAAAAAGAGTGCTGTTGCAATTAACTACTAAACAAGCAAATGCATATTTTTGATGACTAAAGCATCTCTAAGAAAATCCCTTCTAAGTTCTAATATGAAATCCACAATAGTGATAAGTAATAAAYGCCTGTTTTTCAATCAGCCACAATTCAAATGTGTGATGGCAAATATCCAGACAGGAAAACTATCTGAAAAGCATACAAAATAGGCCCTCAAAATAGAGCGGAATGAATTCTTTTGTTGTAAGTAACTCTCTCTCTAAGCTCTAATTTTCACGATACTGTTTCTGATCTAATTAAATGAGATATCTGCTGCGGCAGGAAGCTCACCTAAGTGCTCTAGAGAGAGCTCATACGTCTAGGCAAAACACAGCCACTTGCGGAAGGTAAATAACAGATGTTGTTTTTCCTTCTCCYTCTCACTTAACTACCACTGCATCTGCCGCCTCTCTGCCCGTGGAGCCCGTCAGCTCCCGGCAGGGTGACGGGGCAATGGGCAGCGGCGGTGCCAGCACCAGCGCAGATGACGGTGCCCCGTAGCCTTTCCCGGACACCGGTGTCCACACCCTGCCAGGCTCCCGGCCCGCAGMAGAGGCMCCGCCATTCACCGCCCTCACGGGCCCGGCCCTCACATCATCCCGGCCCTCACATCATCCCGGCCCGGCCCCGCCTGCCCGGCCCGGCCCGGTCCCTGCGCGCAGGCGCGGGGCCGCCCCTTCCCCGCGCGCACCGGCGGAAGCCGCACCGAGCGCGGCCGCTCCGCGCCGGGAGTGCCCGAGCCCCGCGTGTCCCCGCTCCCGCATTCCCCCGCTCCCGCATCCACCCCACCCCGCGCGGAAGCGATGGTGGGGGCGGGCGCGGCCCTGTTTGCGGGGCTGCTGGCGAGGCTGGCGCTGGTGCTGTACGGGCTGCACCAGGACCGCGCCATGCGGGTGCGCTACACCGACGTCGACTACCGAGTGTTCACGGACGCGGCGCGGCTGGTGACCGAGGGGCGCTCGCCCTACCGGCGGGCCACGTACCGCTACACGCCGCTCCTGGCCTGGCTCCTGACGCCCAACGTGTTCCTCGCCGAGGCCTTCGGGAAGCTGCTCTTCGTGGCCGGGGACCTGGCGGCTGCCGTCGTCGCCTACCGGGCCCTGCGGCGCCGGGGGACCGCCGCCCGCCTCGCCTGTGGGTGCTGCGCCGCCGCCTGGCTCCTGAACCCCCTGCCCATGGCCGTGTCCAGCCGGGGCAACGCSGAGGCGCTGGTGGCGCTGCTGGTGCTCGCCACCCTGTACTGGGTGGAGGCGGGCAGCGTGGGCAAGGCCGCCGTGTGCTACGGGCTGGCCGTGCACATGAAAATATATCCCCTGACSTACGCGCTGCCCATCGCTCTCCGCCTGTGCGCCGGGCCGGGCCGCGGGGAAGGGGCGCTGGGTGCGCGGGGTGACAGGACSGCAAAGTTCACCTTTATGGCGCGCCTCTGGCACCTTTTTGTAAAGATGCTGAACCGCGACGTGCTACTCTTTGGAACAGTTGCCGGATCAGTGCTGGCTGCCTTGACCGCGGCATTTTATCACCTGTATGGCTGGGAGTTTTTGGAGCATGCYTATCTCTATCACCTGACTAGGAGGGACATCCGTCACAACTTCTCTCCCTATTTCTATATGTTGTACTTGACAGCAGAGAGCAAATGGAGTTTTGCCCTTGGGCTCGCAGCTTTCCTTCCCCAGCTGCTTTTGCTGCTAGTTGTGTCCATAGCTTTCTACAGAGACCTTGCCTTCAGTTGTTTCCTACACACCGCTATTTTTGTGACTTTTAACAAAGTATGCACATCCCAGTACTTTGTCTGGTATCTCTGCCTTTTGCCCCTCGTCATGCCTAGTATTAAGATGTCCTGGCACCGGGGCGTGCTGCTTCTCTTTCTCTGGTTCATCGGACAAGGCCTGTGGCTTACTCCTGCATACTTTCTGGAGTTCAAAGGATATAACACTTTCTTATTTATATGGTTGGCAGGCTTGCTTTTCCTTTTAATTAATAGCTTTATAATTGTTCAGATTATTTCACATTATCAAAAAGAWGCACAAGTTGCAAAAAAACTGAAACAGCGGTAATAAACTGACCAAAATCCAGAAACAGCCCTACTGTCATTGATAAGGCATCACATACCATTTAACAAGAGTGCGCCCAAGTTGTACTAGAGCACATTGTGTGTAAATGTTACTGTTTCAGGGCCATGAGAGCAGTGATTGGCCTGAGCAGCCCCAGTCCTGCCSTGAGCAGTGTCAGCAGGTGTACCTGGCTCCAGTGTGGGTCTTGAAACTGCACTGTAACCCTCCCTCCAGCACTGCCTCCAGCTCTGATCTCCCACTCCTGACTAGAATCCCTGGAAGTACCCTGGGCCAGTTCATCCTTTAACCATGTCTGGGGCTCTTATGAATGGACTCTGCCCATCTGCACTGACTGTCTTCACCTGTCATCTCCAGAGACAGTGGGACTGTGCTCTGCTCTTTGACCCCTGTGCTGGGGCCTCCCTCAGTTCCTGCTCATACTCCCTTTTTTCTCATTCTCAGTGTTAGTCTGCTTGTTGAGCACTTTGGCCTTTGAATAACACAGAAAATTATAACGGTGGTGTTTGATTATAAAATTGGAATTTGACAGTTTTGTACATTCCAGTAGGTCAGTGGGGTGTTTGGCAAGGCAATCGCTCAACATTTACTGTGGGGTTTATTTTTTCTTTTGTTTCCCCAGTAACATTTTAGCTGTGCACTCTTTGTGCCCTGTACTTGGTCTTTATGTCATTAACTCTTYGAGACTTTTGTTTTAAAATTCAGATATGCCACTTTTTCACTTATTTTTGCAAATTCYCTTTGAATTTCTGAATAGATTTATTCCCCTTGCCATGGAGGAAAATTTTCCCATATACCTGTCTTGGATCACAGAGATGTATAAAGCTTAAATATTTGTTTCTTCCTGCCAGGTTTTGGAAAAGAGGCCACTGCCTTAATTTTCAGTTAATATATGGCTATTGTGGGTGTTAATGRTAGCAAATGTAGAGTCAAAGTACAGTTAGAATGGCACCTGTGTCCCAAAGACACTAGAGTTTATACAAAAACAGTAATGGGAAATGTTGTTTCTCAGTAGTTCAGTTTCTCTGCTGTTAAAAAAAATGAAAAAATGAAAGGAGTTGAGGAAACTGAGCAGTTGCCAGAAGAAAAGGCAAGTTTTGGAATAGGAAGCTCAACAACTTGTCRAAACACATTTATTCCCATAGGAGACACAGGAAGATTTGGAATTGAGTGCCAGGTGATTGTGAGAGGAGAGCAGAGCCATTTTGGAATCAATACTCTCAAGAACATCCCATAAGAGGTTTGATACACACAGCTTTTGACAGAAGTGGAAAGTGACAAGGTATTTTAGTAAAATCTAGTTTAAATGGGCATATGCCAAATAAAAGACTTTTCATATTTGCATCACCTTTTCGTTACATCCAATGCAAAAGTGAAACCCCTGGTGTGTAACAGAGCAGGGGACTGCAAGGCAAAATAGCTTTGACCACTTGGTGGAATTCCCGGTGATGTCACTGGGAAAGGGTATGGCCGAGTGGATTTGCCATGCTGCCTCTGAACCCTGGTGTCTCCTGAGGCTGCCCTCTTCCTCAGGACTGCAGTGACTTCCAGCTATCTCACGTACAGGATTATTTTCCTGGTTGTAGTGCCRCCTTGTGAGATGGAATTACAATATTTTGATCTGTGAACTTTTCCCACTACTCAGCCCCACTGAGGTAGTTACATGAAATGAGAGGAATCCCCTGTGCCCCACAGCCCAGAGCCAAAGGGCATCATTATCAGGAGGTGTGACCGTGTCCTTATACMACTCTGGCCCAGTTTGGACATTCTGATGTGTTAGAAAGACAATTTCCCTGTGATTTCCACGGTCAGTATTGGGGGGTGTTTCTGCTTCCCCACTAGAAAGCTTTTTCTCTGCCATCTGCCTTCTCACTTGCCTTCAAACTGTGAAAATCCTGACAGCCTCTTTGTAAGTCCAGAAATTGGATAAGGCAATTGATATTCTTCTGACTGTCTTGGTTTTTTGGGGCAGACGTGGCACTGATTTCCTTCTTTGTCTGGGATAAAGTTGTATAGCACCAGCTTGTCTGCATCTTCCACTAGAGATGTATCAGTCAAAAACTGGTGGCATAAGCCAATTGCACACAGTTTTGTATTAATAAGCAAGACATTTTGTGTGTGCTTTGAGTGTGGGAAGCAAAATCATCCCATGTGGCTTTATCCTCCAAGGCAGAGTTGGATATAGCCAGCTTCAGCATAAGACTGAAGAGGCTCTTCTRTGCAATACTTCTGCTCACCCCATCCTGATGTCCAGGCAATGGATCCTTTTCCTTTGCAGCTGATCYTCCCTTASCTGTTACACATTTTTCTGTTGCAAAAAGCATGTTTTCTTCTCCCAGAGCAATGTTCTGTATCTGTTTAAGAGACCTACTTATGCTGTTAGCAGACATTTCCACACCTCTATTTTTCCCTTTATGTTGGCAAAGAAAGCAAATGCAAGCCAAAAGGCATTTCTAACCTCAAAAACCTTCCACAAAAACCAGCATTTTAAGTTACTGTATTCATGGCAGAATTGTAGTTTTTTTAGGTAAGAAGTAATTTCCTAATGAAAATTTTTGACTTGTTAATAGCTAAATCATTTTGAAAAGGTAAATGTTGCAGCAATTCTGCATCATTTTTCAGAATACAAATTCTGARGCAGCAACAGGAACTGAAGGGTACCTTCCCTTTGCAAGTCAGTACCAGTCCTGCAGTGATGATATGAAAAAGCCATGCATAAGCAAGTTATAAAAAGGCTTTTTAAAAAACCCTAGATTTACACTCATCATTTTAATAATCCAGGATGAGTCCCTCTTTTTACAGTTGTTTTCTAAATCACCCAAATGTGTTTGCAATTCAGAGGTCATTCAAGTGACTTCTARAAAGCTGGATAAGAGAAATAAACTGAAGGAGACAAACAAAAAGATATTTGAGAATCTCAATCTTGCAAATTGTTTTTTAAAAAATTATTCCACAGTTAAATGGAATTTAATTACTTTATTCATTWAAAAAAAGGATTAAAATGATTTAATGGAGTACCAAATAAGTTATAGTTCTTGAACAAGTTATGGTGAAGAGTTATAATGCCCTTAAAATGTACCAAATTCATTTCCTATGGAACATTTCTTGCTTTTGATGCTGTGCAGAGTATTTTGCTTGATAACTTTGTGTCCATTTGTCCTCTGGTAATTAGGAACTGAAGTGTCTGAATGTTAGTGTTCCTTACCATAGGTTGCACAACTGTAATGSTGACTACTTTGCTTTTAAAGTTGAAATGCCCATTGAATTGTGTCTCATCTGCGGAAAAATTTTCACATTGCAGTGAAACCAGCTCTTAAGCACAAAGTACAAGAGGTGAAAGTGAAAGGGAAAAGAAGAATCAAGAAAAGTAATGTTTTTGCCTTGATTTTTACACTGTAGCCTATTGTCTAAAGGCTCATTACTAGATTCTCAGGTGACTTCAGTCAAAGCTCAGCATTCAACAATGATTTGCTTTAAAGTTTATAAATGAAATTATTAAAAATGCAGGTTAAGCAAAAATATAATAATAAATATTTCATTCAGTTTTCGTGTGAGGATGCTGAGTTACCATCTGTGATGCAATGTTCTTTGTGCTTATTATTCTTTGTCCTTATTAAGTAAGTTTYGTGTGTTACTTGGATTGTATTGACTCCTGTAATATAAAGGAAGCAATTAGATGTGCTAAACTGAGCTCATCAGTTATCTTTTTCAAAGAAACCATGAGGCTTTTACATTTAACAGCAAGGGGAAACTCCAACATTTTTCATAAGGTTGTATAGAGAAAGTAAATGTTAAAACAGAGTAAATTATGAGCAAATGGTTTGCTTTTTTTATCTGAGAAGAATGAGTCATCTACTTCAAAAGGGCTGCAGAAATACATAGCAAGCACAGGGAACTCAAAATATATGAGGYATTCCTCATATATTTGCCAAAGATAGTTGAAGAATGCRTATCCTAGTGATAGCATCTTTATGGAACAGTATTACCCTGAATTTAGGACAAACCCTTTACTCAGACTGAAACCAAACCACTCAAGCAATTTTCTTGCTTCAGAGCATATTGATGTGCATTGTACTCACAAGCCCAAACATTTACCTGCACATACAGAGGCAAAAAGAAAAATCCCAGTCWATATACCTTTGCATAACATTTTTCAGAGCTACCCTCTGTAAAACAGGTTCCTTAGATGTTTCTTATTTTTAGCACTCAGAATCTAGTGACTCTAAAAATGAATTACGTAATTTTGATGCATATGGAAAATGAAATCATGTGCTGCAGGGATCTTGAGGTGTAATAGACACAATAAAGAACCAACTAATTATGTATTTGAAGGTGCACATTCCACTGGTATTCTGATGTTCTTCATTATAAAATCTGAAATAGTCTCATCTGTGTAGGGGACTTGTTTCAGTCTTTATGCATGATGAATGAGGTCAGAGACCTACATTTTGTACTCGTGAAAGTATAAGAGAGATAAAAATTTCTCTTGATGCAGTACCGTTGTTTTAAGGGTTTTTTAAAATTATATTTATTTTAAGACATTAATAAATCAGTGCAATAAATTCAACTGTTGCATTAATTTTTAATAGCTGTAATGTCTCTTTTTCTTTAGTATGGTGAAGAAGACCAAAATTTGTCATTTTTTAATGGTGTAAGTTGGTAGTACTTGGAGCAGAATYCTTCATGACCCCTTTCTGGTGCATGCTGAGAGGGGTAGGTCTTCTGCAGAAGAGGTYGCTTACTGGGCTGCAGTCTTACCTCATGTGTAGATAAAGCTTTAGCTGCAATCTCTTATTATTCTTAGAGCTTWACTTTCAGACTTTAATGATGTCTTCAGATAAAACATTTCATRGCTTGCACATAAAGAAATTACACATAAGAGATCCTCCCTATTTTTTCATGGAAATTGGTGGGGAAGCCAGCTAGAACATCTGTGGGAGAGATGTCGAAAAGAAATGTCTGTATCTGATTAGCTGCAAAGACAACTTCAGCCTTGGAAATCAGCTGAAATGCAGGCAAATTGAGCRGTAAGCTCATACTGTGAAATCCCCTTTATTTATATGAAGGGAATTTGATCAAAAGTGCTTGACCCATTTTACAGGAGGAAAATGGGATCTTGATAGCAATTGTCAGGGTGGATGAATATAACTTTCCTTCCTTCACATTATCATAGGATCTGTAGGATGTTATATGCTGCAGTAGCACTAGTGGAGTTGTACAGGTGTGACTTGCATAAGCTATTATTAGGCAATATTGTTGGTGTAGCAAGAGGTTGTTAGCAGTTACTCTGGAACTGCTTTTTGAAGGTTAACTCAAGTAAAATCTGATTCCTGCTTCACAAGTCAGCAGCTGTGTTAATTGAAATGGTACTGTTTTGACAGCAATTTTCCAAGGAGAACTGCACTCTGTGGCCCATATGCTTCCACTCTGTGCAAAAGAACATTCATTCAAATCCCCCGGTGATCTGACAGTCAACATTTTTTTAATCTATCCCATGTCCCTCCTACTGATCCAATTGATTGAATTAGCCAGGAAGCAGGCTTAGAAAACAGCGGAGAACAAAGTGTGATTATTCTCCCTTTATTTTCCACCCCACATAGTGTGAATCTGTTAAATAATTAAGATTACCTTTTGGAAGAACAGAGTCCCATTTGAGCTAGGTGTTAGAGTACTTTGTCATTATGAAGTATTTTACCCAAATGCATCTGAGAGAAAATTGACTGGTTGGGCTACGTGGACTTGTGTCAAATGATAATAAAGCTACTGATAATTGATGTCAGCATCAATGCTAGCATAGGCATATCTTTGAGATATGTATGTGTATGTGTGTGTGTGTGTGTGTGTGTGTGCGTAAAACAAAGTAACTAAAAATAGAAATGCTCATAAATTCTAGTTTCCAGCTTTCCTTACTCAAAGACTTTGGAGGACACATTCAGCCATATTCTCACTAAAAGAGAACAAATGCTGTATCAGAGAGAATTAATAATTAAGTAATAACTATGTTGTTYCCACAACTAACACCTTTGTGAAGAAAGTAGCACTTTTTTTTATACAGTCTGAAAATTCACATGAATAACAAGTACTTCACCTTAAAACTGTCAGATGTATTTGAAAATAGATTTTAATTACCATTAGCACTTCCAAGTTTAGTGTTGGCATCAGCCAGCTTGTTAATTCCAGCAGTACAGGAACTGAAGTCATGACCAATTTTCCTTCATGCTCCAGTAAACTGGCTGATTAAGTATAAGAAAGTTTCTTGTACAAAGTGAACCAAATGTTGTTTGTTCACTGGAAGGAAATACTGCATGGCCCGGACCAAGTTTACATATGCAGGATGGAGCAAATTGATCAAGAAACAAGGGCAAAAAGTGAGACCCCAGAGTCCTTGACTGCTGTCTTGCCTCTGCCACTAATTTATCATTAAGAAGTGATTGCAGCTTGCTGAGCTGTTTGCCTTTGCCAGTTGTCATGGCTTGATACATTTAATTGACACCTTMTTTGAGCCATGATGTCTCCTAATCTATTTCTGTAACACACTGCCATAAGTGATTGCAGTCTTGTTTGAAACAATTATAAGTCTGACTGGCAGTAAACTGTAAACACTCAACTAAAGACATTTTGATTACAAAATATTCAGGAAAAAGTGGGCTTTTTGCGTATATTTAAACTTTTTTTGTAGAATATGTTAGGCTCTCATGTGCATTCCAGCATTGCATTTTTAGGAGAGGGTGAATTACTGTTGAAGCTAAATGAAAATCTGGAAGCAGATAATAGAATTCATGGTAAAAAGCTAGACAATTTAGGRAAATAATTTAGAAAAATTATAGTGAGCYGATACCATAATTAAATAAGATTTTATTRTTGCTGGTCTGCTTAGATTGCATTAGAAATTTATATTGAAAATGTATTGGGAAAATGAAACAGCAGACAACTCTGCAGCTGGTATAAATAGCTACCTCAGATGTGACAGATAATGGCTCAGGAACTGTTTCTGTATATTCATAAAAAAATATATTTTGCTGTTATCCAAGAAAAAAAGTTACTAGTTGTGCAGCACTATGAAGGCAAAATGCAGTTCTGCATTCATATACAGGTGAAACAATTTCTTTAGCTGGATCTTTCTCCAAAGCTTTTAACAAAAGAGGCACAGAAAACTGAAAAAATACCAGATTGAAATCTGGGCCAGATGTGCTGTGCTAGAAGCAGTTACAGGGAGCTCTACATTTGCATCAGCCTTGTGGGCTTCCTGAGCAAGTGCTTCCTSAGTGCTGGAGGCCATATCAGTGGTRGGAATGCACAAATGCAGATTTCCCCACAGCGTGCCCAGAAGTGATTTCTCTGCAGTTCTTAAGGTACCCAGATGTTGCCTTAATCTATTCTGTATCACTGTAAATATCTCCTCATAAATCTATGCATATCTTAAAGAGATATATATATACCCTATATAACCATGTACAYCTTCATCTGTAATACTGCAGCAGCAGCAAATTCAGGGACTTCATGCCCACCCTGACTGGATAAACATCTGCTAAGGATTTAGGAAGTGCCCCCTTTTGGTTTACAGCGACATGTCAGTCAGGCCTAAGAGTGGAGGGGTAGATCTGTGTGGATTGAACTCCCTCTGGAAGGAAGGGTGAAGTTCTTAGCTCTCCCCAAAAGACAATTTGGCCTTTGCAGATTAATTACTAACAAAAATGGGGAATAAATCTGATGTTAGGAACACAGGACACTGAGGGTGCTATTTCATGGCTGTGGAACAACTGGTGCAAATACATAGAAAAAAATATGTCAGGGGCTATTAAATACTAAAACCATGTTCTCTGGTCTTGGGAATTCAACAAACTGCAAATCATGGTGAACTAGGGAAATATTTCTAGGCAAACCTCACCTCTCTCTGGTTTTCCTCTGSATCTGTTGCTGGCCACATTGGGAGAAGGATACTGGTCTGATTCATGATGGTTGTTCATAAATTCTTAACCACACAAGTGTCCCCAGCAGAGCACTCCCATCACCAAATGTGTTCCATTACTTGGCTGCGCCCTTTATCTGACACACCAAGCTGTGTGTCAGATAAATCCTCAGTTCTAAGCCTGGGTAGGAAAAAAAGCTTGCTCTTTTCTTCCAGAGCAGATGCTACYGGAGCGTGCCAGTAAACCACAACTGCATCTTGTTTCACTGGCAYTTCACAGATTAGACAGCTAGCAGCTAGTAACAGATTGATAAGTGAGAAGGGGAGAATAGGGAAATCAAAGCTGACAAAACAGATCTGCATGATCAAAAAGAGGTGTTTTTAGCTGGCCAGGTAATTARAAACCAGGCAGATTGAGACAGCTTATTAGGCTGTCCAAACCCCTGGAGCYTGGCTGCCTTGTCTCCCAAAAGGAAACCACAGCTTTCATGGRACTTCACCTGTTTTCAATATGGAGAAAAGAAAGTGAGGGAGTGTGAAGGAGGAACATAATTTGTCACAACTCCARTTACCTGTRCTAGTGATGACTTGTGTAATTGCAAAGTAAAATTAAGATTCAGCCCTTTGCTGAAATTGTCTTTTGTTTTAACAATAGCTTACCTTTAGTTCTGGAATGGTATGTACTGCTSTCTAGGCCTATTAGCTTAGCCTGTCATTTTGGCTGAAGAAAATAAGTTATTTTTTGTCAGGAAATAAGCCCTTTCCACAGACTACTGCAGTTGACAAGGCATACAGTTAAAGAGTTTGGCAGATTTGCCATCTAAAACATGATTTAGGTAAAGAGGAAAAGGCAGCATTTCAAGCATAGCCAATGCTGCCTGGCCTGCATTGACCCATGCTGAGAAATTCTTTTATCTCAGGAATTCAAGCCAGGCTGAAAACAGCTGTTGTGCTGTGGAGACTGGAGGTCTGGTCACACCTGGGCTGTGGCACTGGCTCACAGGGAAAGCAGTAGTCACATTTTAACTTCCTGCTCCCCATCACTTCCCTGTGAGAAAGTGATTTTGGACAAAAGGAATTTGCTTGTGTTCCCAGTGTTTTGAATTTAAGAGTTAAAAGAAACTTCACTCTATGCGGTATAACTCAGAACTGCTCATGTATCACCTGTGTGACCACAGCCACTAAGGCAATTCTTCACTGTGACACAACTCCATCTCAGTCCTCTGTCTTACATCTGAGGACTCTGTGTAGATGTGATCCTGAGGTCTCTGAACCTGGCAGCTAATGTAAACCCTGTGCAGAAGAATGCCCTCTATTTCTCTGTRTCATTTGTTGGTTCTGATTTTACAGTGATCCCCTGAGAATTCAAAGAAAGCTGTTGAATGCTTCCTTGCAATCTGGAATAGATTACTTTTGGGAAAGTTTCTGCTTTTGTCTGAACCAGATTTGTTTGTTTAATTATTTCCACACTAGCACATTTTCTGTCATTTGCCTGCAGGCAGGCTACCTCTTGACAGAGCATGGGTGCYACACTTGACTCTTTAATCACAACGGGAGCAGAGATTGTTCTGCACTTCTGAGAGCCACCTCGACCTGTTTTTCACATGGAGGTGAGAAGCCCAGCAAGAGATCTCAAAGCTAAAAAGTGTTGCCACAAGAACTTTGGAAATGTCTTCTTTACAGCTGCTTGTTAATGCTGAGATTTGCTGCACTTTTTTCTCCCTGCTTCACTCTCACATACTTTTGTCTTTGCCTATGCAGGAAGAGAAGATGTGTTTTCTTACAGAGGCATTATAGACAATTTACAGTTCATGCAAAAATATATTTTTGTCAGCAGTCATCAAGGCTACAACTATATTAATTTAGCAGTCTGGAAAATTACARTTTGATCTTTAGTGTTGATTAGTAGCTGGCATTCTGTCTAAATAGGAGGTGTCAGCTGGGGACTGAGCTGCTTGAAATTTGAGCATTACTTGGACCTAAATTAAAGTGTRTTTTCAAAAACTGACACAATTACTAAAACTAACACAATTACTTCTTGTCAAGCTAAGGCACTAGAATTATTTCCAGTGCTCTGACTGCAGGCCAAATCAAAACACTTTACAAAGGAATCATGATGCATTAGACACTAAACCTGCACAGTGYTTAGCAGCATAAAGGTCAAATATATTCATGAGAACATATAATCTTATGTGTGTTTGGTGAATGAATAAGAAAAAGGTATCTGTCAGAAAAGAGGAGCATCAGAATATTAAAAAAAATATATGACACACTTTTACATGGATATTACAGATGTTATTCCAATGACAGATGTCTCCAAAGCATGACTCATGAAAACTAAAGGATATTCTGCAGCCATCAGAATTTAAATAAATACTATGCTGCCATATGGCATAGCTGTTTTCAAAGCAAATACAAGGGGGCTTTTACTTTTCTGGGAGATCAGATGGCAAAGAGCTTGGTATCTGGAAGCTGTCACACCTAGATCGGTGTCAGTCAGTTGCATGGGAGAGCAGGTAATTTTAATCTGGTAGCTTTTCAGTAGTTTATACACATAATGTAAATRATGCATTTATTTCCCAAACAAGCACAAAAATATATAGTAAGATCCTTTGATAATTAAACATGTTTTTGTGCAGTATTGACAAGTCCCACTTTGATGCACCAGAGGTTTGAACTACCCCTTTTCACAAGAAGTAATCCCTCTGTCTCCAGGGATTTGCCAGTAACATGYAATGTGCAAACCTTCCTGAGTCCTGTGACACCCCAGACTCYAGCACTGCTSGCCAAACACCTTCCAAAAGTATTACAGCCACTAAAATGTTGCAAGAGCAGATGAGAAAAAGTTGATAGCAACATAGGTTATCACCCAAAACAGATGATAARTGCTGTATTTGTGGTTTGCCTCCTATTAAAGGCTGCAGAACAAGCTGCCATGAACAGAAATTCCATGACAAGGTGAGAGCAGACCTCAGTGAAGTTGTTAAAGCATGCCATCATTTGTAATTTAGTTCAGAGCACTAGGGAAGTGAGTTTCCCCAGCTGTCCCCACTCTACTATGTGCTGGTTTGCATCACAGGGTGCAAATACATTGGAGCTTTGTCAGGATGCTTTTGCTGTGTCTCCCTGTGAAAGGGAACTTCCTTTCTCCCAGCAGCAGGAACGTGGCAGTTCAATAGAGACCAACTGCAACTGGGTCAAGGAAACTCCAATGGTTACACTTTGACAAATTTGTGTTTCCAGTTGAATATATATTAAATTAAGCAGAAAACATGGCAGAGCCTTGAGATTTTCATCAGTTGAAAAACCAAACCAAAACAAAAAACATGAAATAGATAGTAGACACAGTAATTCTGACAATCATCAGTCAAAAATCTCAATTCCTTTTTTTTCCGTCTTGACACAAAATATATTTTTTTGATGTTTCCTTTTCAGTTTTGGAATAGGCTTTCCTGGATTGGACACTTGACATGAGCAAAAATTATGAAAGGAAAAACAAAACATCTAACTGAGAAAAGCAAACAATCTTTTCTAGAAGTCTTTGTTTGTTTGTTTCCTGGACCAAAACAAAAACATTTCATCCAATCTGCTTCTGGCAAACTTCTGACAAACTGCTACATTTCCTTTCATTTAATTTAATTACAGAGTTACTTCTTATTAACATATTGGAGAAGTTTCATGACTTCCTGTTTGAGTGTTCTACCCAAAATGCACACAGATAATAAATAGTAGTTTGTCACAAGAACTAGGGATGGAGCAACATTTTATTAGCTCCTAACTCCCCTTTCTGATTGCAGTGGAACAGTGGTCATGTCACTGCTTCTGTTGCCAGTTGGCCACAGAACTACAAAAGCTAACAAGGGATAGAGGTTCCCATCTGAAAAAGCACACTGAATACATTGTTAATGCCAGAGTAAATTTGATTACAAGTATTACAACTAACCAGAATACAGAGAAAAATAAACAAACCTGTGATATGGCAAACCCATCATTTTAGCCTTTTTAYTCAGCAGCCATTTAGGAGAAACGGTAATCAAGTGCCTCTGAGGAGGAGCTGTACAATTCCTTGTTTTCACTTTTATTTTTACTCCACTTTTATTTTTCATCCCCTACAATGTATTATTATTAATTCTAAAAGGTCCTTCATCTTTTCARTTTTGTTGTGTTCCCCATTTTATCCCATAATTTTGTTTTCTGGTGGTCTCTTTATAAATTTAATTGAACACACACAAATAGTTACTGTAGATAATGCAGTTGAACTTCATTTAAAAACTGCAGGAAATTATAATGGCATCATAGTGCACCAGAGTGGAAAGACATTCACTGCTGCTCTGTATTGCYGCTTTTCTGAAAGCATACTTATTATCCACAAGTACACCCTAAAATATCATATCTGTTAATTGTACATGGGTTTATATCACACTGGAAAGTAACCTGTTTACATCTTTGAATTCAACCTTGTACTTGGACTAAGCTCTGCATCTAAATTAATCATCTTTAGGCCTCAGCAACCATTCTGCTTCCCTTAGATCACTTATAGCAAAACTTCAATACCTACAGAATTTCATCCAAGAATTGTTCAATAGTCTGAATTGTGGCTAAGAGATACAATACTTGTAAAAATATTTTTCTGGCCTTACAAAACCATTTAATACTCTGCAATAAATATTCGGTGTATTTACCATGCAGTCATTCAATGAAAGCCTCATATTCTGATCTTTTGATGTGGATATTCTGTAGAAAGTAGAAATACTCTTCAACATGTTGGACACAAATGACAGTTCACATCATGAGAGGGACCCCTACCTTCTCCCTTTCATTTGCTTGGAAAGGAGTCAGGTCCAGCTGTGTTCARTACCTCTGTCTGTGGAACAAAGTCTGAGAGCACAAATGTCTACGTGGCCATTTTCTCTGCTTGCACTCAAGGCTGCTGTGCACAGAATGCTGTGCACACAGTGCATTAAAACAAATAGCTGAAGTCTGAAACATTGAACTGAGCCAGGATAAGAAACTTCACAGCCATTTCCAYACAATTCTTCTCTGAAAAATTCAAACATCTTCTTCACTACAGGAAAAAAAAAATCAGCTTTCCTTGATGGGAAAAGAAAAACCTTTATCTAAAGAATTCTTTGTAATKAGTTCATTTCAAACAAGATAATCTCAAACTACAGCCCAGTCTGTCCATTGCATGAGGATGATATCTGTCTGTGAATGACCAAATTACATTTGTGCAGGACTGTTGTACCTGTAAGACACAGCAGTCTGCACAATTGGGTGTTGCCACAAGGTGTCCTAACAGCCCTTCAAGGCATGCTTCTATCAAGGCAGCAAAGTTCAGATGCTGCTGCAATTCCCTGCACTAAGGGATATTTTTTCCTCCATTTTCCACAAAGGTCAAGTCAGGAGACAGCAGAAATCTTAACTGCAGCACCTCAGCTTTCTGTTCACCTGAGGAGCTGAAACCCCATGAGTGAGCAAGGCAAACAAACATAATGCAACTGCAGCAGCTCTGGCAAAAGAGATGGTGTTGGGGCAAAGGTGAAGCTGCCAGGTCAACTGGGACCTGAAAGATCACGAAAACCACAAATCTGCTGAGCATCACTGGCAGCTATTTTAACTGAACAAGCCAAGCAGAGAACTGGGGGTTGTTTATAGCACAGCCCAGTGCAAATTGGGTGACACCACAGTGATGCATGCAGCACTGGAGGTATCTCACCTGCAGCCCAGGAGCCTGCAAAGACTGCAAAACTGTTTATGTTTGCACCAATATTAGGGGCTTCTTCTGTGTTGAATGCACAGAATCCACAATATCGCTTTTCTCTAAATTGGAACTTTGCCCCTCAAATACTGATTTTTTTAAGAGAGACTACCAAATTCTTTCTTCATGAGAGATAATAGGGGTAAGACTGCTGAGCAACTGACTGTCTTCCCAACTGGAATCTCATTTGCAGACTCAGGTACATTTATTATTAGATTTTTTTTCCCCACTTCATGTCGGTTTGGATTATATTAGAGTGYTCAAGTGAAATCTGAACACACCTTTCAGTGAACAGTATGGATGCATTATTCATTCAAATTTATCAAATTARGCAGTGAAATGACAATCTCTTCCAGGAATTAAATATATGGTCAAGAGTGTTTGTAAATTAGCAACCATTCATTATTTTTATTCGGTGCACTGTGCAATGTTCTGCATTAAATTAGAAGACTTTCAAAGAGATCCAACTATTTGATTTACTTTATAAATTACCTAAAGGAGACAAATTTTACAATGCTTTCCCATAACTTTTGATTCAATCAAGGGGAGAGCATTATTTTTGGAGTATATAATATCTRTTTCATATGTATCTACTGCTCTGGTTGAGTCTGATGAGAAAAGATCTCTATAAATCAACAATATAAGAGTGACATTTAGAAACAGCAAATCTGAAAGAGAAATATGTTGCTGTTCTATTAAGGAGCCATACTAGCTGCCAACTCCTACAAAAACTGGCAAGTTGCCACTCCACATGCTTGGTATCATACCAGCATTGAAACAACTTACATTGCTGTTAGAAAGATCATTGCAAGTGTCTCTTCTGTCTGTGCTTAACGGTGTGTGATTTTCCATGGCACTCTGATCTCAAGACCCTTTAGAAATACAACAGCAACCATGAGACCACACTGCTCTTTTAAGACCCTTTAGAAATACAAAACAGATATCAAAAGTGAAAGAAATTAACAAATCATAAAGGAGAAGCTCACGGAAATAAATTAGGAAGGTAGTCCTGACCCAAGCAGCAATATTTCCATAATGAACAGGCTGCTTGAGCCTTTGTATGCCCATGCCTTAATCTGGCATGGGAATAACTCTCCTTTTGCATTAACTGTGCATTCAAACTACAAAAGATAGTTACAGCTTTGTCATGATGCAGTTATCTTCTCAAATTGAACAATATCCTTTGGGGATTTGGGAAATATCTAGTTCATATTTCTCATATTAAACTTCTTTATGTTATGTATATGAAAAGCTCGACTCCAAATTAAAGATGTCCACGTACAGCAAAATTAGGCAGACAGTGAAATAATCCCCCTCACTTCTATCGCCCTCCGTTTTTCTGTTCCCCATGGTGCTTGAGAAAATGACTCAAAGCCAAATATTTCTGTGGGCTTTGCTGGTGATCAAACTGTTCCTATCTAAGAATCCAAACTTGACAGCTGCTTTTGGTGCCATCCCTTCATTTGCTCTCTTGGCAATCTGCTGTGCCTTGTAACATCCTGTGGAAGAAAGGAGGAAGGAAATGAGAAATTACTCATGACTGTGGGCTAGAAAAGCAATAGCAATCATAAAGTGCTTTTGCAGGATCAATCTATTAGACACTTGTGTTAGCAGATTTCACTTATGGAAAGTCTGCTTGGGTCAGAACCTCTCCCAACCCAAGGGAAGCTTTTCTGAAGGCAAAAAGGATGCAGAGATGTAAATCTCCTCAGAGAGGACCCCTTTCCTTCTTGACTATGAGTGGTTTTTACTACCTCTCTCTGTGCTCACACTACTGAAGTGTTTGCTGAAAAATAATTTTTCACTGAGGTTACACAGATCTTGTTCACCACATTTTCATTCTCATTGGCATTGGCCAGAATGTGATAATTCTGTTTGATGACAAATGCAGAGATGGATTCTAGAGTGAAACCAGAAGAAAAGATATATTTGGAATGTTGTGGGGGAGCAGGAAGAAAGGCAGAATAGAGTGATCATTAGTGCTGTCTGAGCATAGTCATTGACCTTGAAACCAGAGTAGTCTCTTGGATATCAGATTCAGATTTAAAAAAAAAACAAAATAGCTTGGCTATGGAGGGGAAGAAAGGGGGGAAGAAGAGGGCATGCCTGCTCTCACTATAGAACACTGATTGCATCCTGTCTCCTGCTGCTCCTAGGCTCACACTAACCACTCAGATTTTGTTGAAAGGCTCTCTATCATMTCTTGTTGTTCTTGATGTAATTTCTTCCATGCCATATCCTGATCTGGTACTGGGATGGGTGGTGCCAGGTCGTGTCTTTGTCATCAGGGGAACACAGACAGTCCTATAAAATCTCCTGCCGATATCATATTGCCTATTTTTAGTTCTGGTACGTAAGAAAAGCACAGAGGAGTTGGTGCTGTCAGTTCTGTGARATTCATGCATGGTCACCAGTTTAACAACTTTATTTTTACCTACTCAGGGGAGCACATGAAATCATCATGATAAAATCATTTTCCTTCTCTTTCTTTTACTTAGCTGTGAGATCTCTGTTCTGCAACAGATGCATGAGCAGGAGAGGAGAGAGGGAGAGAGAGAACAGGTGTGTGCTAAACAGATACAGTATCACTTGCAGTAACAGCATGTGAAAAATCCTTGCACTTATTTTTATTACTTAGATTCAAAGCAGTAGAAAAATTATAAAATTATAAAAGTGAGGGGGTTATGTTTCTTTAATGCTTAATAATTTACAGAATGATGAGCTTACTGTGATTCAAGGAAGCTTCTTTCTGATAATACTCCAGGCTGCCTATCTCTGTGTCCTCCAGACTTTTTTTTTTATTAATGTGAGGTCAACTTCTAAGCAAGGTTCTTTGCTGTAGGCACAAGTTCTTCTGGTAATGAAAGTGCTTCATTTCCTGGATGAAAAGATAAACCAGATAATGGTACAAAGGAGCAAATAGAATTCCAAATAAAAGTAATCGGGGTTCCAGCCAATGCTTTTTCAGAGTAATCTGAAAACTCCTGAAAATTTCTGAAGATTTTCTTCTAAAACCTCTTTTCATTTTTACCAAATCAGCTTGCTTTGCAATATYTTTACAGGCTTTGTCTGTCACCAAATCCTTCTGCTTATCTGATTCAGCAGTTCTGACCTCAAAATATTGCACTTGACTTGAGATCCATGAGCTCTAATGCACAAGTCAAACAGTCAGACATACAGCACCTTCCCCAGTAATCYAAATAGCTGTAAAAACTGGAAATGTTTTCACACCCACACAGTTCCACTGAATATTCTTAGCTCACCCTGTATCCTCGATAGAACTAGGTTTGAGGCCAACATTTGGAAGCAGTGTGGTGATCCAGGAGATTTTAAAATTCCATTCCTCAAGTAAACACAATTCTCATCAGCTCCTTAATTCCTAAACTGCCTCTGAGAACTGGCTTGAAGTCTCCCAAGCCATCTGTTGGGCAGCTTCTCTGGTTCCCAATGTGCATCACTGTCTAGAGATCCCAATCTGTTTCAGAGACTGTGCTTATAAAAAAGCTTGTACACGGTAGTCATCTGTCTTGTCTGATGCAGAAAGGCCAGATGCAGGTATGAAAGCAAACATCCTTTCTGAGCCAACAGAACTAGAGATGTCTATCAATTTAATTGCTGAAATATGTATTTGCTTCAGAAGGAGATTAATGAGGTCATTTATTGACCTCAGAGAATGGATCCCGAGGTATTTTGTTGCATACTGAAATTTTTGTGTTGGTCTCACTTTTCAGCCATGACATCTCGAGGGGTGTACTTTTTAAATCAAGGATTACAGACATCCAGCAGAACAATCTAATTAATTTACTACTTTTCTTTGAACAAGTAATTTTTATTGATTKATCTCCACTGGTACCCAAAAGCATCTGATGAAACTTAGGTAGTAGCCACTTTTTTATTATACTTGCCATAAAAACATTTCCAGTTGGTTGTTCTCCCAGTCACAGAAAGGAAGTTATAGACTAAGTTACAGGAAGGGATGTGTGAATTTTTTAGTTTGCCCTGGGGAAAAATAACACCTCCCGTCTGCCACAGGCCTATTTTTTAACTTTTACATTGGTTTTCACCTAAATGACTGCAGTGAGTTCAGGGCAGTACACYTAATCCAAAAGTAAGCATTGTTTTGTCTACTAATACATCTACTCATATCCTTCCTGACAGAATAAGGTTAGCTTGCTCCCACTGATCCTAGTTATTTTATTTTGCTCATCCTTGCACCTATTAGCTGCTGAATRTTCTGCCTGGCATTTTGATTCCCTAGCACTGAACCAGAAAAGAAAGGGATTAAGGAAGGAAGGAGCAGATTTTCAGCTGCATCAGTGTTTTCGAGGAAAGCAGCGAGTAAGCCTCCTGACTTAGGTGCTGGTGGCTTTTTTGCACATTGGTTCAGGGATCCCAGAACAGCTGAATGTTGTATTATTTATATTAAAACCRTGAGTTTTGATATATATAATACAATAACAGCTACAACTCTTTAATGAAGGCCTATGTTCTACACCAGCAGTTTTCCTTTGCCTCCTGCATACGTACCTGTGTTTTTCCTTTTGTCCTGCACACAAACACACACTCAAATGTGCATATGCACTGGTATTTACCTTCCATGTTGAAATCGAGCCACATCAAAGCCTAAAGAGTGCTTTAGTAGTAAGATTATCCAGATCAGTGCACATTAGAGATTTTGTGGACTATTCTGAGCTCTCAGCATTGAAGCAACTCCTCCAGTGAGTTACTAATATCACCTTTCCCAAGCAAAATGAGGATTTTATTAATAACATGCAGGTATCATATGCCACTAGAAGYCATTTCAGATTATGTGTCTTCACAATTAAAAAACACCCAACAYAATGTAGCTACAATATGGAACTGATCACAATTYAGCAAAAATCAAATATTTCTGCAAAMCTGGACATTTTCATCTCCTGCTGGRAGTATAATTATGCCTTTTCAATATGCTAATCTGAGTCAAAAAGTTAATCTGGCAAAAGGCTTTTAACAATCTCTTTTTTAGTAATTTAGAAATATGCTTTGCTAGTTTTGCTTAGATTATGCAAAAATAACCTATGTTCATTAAAGCTTTTATTTGAAAGGTATTTGTTACAGGATATTTTAAAACTATTTGCTAAAACTGAGACAATATTTGGAGTTTTATCTACTGCCCAAATAGAAGTTTGGGACAAGATCTTGCTTCACCTTATGTATCCTGTAACTGCTTAGATCTGTATCTGATATTTTCTATCCTAACTTGGCCCATCTGCATCAGCATTTTCCCCTAAAAACCACCTTGTTTTAATTTTCTTCTCATGTCCTCTAATATGCTCTGTTGTGGGGATGTTCTCCTGCCACTGAATGTTCTGTTCCATTATTTTAWCTTTTCCTGTCTTTCTGTCCCCCTTTACCCTTTCCCATTTACTATTATGGAGCTAGATATAGAGAGATGGATAGATAGATATACTCCCTACACAGCATCAGAATTAGTTATGAGGTGGAAAAAGCAGGGATTCACATGAAAGGGAAGCAGAGAGATCTGCTTTTTTTGTCTTTCTGTTTCTCTTCCAATCTCTACTCAAAAAAAAAAAAGTGCTGCCAAAGAAATTCCAGCAGCAGATTAGTCTATTGAAAAAGAGGTTTGCCAGTCAGCCTGAACAATCATTTGTTAGCTGTCAAGATGGAAAATGCATCTTCTGAGGATCTGAGTGAAATCTTTCAACAATGACCCAGCACTGAAGGAAGTCTGATACTTCTCCTCCTTTGAAATCTTCAAGCAAGATCATTAAAGTGTTTGCTATATTTTTTAATTTCTTTTTTCTCCCATCCTCTGATTTTCTAGCCTCCACACTTGCCTTTTTTTCTGACCTCTGCTTCTCTCCTTTGATCATTATCCTCAATCCAATCTTTTTTGATTTACATTCCTCTGTGCCTACTGAAGCAAATTCCTGCTTACAGCCACTTTCCCACTGAGCTTGGCCAGGGGGACAGTGCTACATACAAACCCTAGGGGATTTCTCTATTGGAGCAAAAAGAGTCACCACCTGAGAAACAGATTTCTTAATAGCTCCAGTGGAAATGTGACCAGGCAGCAAGTCTTATGCCTGGTGTATTCCAGGAGGCAAAAAACAAGGCCACAGCTTTTTGTACTACTGGTAAGGAATTTTGGGATCAGATAGTTGGATTTCAAAAGGGAGCCCTTAGATATTGTGTACAAAAAGCACACCAGGGAAAGCATGCAGCATGTCCAGCTTTGTCAGTGGGCAGAATTCCTGATACTGGTAGATTTTCAATGCTACATTTGAAGTTGCTTATTGTTTTCTCTTATTTCCTCTGAGAAATATTTTTTCTGTGGAGCAACAGCCATCCAAAAAAAAACAGAAGCAGCAGTTTGTATATGTCTCTGTSTCTCTCTTAACTGGCATTAGAAGAACAACTGTTTTTAATTTTACCATGGTTCTGTAGCACAGCAGAGATTACAAAACTAGTTTTGAATCAAAATGCTGCTGTGGAACAAGTTTCTGTTTCTGGAGTCCAAGCTGACCTTTCTTGATGTAATTAGAAAGAGGGACAGAGGTCTCTAATTAACCTCATAGTGCACAGCTTGGGGCAGCTCTCTGGCAGCTGTGGGGGCCAATGGTGTAGGATCAGCAATGTTCTGAGCACAGACTAGAGGATCATGCTTCCCAGCACTAGAGTTGGCACAGATTTTTCTCTTCAGCCTTAGGCAAGCAAGCTGGCCTTGCTGGCTCACTATTCATGCTGCTCCCTTTCCCAGGCAATAAGGACAATTATCTCTCTGTAAAGGACTTCAGAGACTGACAGGGCCCCATAGCTGCTATGGCCTGAATTCTGAATTCCTAGTTATATACAGGTCCTTTTTCAATGCTTCCAGGTCCTTTTTTAGTGCTTAAAGGTGGCTTTATGCAGCCAATGATGTAAAAATCCTTTATCTAAGTAACAGTTGATCCCTGTGTATCTGGGACAGTTGTGTCCCTGACACMTGATACTGGAAACTATCATCAAGGATTTGGCTTTCTTCTGATGCAAGTGTCCCTCTGTTCTATATGGTGGTGTAGCCCAATTATCAAATGTGGTCTCTTCCTGCTGACATCTTTTCTGGAAGAAACAGAGTAGCATAATCTATTTTGAAAGTCAAAGCCTATTAAATGGTCTCCAATTCTCAATCATGGGCTAGAAAACATTCAGCTCAGAATGTCCATTTCCACCTCCCACTGTAAAAGCAGCATCATTTTTTTCCCAGTGACTAGATCTGCTGCCATGGTTACAGCTTCACACAGGATAGGGTCACCTTCCCTTTCAAGAAAAATCAATGGAAGATTTAATTTACACTATCCCCATACCAGTCACATTTTACACCAGTTTTTACTGCCTTAATGTTCCATTCTCCAAAAATGTAGAAGTAAATGGGTTGTCAACAAACAGTGGGATGGAGATGAGGGAAACAGCTGTCAAGTTGATAAATAGATACCAGCATTGATTAATTAAACAGCTCTGCACATTAACAAAACCTTCAAGCAACATTTCCTTTCCTCCCCTTCCTAAACCTTGCCTTTGTAAGCTCACAGCTACTATGATGTTTAATATTTCCAAGAGACAGAGCTGTTTTGATAGTCATAGTGGAATTTTTTATGCTAAGGCAGATATAAAAATCTGTCACTGAAATTGGCCTCTCATGGCCTTGGATACCTCTGTGCCTCCCACCACACCTAATTTCAGTGGACAAATGTGCAAGCCCAAAACCTCTCCACCTTTTTCACTGGAACATACTTTCCAAACACACCAAGACTGCCCACAAAAGTGGCCACAAACCCAGTTTTTATAGAGGTGGGTTTTTTTCCTGAGGAAAAAAGAAAGCGAAGTGTGATGATGGCTGAGTAGCCACAAGCTGCAAATCATGTTTGCAAATGCTATTAAACTGAGAATGGCATTAGGAACTTCCAATGTCCTCAAGAATATACTACTTTTCTTTCACCTCTGACTTAATTAATGAAGCTCTCAGGTGGGTTTAAAGTTACCTCAAGTTACCTCAGCCCCACTAAATTATTGCAATAAGCTTAGTGACGTTATTTCCGAGGTGACATTTCTGACTAAACCTTTGCATCATTAMGGCAGTCACCAAATGATGCACAAATGCTGCAGAGGAGGTTCTGCCCTAAGAAAGACTGCAAAGTATTGAATATTTTGAAAAACCAGTCTATTTTTAACATGGAAGTGAGAGGGAACCCAAAATCCACCAGCTGCTGTTGAATTGCCTTCTGATCACTCAGCAGTAGCAAGAGAGGCAAAATGGTCTCTCCAGACCCTTCCCCCAACTCTGGATTCCATTTGTTTCCCTTCTGACATCTTTGCTGCTCACAATGTGAGCAACCAGGTAGGTCTCTGCTTACAATATTTCATGCTTAGGGTTTCCAAATTTTCTTTCAGCCATGCTGCTGAGCAGCCCAGTTAGCTTAGGAAGGAAAGTTCATTCTGGAGGCCACTTCATGACACCTTTGGTGCATCTGACAGCAAAATGCTACCTGTGAAGACTTTATATATAGCATCTCTCCACTGACAGCTGACAGCGCRTTTGTATTCGTTCAGCTGCCACATCTGCTCAACAGAAATGAGGGATACTACTCCACCACACATTAAAAACATTTAAAAGTGGAAAAAACACCATTTCTTAATRCTATAACCCCAAGCCAAGGGCTCTCTCCCCACAAAATACTTTCACAGCGAGGACTGAAGAAACAGGTTAAATTTTGGGCTGTTTTGACGCTGAAACTGATATATGCATTTCCTGAACTAAAGTCAGGCATCTTCATTAGTCTTTTGTAGCTAAAGATGACCCTTTAGGGCCCAATGCAGACTACCTGTAGGTTGATACTGCTATGAAAAATAATGTAAAATCAGATTTTTTGATTCATCTTCCAGCAGGCACTTTTTAAACACTGGGTTTAGCACTAGTGTGCATTTCAGGAATGACATCAGGTATGAACCTGTCCCAGTTTTTACCTCTGCAAAATCTGTAATCCACTTGGAAGAATATCTTCTCATCTCTAACAAGCTGAACTCCCAGCATGAGTCCAGAACASAAATCTGGATTTAAAGGCAACTGTTTCATCATGGCCTTTGCAGGTAACAAGAGGCAATCAAGACTGGAAAAAGTCATTTGAGTTTCTTAACTGAAGACACTCCTCAGTTATTATTCCTATTATTAACACTCACTGTTATTCCTTAACAGCTTAAACTTTCCATGGTTGCTTTGTCTCTGCTCAAGGCAACTGTGGTTTGAGAATAAAGCCTGTTCTGACATTTTGCAGTTTGGGGAAGAAATCCAGGACAGTATGCACTTCTGCTAGTGTCAAAGAGGAAGCACTGACATGGATATAGATGCAGACAKAAATGGAGGTATTGGAATGAGCTGAGAGCATTGCACCCAAAAGCCAAAAACAACCATGCATTTTTATCTCATGTGTTACAGATAGCATATGCCAGGAAAGTGTTGTCATTGCCAGTCACAGGTCACATACTGCCAAAGGAGCGKGATGGTGAAAGAAAAGCAAAGGCCCATCTGCAGAGCCAGAAGCTAAGACAGAGCASTCAGAGCTTTCTTTGTGGGTAAATTATACACTAAGCATGCTTAGAGATCCAGACAGATGGACATCTGTTGACACTTGTAGTTTCTATTCTGTCTCCTGTGTCATCATAGTGAGGCACCAATCTAGCTTTTCCAAGTGAGATTGTTGCATGAAAGCTAAGCCTGGGGTCACCCTGTGGCCAGTTCGCTCATCTCTAGAGAGCACAGGAAAGAGCAGCCCTACTTCTCCATAATGTTATTGCAAATTATACCAGCATGGGTCTGAGCTTGCTGTTACAAGTGACTTTGAGTTTAATCTTTGTTAATTTGTTCTCTTGAAAGGGTTACCACCAGGCCACAGTATTTCATATAATTTTCTCTTATTYAGTCTTATTTTTACTGTGTTTAAAGCCTCAAAAAACATGCATTTCTTTGTCTGTGGTGTAGTTTTTCTGTCCTTGAATACCAGTGATCCTTTGTGATATCCAAGCACTCTTTAAACATTAAGATGAGCTAATATGAAAATCATACTAACTGCTTCTCAGTGCTCATGCAAACCAAAGAGAATAGAAGTGAAACACAGATTCAGTGGCTTGATGTCATAAGGCCATGATTTACCTCCCAATTACCACTGCAATTGCAGTTGCTAGGAATGAAAAGCCTGTGGACCTTGACAGCATGTGCACAATGCTGTTTATAGACAACAGCCTCGTAATAGCTGACCTTGAGGAACTCTGCTGGGTCTGTAGCTTTGCTTCTCTCCTAATGCTTCCTGTAAACAACAGCAGCTGACAAAACCRATGCATAAGAGAGGGAGGATGAAAAGTATAACTTCATTTAAAAAACAAATCCAAAGGTTGTCAAAGCAATTTAATCTGTTAAATAATTGTGTAGGCACTGCCTACACCCATCTCCCACTGACTTCAGCCTCTTCTGTGGTGAGCAAGCACTGTTGATATCAACCAAGTGACCCGTGAGATGTATTCTCCTCTGACTCAGCAAACTGAACTGTAGCAACTAATCATCATTCAGCTCATGTTAAATAGAGTTTCATGTTTAATTTTGGTACAGATTTCAGGGTTTTCTGAGTGACATCTCTGGCAAATTAACAGCTAAAACATAGCTTCTGTATACCATCAGCAAGGGATCTCTACTATCAGCAGCTAGCCCATTTTCAGAAAGAAAGCTTGAGGCAGAAAAAGAGCTGTTTCTGTGGGGTTTAGATTCCTGCTAGATTCTCTAAGCTTGCCCTGCTTTCACCTCCTGCCCAGCTCTCTGCCACAGACCTGCCTTCCTAATTCCTAGGTAGCAACTTTATTGCCACATGCTGTCTGCCCTGCCACAGCTGTGGCTCTGATGCCTCATAATTCACTGCCTTGCCCAGGCCAAAACCTTTTTTACAGCTACAGATAGATTTTGCTCTCTTACTTGATTTTCTCTGGCTGTTGCTTCATCCAAGTTCTTGCAACACATTGTTTTATGCTACATTTATTTCCCCACTTAACATTTCTGCGTATCAACCCTGCATTGAGCTGAAGCAGTGCTAACAAGACAACTCCATGATGGATTTATGTCCATGAACATGAAATGCTGTATTATTACCCATGGTCAGTCTGAACAATCTCTGTCTTTTCCATTTGGAGCTATGACTGCAGGTGCCAGATTTCTCGCACAATGAACGAGTGTGCCAGTGCTGCTCCTTTCCATAGGAGATGTCATGGTTTGTAACGTCAGCTGTCAAGTTCTTGGGGTCAACACTAACCACAATGGGCACCATACAAAAATAAATCCAAAAGTTCATCCCCCAAAGCACTTACACTTGTTCTCTTACAAATGATTTTGCAAATCTTGCTGCTGTTAGGGGTGTAGTGTAATACTGAGAGCCAAGTGTGAGAGTGCTTGTAGGRAAATCTGACAGATGATCAGGGAAATCAGACAACAAGCTGGGAAAGCACTTAACTCTGTGCTCTATTTTCACAGAAATACGGAAATGGCTGTCTCCAAGACAGACAAAGCCATTTTTTCTATGTTCAGCATTTTAAAGGTTTGAATTTCTGATAATGGCCTGTTTYGTGCTGCACTGTGGAAAAAAGATAGCCACTATGTCTACCAGTGTGCCCTGAAACTAAATCAGAAGCTGATACAAAGAAATGTCCAACATTCATATTACATTATATTTGAAAGGGATTAATTTGTTAATTGAGTAGTTGATCAAGCTATGGAAAAATGTCTGCCAAATCATTATGTCTTATGATCTTTATGTTTGCTAGGATYGTAGGAGTAAAAACTCATTAGAATACTTAATCCATTTTGCCGTCATAACATTTCTGCTTATTCTAGTAACAGCAAAGGAATTCTAGAAAGGCAGTGACCTGGGAAATTTATAGTTAGCATTTTGTGACCTTTATTTCAACAGCTTTTTTAAATGAAGATTAAAGAAATAATTAGACACTGGAATAAAATGTAACTTTCAAACGTTCTTGAAACCTTAAATAGCTGCTAAGGAAAGCAATGTTGAAGTTTGGGATTACAAGTTATTTAATGAAGACAATCACATTCTCCGTCAGAAAAATCACCCCCCTGTGGTGCTGTGATCAAGAACTGCATTTTTCTTCTTTGTTAGCAGCAATAAGAGTATCTTCTTTCCTGGTAAGAGAAGTGGTTCACATCTCTGTTGTAGTGGAGGGTTCACAGATCACTAAACTACAGMAATAAACTCCTKCTGCTGCKACTGACTTTCCTGTGGGGCCTGTCTTCACCTTGGTTGCTTGTATGAGACACTGTACTGTCCTGCTGTACAGAAAAGTGAGGATAATTTRGGATGATCAGGCAGTACAGTGATGGAGAAGCCATATGGAGATACCTAATGTTTTGGGATGCAAAGTAGATTCTGCTGGAGAAGCTTTATGTTGGGGTCCCTTCTGCCTTGTATCTCATGCAGTTAGTTTCCCTAGAATGCTAAATGCACGCAAATTACTGCAATCTTGATTTGGCAGCATTTTGCATCTCCTTTTCACCARTTGATGACAAACTGATAAAACCAAGTTGAAAACTGTTAAACATTCAGAACACTACAACATGTATGGAGGAACAAACTGGACTTTCAAGCACTGGACTTCAAAGATTCTAAGGAACAAAATTTTTCAATTGACAGTGCTTTACTCTTTCTGGAGAAATCAAAATTGGGTTTTTTTCAAGTTAATTATATGTTCCTAAGAAAAGCTATTTCAGTTAGAACATGGTTTTCAGGACAGTTTCCCTCCATCTCTTGTGCTACTTTTATAGTAGCATTAAATATCTCCTGTTGAAGCCCATAATACTTCAGCAGCTGCTCACTTTGAAATGAAAAAAAAAATCCCTACTGACTTGGGATGGCATAAACAWTTTTAAAGACTTTTATATTTATAAAAAAGACTGAAAGACCTCTGTTTGTCTCATTCTTCTCAAGCAGTGCTAGCCAAAAATATTTCAATGCAATGCTTTTCAGTTGGAGAACACTATTCCAAGGAAATTACACCATTTAGTGGAACTGCATTCATTAGTGTCAAACTCATAGGAGAAACCAGCAATGATCATGATACACACACAGAGCACGTTCCAGACAACAGCTTGCCTCAAACTGTGTGGCCACCAGTCAAAAACTGGGCCAGATCATGCATCTGGATAAAGCATTACTACATGTGGCAGCCTGCATGGTAGGTGATTAGCTGCCTGGGAACCAAGGTGTCCAGGTGAAGTATTCTGCTCAAGAAAGAAAGAAAGAGGAAGGCAAGAGGAGCCCTCAATACAACTCACTTACAAAGTGATATGACTGACTCACTGTTTTACAAAGCCAGGTGGGGAAAAATTCAAGCCCACATTCAGACATCCATATTTGGATACGTAACATTTAAATGCTCAGGTATAAGACAAATGTATAGATTTTCTTTGAAGTCAGCAGAGATCTAATTTTCCATACTTTTGCACTCTTAGAGGTGCCTGTTGACACCTGAGATGCTCTAGGATATTCAAGACATCCATGGGTATGATAAATTTGATACAGGACCTACAGAACACCTGCACCCTGGTGAACCAACAACTTGAGGCCATGCATTTTTTGAGCATTGCCACCAATGGTTTTAGTCAATACAGGCAATGGAATTCTCAGAATTTGGCATTTAATCAAACATATGTAGCTGCACCAAGATAAGCTGAACATGACTCTCTGGAGTCATGGCTGATTGGTTGGTTGGTTTGTTGTTTAAGAATGAAATTGTAATGACAAAGTGAGCTGTTACTTCTATTTAGTAATACTTTACAAAAATACTGTGCAGAAGGTTGATACTTCAGCCTCCCTGTGGGCACTAGGTGAGACCAGAGCTTTGTTGGTTCTTCCTACCAGCCTGCTTGGGCAACACAGGATTGAGTAAAATCATTGTCTGTACCACACAGGATTGACAGAACAACACTGTAACTTCACTGTAATTCAAATCAGGGMAGGCAGTTTCTATCTATCAGATCTGTCAGTAAAATATTGCTGTTATTTTCAGGACTTCCAGACATGCAGTGGGAAAGAGCATCATTGTGAARTCATCTTCAAGTACCTGACACAAGAGGTTTTGCTTGCATGGTCATATTTTTCCAAGGCCATTTAAAGTAGTATTGAGATGRCTGACCTGCAAAGACATTTGTGGGCTAGGGAGAAAATGAAGCCAAAACCTGACTGAAGTACTAGCATAGAGTTTTACAGGAATGTGAAATTGCTGTGGTTTCCATGGATGCATGGAAAAGGTTTCCCTGTTTATACAGTAAATTGAAATACAGTCCAAGAAGTATGTGGAAAAAACCCTTTACTCTGCCTTTATGAATTATTAATTTCAACTGGGCCAGAAAGTGACTCAGTGGAGAATGGGGAACCAGGAGAGCATGTGCTTCACTGGGTAGAAAAGGAATAGGAAGAATAGTTTGCAGTAGTGATATTGATTCCTGGGCTCYCCATCCTACTGGTATTTCCTCCTCCCCCAGCATATTTCTCAGGCCTTTAATGTATATTATTCAGTGTAAGACAATATTAGCAATCCTTGTCCCTTAATTTTAAGCAAGTTCTATTTGGGAAGTATCACTGTGAAAGATAAGTCAGTAAGTCTCACTATGACCTGACCAAATTTTAGATGCATTTGAAAACTCTGGTCTGAAAATACAAGGTGCTAAGGAAAAACTATACTGTTTTAAAATTAAAGCATGCTTCACTCTTCTTTAGAAGGGAGAAAYGCAATGAGGAGATAACTCTCCAGTATTATCTAAACATGGGTGTACAAGAGCCAGTGGAAACCACTTCAGAAAGGCTATAAAAACAAGCTTAGGAGGACTGGGGAGGAGCAGGATAAGCCAGAAAATATAGGAAAACTCTTTCTAGGCAACACAACCTTACAGTTTTCTAGAGCAAATAATGTTTGTGAAAAAAATAGAAGCTGTATTGGACATATACTGGCTCCAAGAAAGACATTCCTGTCCTAACACAGAAAGTCTTGCAGATCACAGATACATTTTTCTCATAGGTGCTAAATAGCTCCAAAATAAAGGGGAAAGCATCACAAACATTAGGAAATGGACTGACCTGGTGAAAACTACTTGCTATGTTCTTCAGACCTGTATTGTTCTGAAATTCAGTGGCACATTTACTTAGGAAGAAAGCAAAATAACTGCTTTAACTGAACACTGAAATCTGACAGTATGACACAGAACAYTGACTTTCAAATAGTATGGTACTGCAGCATAAAACATCTCTTGAACCTTCATTTGGAATTAAAAATCTCTTAGCTCTATGTCTTCCAGTTCAGTCCACATATAATAAAAATGGAACAGCTTTAGCTTCCCAAGAGGAACCATCTGACATAATTGTAATTCAGTATGTGTCTACTGCCAACATCTGAGGCAATGCCAGACACAGTCACCTTAGCAGACTGGCAAAGAACAACCAGGAGWGCAGCTTTCTGATTTGGGGGAAGTCTAGCAATGCTGGGGTACAGTATAATTACAGTTAGAAACAGCAACAAATCAAATTCTGATCAGTAAAGACCATCTCTTTTCTGTACATGTTACATCAGACTGTCCCTGATAGTTAGTCTTCTTCCCGATGAAAATTACTCTGTTCTCTTTTCCTCAGCAGAATTCTGTTCCCATCTGCACAGAGCAGTCTAGACCCAGATATGATGCTTGGACAGTTTGTACCCTTGTATCTGATCTGCTGTGTTTTATACAAATTAGGCATTGTCCTTGCTACTCTGGAAAGGATGAACTTCTTTTCCTATCTTGTTTCCTTTGTAGAGAAAGCACTAAGCATGTAATTGTCACCTCTAGGAAGGATAAATGGTTTAAGCAATGAGTTTCTGCAAAACGTAGCAAAGCCTGAAGAAAATTAAATCTGTAATCATTCATCCAAGTTCACTATAAAACAAACAAACAAAACTAATGACCTAACAAGAACACACGCACACACAAAAAAAAAGTCAAATTCCTGCAATAAAAAGGCACCGGTCTTGTTTGGCTTGGTAACCCAATGGCTCCCTCTGCAGGGTGACACATCTGGATATAAAATGGTCTTGCTGTGTAACTGATTAATATCTCAAGCTGTTTCCACTGGAAGCTGACATATTCTCAGGATCAGTGAATCCCCTGTGTTGAGATATAACTACGTGTTATGTGCAGAATAAATGTATCATMTATTAGATTTAAAGTACGTGCTGTCTCACTTGAACATCATTCTCTCCAAAAAAATTTTTATATGTACCTGTTCAGTTCCCTTTTCCACAGCTAAATCCACGACAGCCTCACAAACCTCCTTGCAATAAGGCAGAGGTCTCAAATATATTATGCTTCCCTCTTTACTTAGCAGAGTCCAAACATCTGAGCCTTTATGTTAGAAAAGAACACAGTTTCAATGAAAGAATATTAAAACCAGTTTAAAAAAAAACAGGAAAAAAGAATAATATGGAAAGAACATCATTCAGAAAAACACATTGCTTTGTTAGTCTGAAAATTCTATTTCTAATAACAATAGATGTTGAGATAAAAAAAGGAAGATATGGTTATCAAATTTTCTGATATTTGACTTCTTCAACATAATTTGTTTCTGTTCATTATCTTTCAGAGAAAGACACGATCATTTATGTGCCTCTTTGTAGAGTTTCAAGGACTAGTCATTAGGACTTGATGTTCAAAAGTTCAGGCTTGGGATGTACTGTTCCTGGAAAACATTCTGTCCACTTCAGGTAGCAACATRCCCTTTTCTAATCACTAATTTCTCATTCACCTTGGAAATTGRCACCATATGGTCTCCCAAATCTCTTTTAAAATCTGAGGGTTTTACAATACCCTGATCTGCGTGTATAAAATGTAGTTAGAGAAAACTCAGAATAAATATTATTATTATTTTAKCACACCTTATTGCAGCAGTAGGCACCAATAAGCCATTTCAAAACAGTTGCTGAAGCAAATGCTCCTCACTGTCAGTACATTTCAAAGTAATTCTCTGGAAACCAGACATGCAATTAACTTTAATAGAAATAGCTCCAGGGCAGGAGACAGACTGCCATATCTTAAGCTTTTACTTAAAATTTTAAATACATCTAAAATTCATGAGTTGGAATATTTTGTGTAGCCATAAATAGATATATTACTTGAACTATTTATTTAGTGAGCCTCTCTAGATKCTGTTATATACTCTTAAACATCCTAAGTATTTACTAGTCATATGGCTACCATCATCTCCTCACACTAGAAGAAAAGCAGGCATTGTTCTAGTGGTTTTGAAAGGAAAATAATGTCTTCCCACACTTTCTCCCCACCTCTCCTGTCCTACTAGCTCCTTGTTTAGGAGCTTTCAGGCAACTGAGAAAGTGAAAACCTTATATAGTTCTGTGGATTGTAAAGTTTTGTTGATTTCCAGTGGCTCCAAATAAACACTTCTTTTACAACTCTCTCTGTAAGGCCAGAAGTCATGATTTATAGGAGCCATAATATAACATTGAAGTGATATCTATAGATGCTACACTATCTACTCAAAAGATCTTTTAAGGTCAGTGCTGAAAAGGTTCAGAAGTGGACAAAAATCCTCTTCTGTATTTTACCTCTAGAAGGAAAATTAGAATTCATGTTCAAGAGATCCCAAGTACAAACTCTCCTTAGATTTAACCAGCAAACACATTACTGAAAGTGTGGTAAAATAAATGCAAATTTGGCTCAGYTGGGTAAGGGCCTCTTACTGAAGGCTTCAGCATGCCTTAGAAAAGAGTAATTGCAAATGGAATCTGCACTGACACTGTTCTAGATACTAGTCATGGCTCATCCCATGTACTCAATACTCAACTCACACCAACACAGCAAGCAAAATGAAAGGCATATTGTTKTGAGTCAGTTAGATAAACCATGAAGATAATGGGATATGTGAAGATGAAGAGTATTTTCTCATTACTCTCTCAGATCACAGAATCWCTACGTTGGAAGAGACTTTCAAGATCATTGAGCCCAACCCASCCCTATCACCTCAACTAAACCATGGCACAAGTGCCACATCCAGTCTTTTTTTAAACACATCCAGGGATGGTGACTCCACTACCTCCCTGGGCAGACCATTCCAGTASTTTATCACTCTTTCCATAAAAAAACGTTTTCCTAATAGCCAACTTGTATCTCCCTTGATGCAGCTTGAGACTGTGTCCACTCATTCTGTCAGTTGCTGCTTGGAGAAAGAGACCAACCCCAGCTGGCTGCAGCCACCTTTCAGGAAGTTGTAGAGAGGGATAAGGTCACTTCTGAGTCTCCTTTTCTCCAGGCTGAACAACCCCAGCTCCCTCAGCCATTCCTCACAGGGTTTGTGCTCCAAGCCCCTCACCAGCCTCATTGCCTCCTCTGAACAAGCTCAAGCATCTCAAYGTCCCATCCTATGGCATTGCAGGGGGTTATTGTGGCCAAAATGCAGGACTCAACACTTGGACTCATTAAACYTCATCCTATTAGACTCTGCCAACCATTCCAGCTCTCTCTGCAGAGCCCTCCTACCTTCCAATAGATCAACACACGCTCCCAGCTTAGTGTCATCTGCAAATTTACTAATGAAAGACTCAATACCCTCATCAATGTTGTCCATCGCGTAAACAAATTCCTGTTTTAGTTACACCTGGAAGYTCACTAATACAACAGAATTTCAGTTAATACAGGTAAATAAGAGGGTGGCATTAAATAAGGTTTGATARTTCTATGCTATATCCTGGCCTCAGTCTCAATCATTTATCTATGAAAATAGAGTGGTGAAAACCAGCATGGCTAATCGATACACACATACACTTTTTTCCCCACAGAGCAGGCCTCAGGCTCTTTTGAGAAGTAACAGATGGAATTTTACCTTCCCTTGGAGAAAGTTTCAGCGAGGCTAAAAATTGATTGAGAAGCACATTAACATGCTGCTCCAACATCATGCCTACACAATCTATATAACCAGCCTATCTGGCTGGATTCTCCAGAATGTGCCAAGACATAAAGTCCTCCAATTATCGCTATGACAGGCCAGATTTCCTATCGGTTACAGATATCTATTTCCTACATTTTTTCAAAGACAGAAGTATATTTGATATTAACAAAAATACAATAGACATGAAACAGTGGATCTTCCTGTATGCAGAGGAAACGTCTAAGGGAAAGTTTCTTAGGAGGCCAGGCTCATTCTTCAGTCAGCAGGCACCGGGCCGAGCAAGCCACAAGAGGGAGCACAAACACTGTTTGGAAAATGCAAGGAAAGGCGAGGAAAAAGGTCCAGGGCGAGGCAGCGCTTCATGCCAAGTCTATTGCTAATAACGTGCCTTCTCATTTGTACTCAAAATCAATTTAATTTCCTATTCAGATTTAAAGTGTTACAAGTTTTTCTTCAATACTAATCTGCTCAGGGCAGAGCAAGAAAAGAGCATTCTTCATGTTTGAGCTGGAAAAATGGAACGCAGAGCCAAGTCAGAGCAGCAGGCAAGGCAGCCTCGGGCATCAGGCAAGTGGAACTCAAAGGGCTGCAGCGCTTGCCTGCGGCACAAGAAAACAGAGACCAGCTGGGCGCTTCTCCCTCCCGCTTTTCATCCCGCTTTTGCTGCCACCGAGGGAGGGACGGGGGCATGCGCAAGTACCGGGCTAATCCCAAAGGGGCACCTACTGCCAACCCTTAAACTGCAGCAGGAACAGGCATTCCCATCCTCTGGGACACTTCCAGCCTCACTCCCCTCCTTTCTTCCTTCATGAGAAACGGCAATGCTCCTTAACTGTGGTGAAACAGACTGACAAAATAAATACCTGACTACAGATATTTTCAAACTGAGATGTTTGCATGTGTGTTGAATATGAGTTTGTGAAATCTCCCACMATCGTAGCCAGACTTTTCTAATCTCTTACCTCTGGATATTAGACAGTCAAATTCTGTTCTTGAGCTGAAGGTTGTTTATATAAGCCAAGGATAAATTCATTCTTAAAAGCTGCTCTTTCTGGGTGGTTTAGCAGAGTACAGTGGTTGCATATCCATTTCACTTAGCTGATGCAGTATTCTAGCAGGAAACAGTAGCAGGAGACCAGTGTTATGCAGGGCATGAGCAAAAAGGGTATGCTTGTGAATACTGATCTCCTAACTGATGGAATCACTGTGAGAAAAAAATTCTTAATAGTGTAAGGCCCAACTCTTGTGAAGTTAGATACATTTAGCACAAATCTAGCTTCTTCTGGGAGCTGAAAAGGGAGGAGGTCACATGGCTGTGGAGSAGGTCTGTTGCCATCCTGCAGTTTCTTGCCTCCATGAGATCCAGCACAGCCGAAGAAGCCCTGGCACTGGTACATCAGTGGGCACTRCTTCAGGATTCATGACTGCCTCAAAACACAGGGTGAGAGGAGATCCCTTCCCCGGCATGGAGGAGATGCTGAAATGTCTCCCACCAGTCTTGACACACCAGGTGCTGGGAAGCAACAAGTAAACTGAGGCTTCTGCATTTGCAGATTAAAAATGGTATTTTAGCTGAATCATTATATGTATTTTCCTATTAATGCACAAAATCAACGAAACATCCTTAAGAGAAATTAATTGGCTCTGAGGTTATCATGGTACTCACCACACCTGTAATTTCCCCTTGCATGATAGGATCTTATCAACTAGTTTATTTAAAATCATTAATTACATACCCTGCTCATCCCTTCTTATCCTTCYGTCCTTCCCACTTTCTCCTTCTATTTCTTAGTCTGCAGTTCTGTTACTCAATGAACAACTAATTGTTCAAATGCTAATTCTGACCACCATCCATGGCCTGTAATGGGAGAGAAATATCCAACATCAGTCTTTCCATCTACACTGTAATAAATTTTCTGGTTGTGACAACACCAGAATAGACCAAAGATGGACTTTCAATTTTTTTAAAAATATGACAAAACTGAATAACCTGATGCTACTCAAAGACTGACAGTTACAACACTTAAATTCTGTAGCAGGGTATGAATTTTGAAAGAGTGYTTCAGTAAGTACAGAAAATGGTTATATTTAAAAGATGAGCAAATAGGACTGCAGCACACTAACTTCACAGAGCCATACTTAAAAAGCCAGTGACAAGCTACAAGAAAAAGTTACCACCAACAGTTAAAAAAAACCTTAGTTTTAAGTTGTTAATTCAGCATACATCTCCAGGGACACTGACACGCAAAATGGCATTGCAAGGGCATCACCCACATTGCCAGCTGCACACTTTKTAATCTCTTAATGAAAATTCTTCATTTCATGAAAGGAAATGAAATCTCACCACTTCAGTGAGTATCATTTCGTGATGTTTCAATCATTCCATTCCATTCTTTTCATTTCAGAATTTCGTTTTTTTCACACTAAATTTTTAGCAAGCTTGGGGCTGCAGCTGAGGCATCCATCCCATTTTATGGCCTTAATCTGCAAGGTGTGAAGGCAGCAATGTTGTGCCCCTGCCATATCCTCTTGGCATGCATTTTCCAGCCCCAGGAGCTCTAGGCTCTTCTCCTCTCTTAACCCCAACTCTAGGCCTAACGTCATCTTGTCACTGGGGCAGAGTTTCTGATTACCATGGGAGGTCCAGATCAAAAAGATGTAGGAGCAGCAARATTTTTGCTGCCATGATTGCACTGGCATGCCTTTTCCAGCCCCACTTTTCCTGGAGCTGTAAACTCTGCAGCTCTCTGAACCCTTASCCAAACCCTAATGGCAACTTGTCACTGCTGCTGTGATCCCCATCACCGCGACTGGCCCAGATTCCAAAAGTGTRGAGTGAGCAAACTCAGTACCCTGCTGTGGTGAAATTTCTTCATTTCACAAAAGGAAATGAAATCTTGCCRTTTCAGTGAGTATCACTTCATGAAGTTCTGGTTCATTTCACTGTACTCCATTCCATTTCAAAAATTTAACTTCTCCTAAGAATTTCATTTKTTTCAATTTCATTTCACTTCCTTATATTTCCTTTGTCTTTTCACATCACTTCATTAGTTGATTTCTTGTTTCATTTCCTTTCATGAAATCATGACATTTCAATGACAATCATTTAATGAAGTTTCAGCTCATTTCACTGCACTTCAAATAGGGTACCTAAGATAAGAATTTTACCACCACTTCTAGTGTTTTGTTTTCATATATTGTTGCACAATTGTCAGTGTGGTAAATACGTTGCATATCAACGAATAAAGAATGACACACTGTTAATTACTCAAATTTTACCTTCATAAACCTGACCAATGGGTAGTTTTTCTTTACAAACTCTCTACTTGATCTTTAGAAAGGTCAGCTGAAACACTGAAATACTATTGTTTTCTCAGGTTCTTCAGTACTTCCCTTCAAGCTGTATCCAACAAGCACCAATATCAGATCATGTCCTAGTTGGTGGGGAAAAAAATATTTCACTGAGAATAAAATCGTATAAATAAGATCCATTTAATTATACACTGAAGGCTCAATATACAGAAAACATCAAAATACCAAAAGTTCTGAATGGCAATCATAAAATATGCTTTAAGAAAATTCAGAGTAATGACATCCATCAACAATTTTACCAGAGACTTCCATACTGTGACCAAAAGTGARCTACTTGGAGAGCTCCAGATGCTGAATCCCTTCAGTATTTCACAGTTTAGGAATGTGGTTTCCTTTGGCAGCCCACAGACACTGCCACTGAAACCAGTCTCCAGCCTAATGGTCCAGTGGATGAAATCCATCTCATTCTCATGTCTCTTCAACTCATCCCTGCAACGGCTTTACTTGGATGACATTTACTTTTGTCTCATTGTGTTTACTGCTGTCATCTATCTGCTCAGCGTCATCACTGGTGATAATAAAAATGACAGAGGAAGAGCTGAAAGTCACTTTCTTCTTTGGCCTGTCCCCTGCTTTCTGAGACATAACTATTGGTCGTATGGGTTTGTCACTGCCTGCTGCTGGTGTCTCTTTCATTGTCCTCTGGAATCTCATCAGGCGAAAGCACAGGAGTTGCAAAAGGCAGCGTCGGAACTGCAAGAGAGAATAAACAGAATGRTGTTCAGCTTCCCAAGCATTCCCTATCACCTGCAGGCAAGTGAAGGGCATAGTACAGGAAATGACTCAAAATAAGAGACTTCTGCGTATCTTCTGAGTTTGTTTCAGTAACAAAAACATGGTGCCTTTGTAGTGGAYACTTTTTTTCTCTACATCTGAGTAGGATCACTGAGCCAACAGAGGGCACTGAAATRCAGCTGAATAATTTACCAGCTACAAGATCTGCAAAAGACACAAGGACTAGGTTTCAAAATGTGCTATAGGTTTTGTTTCCATATTCAAAAATCACACATTAGATCCAGCAGGGAAAGAATATTCTCACAAACACTKTACAGGAGGATACAGAGGGAAGGAACAAGGTGAGGAAAGGGATATAAAGGAGTGTTTTCTTCCTTTTAAGTAACTCCAGGGTCTCGAATTTTACCAAAAGTATTTAATGCCACAGATGTAAAATGAAATTTCAATGGTTAGTAACACAGAAGTCAAATGTTCCCACTGAATATGGATGGAACAGAAGTCATTCAGCTAACTAGCAGCTACCTGTGACACAGGAAGTCTGTTCTACTGTGTGACTAAATAATGTGAGGTATTCAGTGAAAGCTCACACAAGCACATAGAATGGAAATCTGCRTAGTAGCACTGTACTAATTCTCTAATTATGGTCTCCCCTTCAATAAAACAAAAAAGGATCCAGGTATGAGGGTTAAAGGATGCATTCATTCAGTAGTTCCTTGTCTGCACACATTTAAAGCTCAAATATGGGAAAGAACTCTGGCTCTACAAGAAATAAGAGGGCAACTTCTCCTTTGTTTAATAACCTGTAACAAGACTTGCTTGAATGTATGCAGAAGACTTCAATCAACCAACCAAAATATCAGAAAACCCCAAAACAAAAACAACAAAAACCCCAAACACAACAAACAYCCAGGAGCAGGTAGGAAATAATGCACCTTTTTTCTGAAAAGGGTGTAGGACATCTTTTTTTAACAGCCTTCCATTTAGCTGAGTTAAGGATTACTGTGTATTATCCTGCACGGCCACTGCCCCATTTTCTCAAATATCATGCAAGAAGCAATCTGACATGCCAAGTTGGAACAAGGTTTTGCTGTGGAAAATTAATCCTACTTGGACACAGGGAAGGCAATAGATCTGTCCCACTGGGAAAGGAACCTAGCTAATTACAAGATCTTATAGAAGGATCATCTCAGAGAAAGAACGGTCATGTGGAAGCCTTGACAACTTCAGAGGTAATGGTCTACTTCAGAGTAGCAAAGAAGTTAGAAATACAAGCATGTTAGAACCAGGTCAGATAAAGGAAGGCTATTATAGAGAACTTGTYTTAGGATTCCTTCTGAGGGTAAAATAATAAAAAAAAAAATTAAGCAAAAATACTATCATTTTGGTCCTAATCTAGAATTAGAAGCAAGAGAAAAAAACTTCACAATGCATCTCCAATAAGTGTGTTCATACGATTGATGCTTATCCTGGCTGTGTATTTACTGGTATCATACCTGGTACAAGTTTGATTTGCTGCTGGGGCAACTGCAAGTCAGTGTAGGAAATCACAGAAAAATCCATCTGTATAATGGCTTTAAAGGTAAGGAAAACCCAGCAAAACATCTCCAGCAACCATTCATGGTTTTTACCCTTTGTCAAAGGATTCTGTTAAACACCAGCTATCTTTATACAATCTTGTTTTCAGAAGTTTACAATGTGCATGTTTGTGTTTCAGTCTTTGTGTTGCTATAACATAGAAGTCAGAGGCAAGTTTTTTTATTCCTAAAAAMCAGACACTGATTATTCTAAACTTCCTCTGATGGAGTTCTACTGTGGTGAGGGAGTGATTCAGATGAGGTCTTCTAGCAGCAATCCATTTCACAGTAACTGTCAAAACTATACTTTTAAACTCTGACACTCCTTCCCATCCYTTTCATGTGAGTTAAACATTTGAATTCACATATAAGCAAATTAAATTTCTAATCTGGTGGTATTTAAGCACCATCAGGGATTTTATTTCTTCTAKATTGTTACCATTTATCCTAGCTGTTGAAATTTTTTAAACATTTCCAGGTTAAAGTATATCAGATCTACATTCCACAACTGTGATAATGGCTACTAATAATTCAAACAAAAAAAACCTTTAATGTACCTACCTTTCTGCTCATGAAGATATAGATAACTGGATTATAAGCAGTGCTTGACTTKGCAAAGAAAGATGGGATGATAGCTACTGTTGGAGTTACAAGGTTGCTATAGCCATATGTTATCAAGAGGGAGACCACTGCATAGGGCATCCAACAAATAAGGAACGTGGAAATCATCAAGAAACACATTTTAGCAACCTTCTTTTCATATCTTAGAAGTTTGACCACTTGAACTGTCTGGAAATCCTCTACACAGCGAAGCTGTAGAGRAAAAAAAGTAAAATAAAATAGCTTYATGTTTTGCTTGAACCTGAATAGTTCTGCRTTTATTTATAAGTAACTGACTCCCTCTTAGTTTAAGGCACAGACACCATACACCTTATCTTTCAAGCCATAATTCTTCAGGAAGTTTACATCATGCTTGTCAGACTTTATTCTCTACATTAAGTGTAAAAATACAAGCTGAGAAAAAATAGAATAGCCAATCTACTAGAAAACCATAAATACAGATATTTTACAAAGCAGTTTTAAGTATTTTAGAAAAATAACTAGCCCTCAGCTATTGCATAAGCAAGTTCACTTTGCATTAGTGGTCCTCTGTCTGACTAATTAGACAGTCCTGTAGATTTGTGAAAAAGTCTTTAGACAAAAGACGATTCATAAATAGATTTCTCTGTAGTGCTTTGTCACACAGTTTGTTGCCCTCAAATTACAAAATCTCTAAAGCAGAATGCTAGGCAGCAGGTTCCCATGTTACCTGAATCATAAAATAAGGAAAAGATAGGRCATGCACATGAAAATACTCCACAAATTATCCATTGTGCCAATACTGTTGACCATAAACTTGAGTGGGTCCAGACTAACTACCCACAGAGTATGAATCATTAACACTTTCTCATACTGAGGATTTAGATTGAATTTTCAGGTGAGGATCTGATGCGGATTAGTATGCATAAGCAGTTCCCTACTTCTTCCCAGTAAAACCACACAACAAATAGACCTCAGTAGCTCTAGGCTGGTTCTCTCCCAATCCTACAACCTATCTAGTGGTACCTGACATAGATGAACATCAAATATTCAAAAGTTTAAAAGGGAAGTGAGAGTGCAAATTTGGCTAGGATCCAACCTTAATATACAGCTTYAACATTTTTCACTGATAATATTACATTAAGGGAAGTTTTATTTGAACTAACTTACCATTCTTACTGCATGCAGAATATGGCCATAGCAATAGGCCATGATCCCAACAGGTGCTACTAGACAGCCAAGGAAAAAAAGGAGCACAAAGGAGGTATCATTGGGGTCTTTTGACTTCCAGTCCACTGAGCAGCCTAASCCATGAATTTCCAGAGTGTATCTGTTCCAGCCCAGAAGAGGTGCCCCAGTCCAGGCCAGGGAGTAGAGCCAGATGTAGGTGATAGCCCGCCAAGACCAAGAGAAGTCGATCACTTTGGCATGCACCACCCGAATGTAGCGCTCATAGGCCAGAGCAGTGAGAGTCATGATTGAAACAATTCCTGTAAAAAAAAAAAAATCTATTAAACTATTCACAAATACTGTAAACTGGACTGAAGKCCTCTTGAAAAATGCTTCCTTTGCTAGCAGGTTAACTCAAAATGACCTGGCTCCTATTTTAAATCTAACACCAATAAGGTTTTTTGTACATTACTCATGAATTACTAAGCCAAACAGAATCACCAGCTTCAAACTACTCAGAGTAGGATGCTGACATCTGATCCATGATGTACCATGGCTAAGAACTGGGACAAGGAAAAAAGAGACCAAGCCAATACTTCTTCCAAAATATTACTTCATTAAGTGAGGTAYCATGGTCCAAGGTTTGGGTTTTTTTCTACTGACAATTGCTGTAGGGTTTGTTGTTGTTATATGTACATTCCTTTCGGGTTTGTGATTTCCTTTGGCTGTTGTTGTTTAGGGTTTTTAAAAGAAAAAGCTTATAAAACAGATATTCAACAATAAAAAATATCTTGGAAATTTAGTGAGTTGAGACTGAAATTAAAGAAAGCCTTCAGCAACTGAAAGAAGAGATGTGCACCTTTATGACTAGAATAATTCCAATTTATTTCAAGACATCTTGGAAGTCTTTGCATTCCAAAAAGAACCAGGAAGGCAAAGCATTACATTGCTGAAGGTGTCCTATCTGAAAGACATTCAGTTATTTTGAATGTCCTTTCCTATCTTGCTGCTTTCATAAAAATATCAGTCCTTGTTTATTTATGTACTCTATTCTTTTTCTGTCCACCTCAAACCAGTACACAATTATTAACACGTTATGACAGAAATCACACATTATTTTCAGCTCTCAGTATTACCCTATCCAGACACTTTTATAATTTCATGAAGTCAAGGCATTTCTGTCTTGATTAGAGTATAAKGATTTCTATTTCAATGGTCTGTAACACTTGATGATCAAAAACCAAATTGCCCATCAAGCAACTGCCAGACACCTGAAATGTGTTATGATTCAGTCACCAATTCAGGCTCTTAAACAACAAAASGGTGTATTTCACAGCATTCTGTGAGATTATACAGATATCTGTATTTAAATCTGTATAGATTTTATCTAATACAAAGCACAASTATTTTTTCATGCATATGCACAGCACTTTTCTCCAAGTACATTCAAATGTRCCATAATGTGCATGTATACAGCTCTAAGAAGGTTAATTCTGCAGATTTCACTACCAAAGAGAGAACCAACATTTTATACTCAGCAGGAACCTGATCTCACTTTGAAMAAAGGATAAATATTTATTGAAGATAAATTAACAACAGCACAGAAGGACCAGCAAYATGGATTTTAGGAAGGCAACTAAGAGTAACAAAATCTAGAGCAATACATAGCCTCTCTGTAGAAGGTATTTAACAGCAAAAGCAGTTTATTATTAACTAAGTATCTCACAGTATGATATCCTTTAGGACTCTAAGAAAGCTACTTTATGCTGAAGTTATTAAAGGATTCCCTTTTTAAAAGAGGTGAGCTTAGAAAGCTAYCTTAAGAGAATTTCCCACTCTAACACACTCTTTCATAGATCTCTTTAAAAYRAAACAAATGTTTTTGTGCATTTTTCCTWGTTATCTTTAAACCTGCACCACAAAAAAGATGTAGACACTGTTGGCCATGCAGTAACCTTACACATTTAGTTTTGTGGATTTTTTTCCCTTGTATAAATCATTGTTGTAGAATTTCAGTTTCGTACTTTGAAATCAGACTAGCAAACGTGGGCCAGAAGGCTTCCAAAGACCTAAGGTTGCGTTTGTTGGTGGGTTTTTTGTTGTGGTGGGATTTTTTTAATGAAGTTGAAAAGTAGTCCTTCATGCCCTTTTTTGTGACCTAACATGCTGAAAATACATTGAACAATGTGGATCTAAGCAAMATATTAGCAGGCATTAGAAAATGACTACAGATTTTATAGGTACTACTCTRCACTTACACTGGCTCAGGTAAGTGYTTTATTCAATCAAATGCAGTCTTCTTCCTGAACACAAGGTAAGGCAACAAATTCCCTTTCATTTCTCTTACTCAAAGATTAAGAATTATAAAAGTTTACYTGACAATTATGATAGTCATCCACAKACATGTTTATGGAGGGAAATCACATCACTCAACTAAAGGCTCATTCTGCTGGTATASTGCACTGCAGCTTTGWCYGATSAATGAAGAGAAAGAGCAGCTCCTCAGGATGAAGAGTCAGAATACTTAAATTAACCTTTTGCTCCTTACCACCTTCCTTCATTGAATGGTATTCAGTGAGTGACTAATGTCCCTGTGTGGTCTTAATACTTCCCCATCCCTTTTATGAGTGCTGAATTCTAGCCATGACAAAGTAAGCAAAAGCACACATGCTTGGCTGGAAGTACAGGTGTTCACAAGCAATAATTTACCTAGTCCTTGACATTCTCAAGGAAGTCATAGGATGCTCAACACCTCTAAAAATCACTATGTGCACACAGCTATTTGAACAATTCTATCAAGCCCCTTTCAGTCTGAAAGCACTGCTYTTGAAAGACATACTTGAATTTTCCYGCCTGAACTGTAGATGGGACCTTGGACAGCCTGTTGGACAGTATGCACCAAAATGCAAATCCCTCTTCTGCTGGTACTCAAGGAGTGTCTGGCAGCAGACAGACATGAGGCAGGAAATGCAGGTCACAGCATAAGATATATATGATTTATGCATGTGTATGGCTCCATTTTCTAGGTTTCATTCAGCTTCTGTAGTGTAGTGCAGGGGAAAGCACTGAGTTTTACTTCCCTCCCTTCCCACATTCCTCTACAGGAGCTTTTCTGGAAATTATTACATTTCATCCTGAGTGAGTTGCGTATTTTAATATGCTGAAATGTTTACTGATTAAAAAACCAAATCTGCTACAGAAAGCCATTATGGTTATTGTTYGGCTATTAGCCCCCTCTTAGCAAAAATAGCATTTCAAACCAATTKCTCTGTTTTATCTGAAACTAATTTTGTCATGCTTCCTGAGGTAGTGGARATCTACATATTTTGATTCAGGGCTAAGACCCAAAATTTTGAGGGTTGATTTACTCTAGCAGCAATTCACTCTAATTCTTTCAGAAAGACTTTACTGCCCAGTGTTTACAGAGAATGCATGTCTGATATGCAGCTCTTCATCTCAGACAATTCCCCTATCTGTAAGTGCTGATTATAAACATAAACATTCTTTGTGTTTAGGAACTGCCGCTAGTTTTAGCTCTGATTTAAGCCTGGGCAATTACCCTASCACAAATGGGGTCAGTCCTATTGAAGCTGCAGATAAGTGTAGCAAAACTGAAGTGTCTTCTTGTTTAAGCCACTAGTTTGCAATTTCTATGTTGCAACTCCTMCAGCAGCCAGCCACACAGAATCAGGGAGYAGTGACAAGTTACTTCTTGTTATTTGGWTATTTATGAAGGAAATTCTCATTTTTGCCATTTTTYACTGATSTCCTACTGAAATACTGYATTTAGTGCAGATTTGACTATGTACCATRTATACTCTTCTGCATTCTGGGCTTCTCCAGGAGTCAGTTCTGGCTACATCATTRAACACTKGAACCTGCATAGTGTAGGTCATCACAGAGAAGACTGCTAAACACAGCTAAGCTGTACTGCTTTATACCATACAATGTGTATATTCTGACTTTATAATCCTTACTTAGAAGAAAAATATTGCAGTGCCTTCAGAACTGAAGTGTTTGTTCCAACAAGCTTGAACAGTCACAACAGCTTCTGCCCTCTCCATGCAAGATACACCTTATTTTCATAYTGAGCCCCTGCCCCAAGCATGGCCYATAATTYGGCCAGAGGTGAAATCAAATATTCCTGAAGACTGAGCATCTCTACAGAGCAACTGCAGCATAATGTAGCAAATAAAATCTACTTTGGAGACAGACCACGGCTTCTGTCAAAGGCCATATTATTTTCTATATCAATTAATCCTTGCCCTGCATTCAAGTGCTGAATTTTGCATACCTAATCACAGAAGAAAGCCACCTTTCTGCAATCCCTCCTCACCTCTTTTCACATCTGAAAAGCTAGACAGCAGCAATTTAGTAGAAGAAACTTCCAGTCCATGGTAAGAAAGGGTGTTATTGCACTCTCTAGTTTCGTACTACAAAATATATAACCAGTCTATTTGAATTCAGCAATTAGGCATTACAATAAGTTTTMGGCACCAGCTATTTATCACTTCTACTTTTTCAAGCATTTTAACAACTGCATTCAAATCTAGGCAGGTGAAAAACCACTTCTCCTACAGACTTCAGATATATTTTATATGTAGTTCTCCTCTGAAATTATGATGAAATAAACCACCTCTTCCAAATTCAATATTACAAGTGATTAACTCACTCTGAAAAAAAAAAAAAAAAAACTACAGATGAAAGCATGCTGATTGAGCCTCCAGCTATTTGTAACACAAGATCCTAAAACTATCTGCTGAGTAACAACAGAAGCTTTTAGTGAGATTAAATCAGTGCATATAACATACATGGGTAATGYAAGAGGRTGGCACAGGGCTTCACTGTCACTGTGCAGGGAAGAGYCTTGGCTGAACAAGCTGTAACTGAAGCCAGGTCCACAAGACACTCTCAAGCAATTAATCCTTRCTTCAGTGTTTGGTGGGTGTGGTGGTATCAGCTTGCYTTGAAACAAACAAATAAAAGAACCTCAGCCGTACACACTGTAGGTTTTCACAGGACAGTACAGTCTAAAACTCTCACAATTTTTCACATCCTCTAGTTCACATTACTGGAATGAAGTATACACCCAGATTTCCRAATTGATTTGGTAGCTCATCAAGCTCTAGCTACTGTATACCAATGGTAATTTGTCCAGAAGGGACATWATACTTTTAATTAATTTGACATTAAAATCTGGCAGTATTTTTTTTACCCTTACARAAACAGCTTGCAGTTAGGAAAGACMGAGGTCTCTAATCACACTTCAGTAGCAGTAGCCTTTCAATGACAAACAAGGTTTAATGATATAAATCCTACCCCACAGTATACCCTGACTACGCAATCTTCTGTCAAGAGACTGCCTCAGATAAAGAGTTTTGGTGCCTGTTCCTCAAGACCGTTCCTGTTATCAACCAGTTTKTCCACTCCTTTCTTCCTTTGCACAATTAAACTTARAAGTACTGGCCARTGGKTTAGCTACCATTACTTTTAGCTGAAGTGATTTATGCTTGAGGGGTTATGTGTGTATGCTCCACRTGCTAAGACCAGCTTACCTCAAAASCCTCRGGGTCTATTTCTATGTACAGAAGTCATTAAAGCAGACACCCACTGCCTGGGRGCGAGCAGTACACAAATTTCTCTTGTGAACATCAAGTTCTGACAGTCACTGTCATTCAAAAAAACCCTTGAATATCTGTGAGAATCCAGAAAATACACACAAAGATCATGACACCCTGACCCTGTATTTCACAATTAACCTCTTACCTGAAGAAAGAAATTATCTGTGTCTGCTAACCAAGACTTTTGGGTATATTTCACTGTCAGGTGTCTTCTCTAGAAATCATAACTAACAAGCTATGYTGTCAGTGATAGACAGCACATCTCCCAGATAGGAGTTGTGTTGYTAAATCAGATAAAGAGATTACATAGATCCCTACTACCTACAGCTTGGTTGACTACAGACAGGGAAAGATACAGAAGCATTTTACATTAAGAGAGGGTGGCAGATGCAGTAGGGCCAGCATAGAGCTGACTGCACACCTCCATTGAAAGGTGGCCCCCATGGAATAAACACATCACTTAATTGATGTGCAGCTATCATATCACACCAGGATACATCACCTGTAACAAAATAAACACCGGAACTCAGTGAAAAAAATTAAGTGGGGATTAGTGTCTAAAACAGACAACTACGTCACAAAAGCTTAGACTAAGACTTGTCAGGTAATCACTTATGTCACTTTCCCTACTAATATAGGTGCTAAGAATGGCTTTGTAGTAGAGAAAAAAAGCCCTTCTTGGGGCCTCTGCTGTGAAGACATGTACCTAAACTGTATCTTGACTGCAGACCCTAATGAGTAAAAGAAAATAGGGACTGTTATTTGTGTGATGAGCACAGATGTTCAGTAGTCAAAACGATCAGTTTTGCACTGTAGCAAGCAGGTCTCTGCACCTTCTAAAGGCTCAATGGAAATCTTTCAAGTCATAGGAAACATCAGGTTCTGAGCTGTGCAATGCAATTCAAGAGCAGATGTTACTACATGGGCTTGTCTCACAATAAAGTTATGCTAAAGCAGAAGTAGACTATTGTGAGGAAGACAAAAACCAGCCATTTATTCCTAGACACACAATCAGCAGTTCTGCTGCCATCTTCTCAACTTAAAAGTTTCAGACTGTGAACATCTGCTTTAAGTGTTTAAGTTACAGATCCTAACACGCCTCCAACTGGCTGGCAAAATGAGAAGCACTCTTACAAAGAAAAAGCTCAATTCTTCAATGCAAAATTATTAGAAGTGTAGAGAGTGCCCTCATATCTGTGAGGGGGGGAAGAAGTTGTCATTATTATGCAATGAAGGCTACTGAAATTATAGATGCTAACAGTTTATTTTAAGCATAAATGCCACCTATGTATTTAATCACACTGAAATCCTTAAGAGGAAGACAGAAATACCTTGATCTCAGCTTTCAAAATAGTATGAGGAAAAACCTTGTAATAACACATGAAAATTTAAAATAAAGCTACTGAATTATGATTTTCAATGTGATTCCTGATTAACTACAGTAATTAGGAAGAATCTGATTTTTTTTAATTTGTTGAGGGTTAGCTCTGAATTCTAAAAACAAACAAAAAAAAAGGCAGATTTAATAATTTGTCCCAAACTTGTATACTATCAGGAAACCTGATTTATAACTCAACACATGCAGAGAAGGACTTACACCATGTATTGGGTAGGGGCTGTTCTTCTGATTAAAAAAGATGCTTAAGGATGGAAAGTAAGACTGAACAGTCCTCAGACCTGAAGGGCTGGCACAGAAAGCTCACGTGGCAATGTCCAAGATCATACCCAAAAATGAAATCACAAAGCCATAAATAAAGAGATTTTGGTCATCTCAGCTAAAATGAGGCAGATTGGGTCCAACCCCAGGACATATCCACACCACTAAAGTAACCTAAGGTGATTGTTTTTGGTTTCATAAGACTCCATATCCATGGTATCAGAGCTACCACCACTTTATTGTGTCATTGTGGCTTACTGAGCAACTGAACACTGCAAAGCTGTAAGTCCTCTGCTTAGTTAAAGAGAATTTCACCTTCCAAAGCTGTCAATTTTATATATCTTCTGATCAACAAATGTACTTTGTATTCCCAAAAGCTCCTCAGGAGAGTATTATGCTTTCAGAAGCACTTGTAAGTAATACACATGTAAGACTTCCATTAAATTACTGTCCCTACCACCATCACCTCAAGATACCAAGTGACTTGGGCTGTTATATACAAGAGAAGTATGTTCATAAATATAATCCCTGGTTACTCTGTATGAAATCTTTAATCAGTGTCTTCACCACTACCAGGGGAAAAAAACCAAACCAAAACAAAACAAACAAAAAACCCCACCCAAATAAAAATCAATATAATAATAATAATAATTTTTTAAAAACCACAAAAAATCCCCAAATGAAACAAAAAATAACAACAACAACAAAACCCCAACCAAAATACCCAACCCCAAACAACAAACAAAACATTACCAAACAGGAACAAACAAACAAAAAAACTTTAAATTACTGTTTTTTCCATAAACACATTATGAAATGTAAATAGAAGCCATGGTAGCAATAATCCAGATGGCAAACAGAGTATGATGCTAGCTGCAGGGCATAATTTATAATTTTTTCCTCCTCAGCGTTGACGTGCCCCTGCTTTCCTATGCTGGTGGGGAACCACTTATCTTCAAAAACAGGAAAGAACAATCCTACTTCTAGATGAGAATATGAAAACAATACTGTGGAGGTTAAAAYTAAACATCACTTTATCAGATTAACATTCAATTATGATAGCCAAGTTAAATATTTCTATTGCTTTGCATGGCAGCTGAAAAAAGTAAACTAAGGCATCATTCCTGAACATCAAGTTGTGAATTTACTCTCCACTTCCATATGATCAATTACACACAAACATGCACTTTTCTAATAATCATAGTAATAAAATATTCTTCCCATTGAAGCAAATTATGGAAGAGGAATATAGCATGTCCAGCCACAGGAAGATGTAATTTTACAAACCACAGATGCTAACTTGTCTACTCTCTAGACAAGGCCCATGAATTTGCCTACATTTCTTTGGGGAAAAAATCTTAAATAGAGGAAAGCATCAACACTAAATATACTTATAGTAACAAATTAGGTAGCACACCTCAAAATAAGCAGAAATTAAAAGTTACATGTAATCAAGCAATCCCCTTGCCAATTTATATACCTCATTCTTTCTATTTCTACTATTTCAGAAGATGGTACAAGATTGTTACAGTCTGGTTTCTTACCCTAACTACGCATCTTATTTTTTCAACCTATATGGAAAATGCCTTCATCAAAAAGAATAATATATAAGAGACAAAGGTAGGAACAGAACCGTACTTTACATCCCCTGTGTAAAATTAACATTCAGTTGTCTGGCAGCATCTGTTTGGCAGACGAGTACTTGAGTTTCTCAAGAATTTGAACAGGCTGAGTGATGGAGACAACCTTATGCCATCGAGGTTCTCTATCTGGTTCCCTGATACCAACAGCTGGGAGCTGAGCACTGCAGAAATCATCTGGTACCAAACACTGCACAAATGATTAACTACATCCTGCACCCACCATAACTTTAAAGACATAAAATTTTTGCTGCACTATGCAGCAGTAGTCTAACCAAGGATGAGCAACCATGCACAACTTCACACAGCAGCCCACCAAATGCAGACCACAGAGCCATGTGAAAAAAAGGTTATGCATGCAGGAAAGCTATGAAGCTTATTGAAGACTTCAATGTGTCACCTTAGAGCAAATTTTCGGTGTATATACGTCCAGKGGGTGCACTGTGATCCACCTGTAATTTATACACCTCTGCCAGAAGAAGTATCTAACATGAGTTTTAGATTTTGTTACAGGTTAGCCAAACCTTTACTTTCATGGTCAGAAACATGAGTCTCTTCTTTTGCAGCATCCTTTACTGGTAAAGAAAAAGCAATATTCCTTTTAAGAGGCTGCATGTACATAGCTGGACTGCAACCTATTCTTCTGCAGACCTCTGCAAAGGCTATGTATTCATTTCAGGAAGGAAGGCAGGGAAGAGCTTACAGGTTCTGAAAATGGAATTAGTCTGTGTACTCCTTTTGCAGTGCTAAAATTTAACGGGAATCAGTGGCTTCCCAAAGCCCAGCTGTGACACCATTATGACTGAAAGATGGTACCCGAATTTCACATATGAATAAGGAAATTCAAGGCACTGCTACAGACTGCATAGCTTTATAAACAGACAAATCACAACACTTAAAAGGCGGTTGGGGAGCAGATTTTCCACCTGTTCCACGGAGGCAGAACGCTGCTGACCATACACCCAGAGTCATACGTGCTCCTTATCCACAGACTGCAGCTATTCCTCCTATAAAATACAGCCGTTTATGCTCATGAATTCTGCGCATCACCCGGTCAACTCGAGAGCTCTTCTAGCAGCGCTGCTGCCCTGTTCCCTGAATGTCCCATCACACCTTATACACGTAAAGGCGGGAGGTCGAAAAACTGATTATCGAATAATTTTWTTTTTTTTTCGGATCATTTTCTCCAGCACTGTCGCTCTTGTTTTACCAAAACCCGCTGGCTCCATCCCCCCCATTCCCCCCGCCAGGGCGGAGACTGAACCCYCTGGGCCGGACTGCCCCGCGGGAGCGGCAGGGATGCGGCGGTTGGGGCGGTTGGGAAGCGGGCACGGAGCGGTTGGGGCGGTTGGGATGCGGGGAGGGAGCGGCTGGAGACGGCAGGGAGTGGTTGGGAAGCGGGCACGGAGCAGTTGGGGCGCTTGGGAAGCGGGCACGGGGCGCGGGCCCGCCGGTACAAGCGAGGGAGAAGGGACCCAGCGGGACAGGGAGGGAGCGGCGGCGCCCGTGGCCCCAGCACCCACCGAAGAGGCTGCTGCTGAAGCCGTCCCAGACGCAGCCGGCGGCGTCCCACACCCAGCGGCTCCTCAGGCAGGACATGAAGGTAAGGCTCACGCCGAAGACGGACACCAGCAGGTCGCTGAGGCTGATGTTGACGAGGAAGAGGTTGGTGGGCGTGCGGAGCCGCTTGAACTTGTAGTAGAGCACCAGCACMAGCAAGTTGTTGCACAAGCCCAGCATGCCGATGGTGGCGACCAGCAGCGCCAGCAGCTCGTAGGTGCCGGCGCTGAAGAGGGGCCGCTCGCCCGGCACCTCCTGCTCGGGCGCCGCGGGCTCCGGGCGGCTGGAGGTGCCCGTGCCGTTCTCCCCGGGCATGGCTCCCGGCCGGAGCGGCGCTAAGCCTCCCGGCCCGCTCCCAGCCCCATGGCACACCGATGCTCTGGGCTGGAGGAGGAGTCCCCGCCGCCTTCCCGCCCACGGAGGGCGCGCCCTCGAGTGGCTTCGCCCTCGCCTGCCCCGGGGCGGGCTCGGGCTCGGGCCCGGGCATGGACATGGATCCTTCTGTTCGAACAGCTCCTTCTGATCGAGCAGCTCTTCTCGCCCTCTTAGTGCAGCCCGGTTGTGGCCGGGATGTGGCTGTTGTCTTTTCCTTCCTCTGTGTACTTTGGCTGGGCCACGGCTGCCGTCAGCAGCGCTTCCCTCACGGGGGGCCGCCTCCGGCAGACCTGCTCTGCGGCCAGCTCCGGGAAGAGGTAGAACCGATATTTACTTAGGCTTCTTCCCCGGGTGTCCTGCCAATGAAAGCTCCTATTACGGCAATAGTGGCTYCTCAGGGGGTTCCCCACTGTGCTCACAGCTCGGCTCTAGGAGTTGGAACCCCACAAAGCGACCCGGCAACACCTTGGCCTGTGCAAACCTGTGGTGTGAGTGAACRCTCTTTGTGTCAGCCATGGGGCAAGTAAGACACCACAGTTTGCACCGTGTATACCCATTTTATACCTTTGTCTCCAGTGTGTGTTGTACAATGCCGTGGCTGCCTGTGTGCAGCTGTAGCTGCTGTTAGTCCCGGTGTTGTCCTGAGCCCCAGCTGTGCTGGGGTGGCTGTACTGACTCCAAACCCAACCCACCCGTGAGTGTTTCACAGTGCATTTTGCTCACCGTGGTTCACCCAAAACACCTTGCCAGACCAAGCGTCGATTTTCCTCACAAGAAGACCTCTAGTTTGTTTGCWTTAATATGTGATGATAAATGACAGCCTACTTAAGGGCCCAAAGAAAACTTTCAGTTTAGGTCTATTCCTACTTTAGTTAAAAAAAATCAGCTGTGAAAGCAATAGAATTTTAATGTTTTAATGGATACATGCCAAAAAATAGCTTTTTTCCCCCCTTTCTCTAATACACAGTGGTATTAAATGGTCTAGACTAAGGATGAACTGAGATTGAAAATATGGATAGTTGAGGGAGGTTTTATATCTTTCAAAACAAACCTGCATGCAAATTATGGGCTTCTCATGGCAGTAAATTTTATATTACAAATTACTGCTGTAATTCAAGGCTGTAGGAATAAAGTCATAGGTCAGAAAAACTGAACACTGAATAAAGTACCTACTCTTATTGATGTTAACTTTATTTATTACCAGTGTTGTTAAATCCCTCATATATGGTGTAATTCAGTAATTGAAACTTACTTTAAAAAGCTAGTTCAGTCTGTTTCTTCATCACTGGTCAACAGGGCTTTTCTCATTGCAAAGGAAGGAGCAGCTTCCTTTTCCAAAATCAATTGTATGTTTTTTACCATAAAAGCTGTAGTTACGGAACACATGACCTTCCAAAATTTCTGGTAATAGACCACAGTACTTGAGCATCAGTTTTAGGGAAGAYATCATTTTGTCTTTCCTCATCCACAAAAGAAACTTACCTACACATGACAGACTGTGCAAAAATGTTATGTCAATGCACAGTTATGGGTTTGTTTAGAACAGTCACTGCATTCTACAAGTCTAACGAGGACATGACTGAACCAAATTAATACTACACCTCATTGGGAGCAAGGCATCTCTTATCTTCTGCCTGTAAAGGAGGTGTGATTGGTGTGTCTTTTTATCTCTGCAAAATGAAARGAGAGAAAAGGTGGTAAGAAGAATGGGAAAAATTTAATGTAGCAACTAGTACATGCCAGACAATATAGTGTCCACTGGCAGATTCCATTATATRCTTAGGGTTTCCAAGAGGTATTTCACTACAACACCTGCCAGAAATATTCCCTCTAGATGTCTTTGAATTTATAGAAGATAAGAGAACACATAACTTGCATTTATAAAGATCATATCTCAGAACTGCTGGTCTGGGCTTTTTCGTAGCAAAACTAAATAGATCCATAGATGTGCAATATCTCCAGTGCTTTATTTGCAAAGGTCCCATTATTGATACTGTCAAATTGCTAATGTTATTCTAGTGGTGTTGGATACTTCATGAGGGTTCCATTCATCTTCCATGGAGGGTCATTTCTCATTTGAGGGAAAACAATAAGAAATGCTGTTTTGTTGTATCATCAGGTCAAAGGCAAAGTTGGAAACAGAACCCTGACCCCAATTCTAGTTCAGATTCTGCTTTACCTAACCCACTCTAGAACCAATGCAGCTATGGTTTTAATAATCTAATTAAATAATGATGAATCCAATTAAATAATAAATTAATTCTTTAGTCAATCCTTTTCTGTTGCAAAAAGGGYTTTACCTTTACTGTTACCACTGCATAAAAGGATAGATCAGAGCCCATTTCTAGAAGTGTGTGTGTGTGACTTACTGGAAGTGCATCAATGTACTAAACATGCATGTAGCTGAGCTTATGGGATTAAAAACATACAAGAAGCAGGAATAGAAAGTCTCCAGTCCTGTACTACAAAAACAGTCTCTGAAATTCCCAAGGACTTCTTAGATCTCTTCTGCAACAGTCCTTTTAATATGTTGTCTGTTATGCACAAATCACATGGGGCAGAAGAATATATTGGTTGTAAATTTTCAGGTGGCCACCATATGCTTACATGTTCACAAACCTTAAAACCCAGCCTTGGAATTAATAATTCACAAGTGGAAACTTTGCAGATGTCTGGGACTGTCTTCAAAAGTTTGTAGTATTTAGTAATTGGAATGCTTCAGCAAACCAGAGCATTGAGTGTCACAAGTTAGAGCTGAAGAATCTGAAGCAGAGTAAAYAAACTTTCAAAGTCCCTGCTACTCTCTAAGCTTGGGTAGAAATATAAACCACAAATATGACTCCCAGTTGTAACTGCACCATTAAAAATGTCTGGGYCTTTGCAGTGATAACATTGTGGGGTGGGAAAAGAGTGTTTTAAGGCATTCAAGAGAGCTATTTCATTTTATGTTCACCAACTTATATGTTGCTTTCACTCATTTTTGCTGTTCTCTGTCCTCTGCTAGTGTGCCTTTGAAGTCACAGGCTATTTCCCATCTTTCATGACAAGCAGAGAGTGAGCAGGAAAGTCGAGCTTTTGTCCATATGAAATGCATTTGTTCTGGGAGTCAGATAATGCTGGGGKTTTGATGCCTATTTTGAACTTAGTAAGCTCATTATTTCAAATGGCATGGTATAGAGCCAGAATACAGGCTGCTCAAAACAAAACCAAACCAAACTTCCCAAAACCCTGGCTACCTAGCCTCAGCTGTTTTGGTTTTTTTTTTTACAGTGTTCTCCTGGGAATTTTTTATTCTTAYATGTTGTTTTTGCTATTCTTTAGCCTTAGAGGCAGAAAGCCAAGTGATTATTCACTGTATCTATATATAGCTGCAGGGTATATCTACAGAGCAAGTGTGTGTTTGTGGACAGAAGAAACCTTTCATCTGTTGACAACCTCTTGGCATTAAAACAAGGCTTTTTATATAGATCTACACTTGTTGATCATGCAATTTAAAAAAAAACCAAAACAAAATGCACAACTCTAATGGCAAAGGTTTAAAGCTAGGGCTTCATCTTGCAGAACTTGTAATCCTATGTGTATAATCTAGTCCATACTGGGACGTGAATTTTAAATCATAAAGCAGGTAAAGTGCAGTGTTGGAAGACTGTGAGAATCTCCTGGGCTGAGAGAAGTGCTTGGCTSAGGCACAGTTCACTGAAGCAAGCACAGGTGTTTTCAGTGGGRCAGGGGGACYCAAGCAGGCAGTCCTGGGAGGTGATGRGGAGCAGTCAGAGCATCTGTGCTGCAGCTGGAAGTTGGCTGCAGCCYGTTCCTTGATGTGTGAGCTCTGGCATACCTGACGTGTACAAAGGGCTGCACTAGCTGCAGGTGTGATTCATCTCACCTGAATGATGCATTTGAAAGTTAAGCACCTAAAGATGAATCACCCTCTGGAAGTGTCTATTGACTGGCACATAGGATGACTTGAATAATTGACTTTTAGGTGCCTAAGTTAGATGAGATGAACTTCATCTTGGCTAGAGAWACCTGTGTGGGACTGTGCTATGTGCTCAGGCAGYAGATGCATATTGATGCCTCTGTGGCTCTTGTTTCTTGCASAGTAGATTTAAAGAAGTGGTAATAYATGCTTGTGCCTGCTGACATCATACTGTCCTTGGTTGTACAGACACARCTCATAGGGCAGCCTGAACTCTAAGCACTAGCATTGTATAACCATTATAAGACCACCAACACCAGTTTTTGCAATAACACTATTAATTTATTATATAAACTGGTTTCTTTTAAGAAATAGCCTTGCATAGTAGTTCMTACTTATGCTGCAGCTTCTTGTTAGTGTGACAAAAATAAAGTGAAATTGTTTATAAACTCATTGCCTTGTTGTCATTTTCCAGAGCCCAACACGCAAATCAGTATATAGTTCATAGGAAATACAGTTTTCAAAACTATCACGTGGTCATTTCAGCTGCTGTTAGTGACAGAGAGGAGAAGATGTGCTTTATAGTAAGGAGACCAATACTGCTCGTGGGGTGTTAATAGCAAAAGAAAAGTGAAAAATTGAGCCAGTAGAAAAAAAAAAAAAAAAAAAGTGAGTTAATGTGAATGTCAACATGATATCGTCCCTTAAACACTGTTTAATAGAAAAAAATTAATTTTTACAATGCTAAAATTTATTACTTGCCCAGCCCCATACTGGTCAGAGAGTTCAGTCTGAGCTCAAACACCTCTATTCTGATTGAACTTAAACAAAGGCAGGTTTAACAGGATGTTTATAAGGAAGAAATAGCAAAGGATGGGTAAGTTTATCAAAAGAAAGCATCTTCAGGGACTGATTATTTTTTTGGCTTTTTAAATGGCTGGACTTTATCTGGAYCAAAATCAGAGTCAGGAACAAAGTCTTATGTCCCAGAGCTTCTTTAGGGMCAGCTAAGACCAGTTTAGATCCACTGTGTGATCCACTTTGGRCTGTTCTGAACCATCATTTTACTTGGAGAGAATTTGCTTTTGCATGAGACCACCAGGAAGAGTGGCTGGCAGCCTTGTACAGGCAGGAGAGAAGATCTATCACCTCTGCTGTTTGTCTCCTTCAGTAGGTTTGGGTAATTTGTTATGAGCCACCAAATTACATGGACAGAATCTTAAAACTTGCATGGCATTTCATRGAATGATGGTAGTTATTGAGRCAAAGATTGAAAATTATTGATTTTTCAAATGAGGTGTCAATCCCACAATGAACTTGCTGCAGCTGTTCTTTGCACCCRTACAGACATATCRTTATCTTTGTATCTGAGAATTTCCWGTAATTGAGGCGAATGAGATTATGTGGTAAGAAGAGAGGAGTTGAGAGAGTCAACTTCTGAATAAACATTGGTTATATCATATTCCATATCCAGTGCTTTCCACACTATCTGTAAGGGAGACAGTGAAGGAAATGCTTTTCATTCAGTTAATRCTGCTGTAGGGCTCCTAATGCAAGGACTTCCTGACTCATCGGTTAAATATTGAATTTGCCTTTTAGGCTTCACTTGTCTTCTAATGCAATTCCTATCTTCTCTACTTTTTTTTTCAGTCCACTCAGTCATCACATCTTATTTTTAAATTGCATTGTACTTTCTTTTGATTGTAAACATTGAAGAGGACAGAATCAGCTGGTACTGAAAGCAGTGATTCCTCATTTGGGGTTTCTTTATGTTTTCATTATGTTACATAACGTGAATCCACATGGGTTTTTGCAGAAGAAAACATAACCTTCTGTTCTTAACATCTCTATTCTGAGGATAGATGCTAATACCCTTTATGAACYTTAAACCACTGATATTAACTGGGAAATGAGAATATAACCTGATGTCATACAAGCTTAGATGAGAGAGCCTGGAAAAATTAACCAACAGGAAGCACTGCATAACAAGAATTCAGCTAGAGGCAGTATGTCAAATGCACTGCAATTCTGACCAAGATAGAGCATCTGACCAGCCACTGAGTACTTTGACACACAAAAGAAATATTTTCCTGGGGGATTATTATTGAAAACAGCAAAAATGTATCCTCAAGCTATCCTTCCCTTTTCCAGGCATCAGTTGCTGCTTTTCTCTGCCAAGCTGTTTTCCTTATTCCAATATAAAGAAATRCTCATTGCAGTAGAGCAGAAGTACCCAGAAACTTTTGGGTTCTTCCCCTTGAAATGATTGAATTGTTGGATTGCTTGTGTTAGGTAGCATATCATGASACACCACTTTCCCTGAAGAACTAGCTATTTCATGCAGAGATATTTCCATGGATTATTGCTCACAACTGTTTAATACCAATCAGTTGCTTTCCCTATGTTTCAAAAATGTCATTTAGTTGATAAATGCTGAGTTTGTGTGAAGATTTGTTGGAACTCTAGATTGTCTTTATTTGTTTTGTTTTCTTTGAAGAAGTGACTGGAATATTCTTGAAATGTGCCTGTTTGATATAAATCCTCTAGATTGCATGAGGAAAATATAAAAATATAAAAATAAAATAAATAATATAAAATATTATTTCTCCATTTCATCTACAATCTCCACAGAGCTAAGACTCCGTGCTCAGGAACTCAAGAAAGCCTTACCCAGTGAACCTGGCATCAGCCTTGAGTGAAGTAATACCAAAGTGGATCTGGAGATCAATAGCTAAAGAACAATACAAAGAAATTGATCAGTGTGGTCTACAGAAAAGTGAGTTTAACAAATGGTCTGAAATTCATCATTTGCCTATTATGGTATTGATRCCTTMAGTTTTAGCTTCARTATTTTCCAGATTCTGTACTGCATTAGTATATAACTCTGAACTTCATATAAAGTGTTAGCAGGTTCTCCTCACAGTKYAGTTAGACAAAACAACCCTTTTCTAGCCTGAGAACCAAAGACACCATTTCAGCCTCAGGCCCAAAATGTAGAAACAACAGTGACTTGAGGAGAGCAATCTGGGAGGATGGGACTTCACAACCTGAAGCTTTAGTAGGACAATTAACCCCAATATGTAAATGAGCCAAAACTGTAAAATTGTAACAACATGTGACAACATGGTCCATCTTGGGCATAGCCTCAGCCAGGCTCTGGTACTGCCCAAGGTGTATCCTTTGAAGGCCTTTTTAATAAATACCTACTTTATTCCTTTAATACTGTCTAGTATTACTTTATAAACTATAATTTACTATAATTACYTTAATACTGTCTAGCCTTTGTTCTAGGTAGCCTCTCAAGGCGTCAGTACAGCTCAGTAACATTGCATCAATATGAATATATTTAAAGATATCTTTAAATAAATATTAAAGTTTTTTAAAGATACTGAAAAGATGAAAAATGTGGATAAGAATCAATTGTATTGAAACATAAAGGAAAGGAGAAGTAGTCCAGGCACAAAGGCCCCTAGTCTGAGAATGCACCAACTAAATTTGTGAAGATATTACAAGAATTGCTGACAGGAAGCATAAGCCACACAAAGAGGCTTCAATTTTAGCAATTACCCTTTGAAACAAACACGCTGGATTCTCTCTCTTATTGTGTCTGAAGATCAACACTTGACACCTTTCCACAAGTTATACTTTAGAACAAAGTTTTGGGCTCAGTGTAGTGATAAATGGCTGGTATTTATTGATCTCTAACATAAAGGAGGTGAAAGTAGAGCTAAAGGTCAGATTTATTYATGCAATTAATACATGTTAGATGCTCTCCACTCCTTCAGCTCTCTCCCCAAGAAGCATTTGGAARAGGCTGGTGTCTCTCTAGAGACACTCAAAAACCACCTGGATGTGTTCCTGTGTCACTTGCTCTAAGTGACCCTGCCTTGGCAGTGAAGTTGGACTGTATGATCTCCAGAGGTCCCTTCCAACCCCAACTATTCTGTGAAAAAAAAGCATGAAGTCTTGCTGTCACCAATTACATGAGATAAAATGAAATAATCTCAAATGCCAGGTTAGTTAGTGATCCTGGTTCCTGACCTGGGGGCACTCAGTGAGTAGGATTCTGTGACGTGATGGGATGTTGTGGCATCCACAGTTCACAATTCTGTTTTCCAGCTCAAGATGCTAAGCCAGGGTCTACTCTGTTTTATTATGTAATGTTTGGTATACCTGTCATGCAGCTGCATCTCACATGAACTCACGTAGGAGTTAAAGGAACAAAGCAAGGCTTGGACATGGCTGTAAGAAGAGCTCTCCCTCTTGTCTTCTGTTAATAAAGGATGTCTGGAAAGAAGGCTCGTCATAAGAAGGGTTGCTCTGCTCTTGAATCAATGGATTTCAAGAATGCTTTGGAGCAGTTCCAGAATCTAGTTGAAAAAATGATCATCCAGAAGACCAAGGAGAGTTCAGGCTTGTATACCAAAGATGAGGGTAAGAGATACTAATTTGAATGGAAAAGTGTAATTTTCACATGGAGAGAACATATAGAAAGATGATCATTTCCTTTAAAAATAATGTTCTAACTGGAACYGTTTGATTTTTACAGGAAATAGAGAAATTGCACTGTGAAAGTTCTTTTCTCCTCCTGTTAGGATTTCTGGCCAAATTGTAAGGCCATGGTGATCACGCAGAAAATATAATTGGTGGAATTGCCACATGTAGAAGTTAGCATGGTGCTAACTTGTTTCCATAAGAGCACAAACTTGATGAATTATGTAAATACAGTTACTAATTGTAAATAATGGGGGTAAAATTTTGCTTTTTCTCTRTGTAAGTGGCTATTGCTGCTTGAAAGGAAAAACTTTATCCCACATACCATTCAAAAAAACAAATCAGAACTATGGTAAGTAAGGGAAGAAAAAATAAGTGAGAAAATTGTATGTATTCTTTTATCTGTTTCCTGTCATGCATTGCAAATGRGGTAGTTTTGAAAAGAGCAAATATTAGGACTGCTTCTTTTTTTCTTTTCAAATGCTTTAGTAAATAAAATGTGAGAAGCTGGAACTTGCATGCTATTGGTATTGAAGGAGAAATAAAACCAGAGGTAAGGTGGATAAGAAAGGAATCTGTAGCTTGCCAGTTTTAAACTGTGTGGACATTGTTCCTCCCATACAGATGAGATAGACTATGATAAGTTCTATACAACCACACGAAAACTTTTTGGTTCAGCAGTCAAAGATCAGAATGTTCAGGCCTTTTTCAGGAAGATTATGAGCAAACCTGATGAAATGCCAGAATGGCTTGAGGTAAGGATTTCTGAAGTTTTCTTAAATGTGAAAAACTAATTAGAATTTTTAATGGTGACAGTATTTATCTGTCAACAGATAAATTTTTGTGTTGTTCACGAGTCTRTTGGTAATCAGCTCCATAGCATAATGAAGCACTCTCTTGTTATTTATTATTGTTAACTCTCTGAAGCTTGGGTGTGTTCAGGTCTTCAGAACTACTTCAGTGATGTGCATCATCCTCAGGCTTCTTGACAAACTGCACAATCTCTTACGACTGCAGTATGCCATTTGTATTCTGAGAACATGTCTGTCTTTAGGTAAATCTTCAGAAATGCTTTCTCTTTTTCTCCTTTCCTCTCTTTTTTTTACCTCTGCTTCCTTGCCTTTCTCTTCYCCTGTTCACAGCATAGATCTGGCCCTTACTTTGAATATGAAGCGTTAAAGGTAGAGCAGCATTTTCGTAGAGTTTTTAACCAGAGATTTCTGCATGTATTATTTAGTCCTGTCGATGAATGAGACATTTGTAATCAATTTTTTCAGTCTCTGATGGTTGTAAATAGCAAATCTTTGTAAAAAGCATGTTAGAATGCGGTAACTGTGAAGCAGTAGATCCAATTTACCCTCTTTGTATCTGTCTGCATATATCTTAAGGATTTCCTCTGCGAGAGTTGCAAATGCACTCTGTGTTTGATATCCCTTCCTGGATTTTTTAATCAATACATTTGTAAATTATTTCTGAATCCACCTAAGAAGGTTATCTTCAYAGCACCCAGTTTTTCACATTTTGTGAAAAAGTACTTTGTCAGGTTTTTTATTTTTTTAACATGGCACTCTTTTTTATTTGCAYRTTATGAGAAATGAACAGTTGCTCTRGAAATGTATCRTTTMTTAAGGTATTTCCCATGGGTAGTGTTTCAGGCAACTGTTCTATAAAAATTACTGATTCTTAGATTGTTAGAGGCAAAAAGCACCCATCATCATATATTCCTACAAGACTTTTTTGTTTGTCTCTTACCAGAAGACAGAATTGTGCAGAAGGGACATAACTCCCAACACAGTGACTTTTCTAGGATAGCATAGGAGGCATTGTATACATGGCAAATCCTTGCTGGACTTAAAATCTTATGGCAGGGTATTAGCCAGTAACATGAACTGTAAATTTGTCAGCATATTTCCATTTTATGTTACTCTGGAACATCATGCTAATATTGGAACCTTGAAGATATCCAACACCTGTTCCTTGCATGTCATCAACAATTGCTATCAAATGATTTCCTGGTATCATCCTAAAAACTATGTTTTCAGCCATTTCTAGTTAATAAGGTTCTTTTTGGGAACGTTTCTGGTTACTGCCTTTCTTAACCATTGTTTTTACTTACAGTGTCACATTATTAATGGATGTTTAATGGATTATTAATGGCTCATGTCAGCCATTAAAGATTTCCTTCAAGTAGGGCTTGGGGCAAATCAGGAAAATATCTCCCAGTCTGAAGGACTGATTGTCCTTTGTTCAGGGTAATTGCCCTAAACCAGGACATAGAGCAGTAGCAAATTATGTTTGGGGTCATTAGTTTATAAGAGAAGTTAGGGAAGCTCTGTATGTTTGCTGGAGTGTGGATCATTTACTCCAAAACCTTATTGAGTTTCYAATGCAGTCAGACTAGTTGCCAAATTACATAATTACATAAATAATTCGGCYACATAATTACACAAGCAAGCACAGTATGGGGTGTAATAAAAGAGGTGAAGCTCCTTTAGTTTCCTTTTGAAATCTGTGCATGATTTCCTTGGGATAATATTCCCCAGAAGCCTTTTTATGTGCATTTCTCAAATTTTACCRAGTGTGAGCTGACTGATGACAGCCTTTTAATATGGCTTGAGTCTAAACTTTCTTGTAAAATGTGGATGTATGATAGCTAATAATTGTGTATATTGAAAGGAGGAAGCTGTGAAGTGAAAGATGAAGAGTAATGATGTGTGAGAGTATTTATTTGAAAGATGTACATCAAAGAATGAAATTGGGAATAGAATAGAATAGAACTGAACTAGAATAAAATACAACATTTTGTCTCCCATCCAAAGGGAYATTGCTTTTAGAATTCATGAAAGGAAGTATGTATAATGTCCATAATATGAGAAAGGAGTTAAAAAAATCTGTACAGCTAAGTGGTACTAATTTCCTGAAGAAATGACTAAACTACTTCTGGGTACAGAGCTTGAGATTTGTAGAGCATTTCAGCTGAAAATTTCACACCCTGGAGCATAAGTAAACTAGTTACCTTACTATCCTGTGCAGGGATCTTCATCATGTTCAGTACAAATGGAACATTGTCAGACTTAGGGAGATGGCCGAAAAAGGGATTTTTTAAAAAATTGTCTTTATATTGCATTTTTTTCCAAGCAAATTGTAATCTACATATCTTTATGGAAAAGCTCTTCTGTGAAGGCTACACCAATATGCTGCATTGWATGTCTCAGTTTATAAATATGGACTTGTCTGGTTTGTCTGCCTTTTGCTAGTTAGTTTTGGTTTTTTTTTCCTGATTGACGTAGGTGGAACTGGAAAATGAAAATTGAATATGGTTACTTACAARGCAAAACTGTACTAATAACTTTTAAAAATAGATGGGCTGTATTCCTAGAAGCCCTTTGGAAGCTGACTTCTTTAYAAACATTGAAGAAAGAAAGCAGTCTAAAGTCACATGGTAGTCACAATGGTTAAAGGAAATAGAGTTAAGGTACTTACTCAAAGAATATGAAATTATTAAAATGTGAGATAATTGAATTTATACATATGTCTTCCAGAAGTAGTTTTGCAATAAATTACTTGTTTAGTTCTATTTTATTTTGTTTAGATTTTTGGCTGTTTCACTGGAAAAAGTGATGGCATGTTTTGCCCATCAAAAGAAAACATGGTTTTGCTTGTATCTGAAAAGCAGCAGATTACTCATTCAGGTAACATACTCCATCTTACATCAAAAACTGTATTTTTTCTAATGCAGTGTGCTGCTCACTGTCTCAAAAGTAGACTGATAAGATCACATCTGTCTTTGCTTATTCATGCTTCTTCTTCTGTGTTCCAAAATATATGGGTTTTTACAAAAGATTGAACACTCCACTGCTGCATTTCCCAGTTTTCCATATTCCTAAATTATTTTGAAATTATGAATTTTTCTGGACCAGACTATTTATTTATGCAGTTACTCATTGTCTTTCTGTATTTTTAAAAAATATGGAGGAAGAACTGGCACATCCAGAATTATATTAATGATATTTAAAATTCAACAAGATTCATTAAACCAAGTATAGGGTAATTTATGATATATTGCATCACTACCTTGCATAAAGTACCAAAATGCATTTCAGGAGGAGAAACTCTTCTTACTATTGTAGTCCTATTTGTTTATGTTTTCCTTACTAATATCATTTTRTTTGTTTATGTTTTCCCTGTCTGCAAGATGAAGAGTAATATTTTCTCATTGACAGTTGTCAAGAGAAAAGATATTATCAAGGGTATAGTGAAGGTGCCCCTTCTGCATCTCACAATAACAGCCTCTCAGCGAGGAGTGCTAACTGTGTTTAGCAAACAGGTAATTCTAAATCAAACTCTTTTATTATTCCATTAGACAGTRCATAAGGGAACTGAGTGGACTGTGATCTAGCATTCAAGTTTTCCCATAAAAAACCTACATATCTTTCTTGCCAAAGTTAACTTTTTCTATAWTTTTAAGTACAGCAGGAAATGTACACTGTTCTTTCCAATCATAAACCTACTAGACAGTCCAGACAAATTGATAGAACGTAGAGTGGCTATTATAGACATTCTTCATAGAAATTTATTTAAGAGGAAGTAATCTGCATTTCTGTTTAGAAAAGTTTTCCCTAAATAAAAAAAAAAATGCTATTGGAATTAACTTTTAGATATAGAATGGAAATCAGAGAATTAACTGTTTTCTACAGCTACTGAAAATACCTGGAATGGACAGAGACAGTTGTTTGCAAATAAGATTTATTTGAAACAGCAACATCTAGAAGCTTGAAAATCATGAGTTTTACAACAGTCTGCATGAAACTGGCTCACAGTTAGTTGCCTCATCAGTAAAATATAAGGAKATCTGTGCCATTATAAGTGGAAATTCAGGCTTAAGATACTGTTAAACTAAAGTTTTTRCATTAATTTCCCAGATGGTTGTATTACTATTTAGTGATATGCACGTGTAGATACTATGAGGTAGAGTGTGGCATACAGAAACCCAGGCTATCACACATCTATGCTTATTGGTGCTTTACATTTGTACAATTTTAATGCAATCAGTTTCTTAAAAGTTATTTCAAGCAATGCAGTAAAACTTTAAAGCAGCACTAATGCTTTCTAGGGGTTTTAGCTAATTAGTGCATAATGCTTATGAAGGGAGCATGTAAACCAAGAAAGCWGTCTTCCAGATGATTAAATAACAAAGCAGTACTGTAGTTTTGGTAAATTCTGAAATAATTTATTTGAAAGTCTGTCCTCCAGAACATYATCCCTCTTATGTACCTATGAAAAATAATTTCCCAAAGTATAAGATTRAAARTAGCTCTCCTCCCTACCCCCTACCKGCCCYTGCTATTTTCAAGTTGAATTGCTGCCTCCTCATTTGCTGAGCTGATGTTATCTGACATCAGTGACTGCAATGTAAATGATTTTACACCCAGCTGCTTAACACAGTGAATTAGGGACCTAAACTCCCACTTAAAAAAYTATGTTCTGAAAATGACTAAGGCATTACAATGGCTCCAAGATGTGCCAGGAGAGGATTAGATTGGATATTAGGAATAATTTCTTTATCCAAAGCGTTGTCAACCATTGGAACTGCCTGAGGAAGTSGTTGAGTCACCAGACCCAGAGGTATTCAAAAGAAGTGTAGAAGTGGCTACTGAGAACATGATCTAGCAGTAGACTGGCAGTGTTAGTTTTACAGTTGGACTTAATCATCTTAAAGATCTTTACCAGCCTTAATTATTCTATGATTCTGTGATTCTATGWRMGGGCTAAGCTTTGCTTTCACCAACAAATGTGGGCCTAACATGACTCAACACCTGTAAACAGCTCTACACCAYCAACTACACATTTCTCAGACAGACACTGCCTTGACCAGCACATAAGACCTGTAGAAGCAGGCAGCCTTAAGGACACATTTTAGTTACTTTAGATAAAGCCAGGTCTGATACAGTGCATTGATATCCATCTCTTGGTAAACATTACTCTTAAACTCTGCTCAAAAGCTGTCCATGATGACACCTGCCATCTCACTTCTATGGGACGAAAGACTTTGATCCTGGCTTCTTGGTTTATGAAATGTGGAAATGCTGGGATGGGTATGAGGTGCCATTGGATAATTACTGATCAGGGGCAGGGACGGGCGAGAGGAGGTGAAAAATCATCTGTGGCTGTTTCAGAAGGGAAAAGATTGAAACTGCTTTTGAAAATTTACTAGTTTTGTTAAAGCACATAGAAGATGACCCTGTCTCTGCTGGATGATGGTGACACTTTAAACACTTCAGGTTTTGAGCTACATGTTACACTGACTACCAGTAGTCACCTTTGGAGAGAGATGCTGTACCCATGTGAGTATTCCTGTTTGCAGCCTGAAGTACTGCCTCTTCTGGGGATTTTGCTGGCACTAGTTGACATGGCATTGGGCCAGCATTAGCCTGGGCTTCTGTATGACACATCCTAGTTCTCACAGGAGCTGATGCTGTTCTAGCTGTCAGTAACCATTAAAAGCATAATTCCATCAGAAGAGCAGCTGATCTGTACTCTGTACATTGTAAAAGTGAGGGGTTTTTACTTATTTTGCTCACTTCAACATCTCAGTGTAGAAACCCCAAGCCAAACCAGAAACTATGAAACAATTGTGAGGGAAAGGGAAGATTTAAGTTCCTCACAATATAAAGGGGAACAGACAGCAGGCAGGTTAAGGATCTTTCTCAGATCTTAACCACCTACTCTTTCGGTAAGYAATTATTGTTCTGATCTGCCTGTGAAGATGAGAGATTACTTTGTTTAGACTTTTAATTTAAGAACTACTTTGTTATTGTGACAATATCTTTCATGATTTTTCAGATGAAGGTTCTGGCAACCATTGATGTTGAAGTAAGTTCTTTTTTGTCTCCTTCCTGTTAAATAATTTTAAGTAAAAATCAACATTACTAAATTGAAATAATTAGAAACTGAGCATTATTCTAATACCACTTCTAACTTTGAGACTTCAGCATAATTTTTCATAGGGTGCTGTGGGTCAAATAGTTTCAATTTATTCCATTCAGTTGTTGAAACAATTGAGTAATTTGATTTCTTTCCTCTGATAAATGAAWCCTCAGATAAATGCTTCTTTTTCTRCCAAGTTATCCTTTACCCATTACCTTGCCAGTTGTCACTGTAAAATTTAAAAAAGCAAAATTTTAAGTTTGTTAATGAAAAACAGTTCTACGTTTTGCTAGGTAGATGATTGACAGTGTATACATCAAAACCTCATGTTTACCCTGGGAGTATCACTGCAGATTTCAGGTAATGACCTTCTTTCAGGTGACCTGTAGACAAGAAACATCAGTCTTAGCAAAGTGATGTGACCCCTTGTCCTTAAAGTGGATGTAGGTATCTTGTGCCAGGAGGCAGTGCGTTTTGTTGGTTCTCTCTTACATACTGTGGTACTTCTAAAATGCAATAGAAGTACTCCACAGCAGAGGCCTTACTACTCCAACTCAGAAAACAGCTCTGGGCCTGAGTTGCATTTAATTTACTGCAACTAATCTGACCTGTGGAATCAGTGCAGAGAGGTAACTGTGAGAAATATTCTTGAGACCAATTGACTTTTGGAAACTTTGACTAGAATTAGAGCTTCTCCTACAGGAATGCTACTGGAGTGAATTGTAGTCATTCCTAATTTGCTTGTATGAACCACTTTCCCCAATTCAAACAGGCAAAGGTAGGATCTCCCCCAGAGACACCAAGGGAAAGAAGCTGAAGAAGCTGGAGTGCTGGCCTGATGCTGCACTGGGCTGCAGGGTCCCTTTCCTTTCTGAGCACCAAACACTTGTCTTAAAATGATTCCTCAATGAATGTGAAGGATTTTTTGCAGCAAAAGTAGGACAACATTTAGCAGCTGTGGCAGTTTTAGGAGCCATTGAAGGACATCTTTGCCATAAACATGAGAAAAATGATATGCTGAACATAATGGTATATCCCAGTATAATGGTGCAATACCATCATTGTTAGGATTATTATTTCAAATAAATACAATACTAAAGCTGGTAGTTTTAGTATCTGTGAGCATCCACTTGTTTCAGCTCTGCATCAGATCTGTGTGGGCTACCCTGATCTGCTGTCACTGTTGTTACAGGCCACACTCCCATCCTTTCCCAGTTGAGATGTTTCCACTTTTTCAGCCTTTCCGAGAGGCAGGAAGAAGGAGGTTAAAAATAGTTTGGTTTCCTCTACGTCTTTGGAATGGAGGATCATTGCTTTTGGGGATCATTTGATCAGTTGAGATCATTACTGCTCAATGTGTCTCTACTGTAGAGTATAAAGTCTTTCAGGGGAAAATCTTTGGCTTCCCCAGGGACTGGGGAGCTGACAGTTGGTGAAAAGAAAGCAGAAACCCATGCCCACAACTATATGAAATCCCTCTGACTCTATGTCTGAAAGATTTTGTGTATTTTTTGATGCAACTTTACTTTTGTTGAAGTTATTATATTCACTTTTTTATATCAAAGTTATGAAATGTCCAGATGGCTTAGTTAAAAATTACCCTTTTCTGCTTTGTGCTCTGCATTGTCTTATGGAATTGGAATTTTTATCTAATATTCTTATTTAAGTGTTTGCATTGAATGGTCCTGCCCTCGCTCAATTTAATGTCTTCTCGTCTCCTCTATCTACTGCACTGAAAAAAGAATTAAAAGGGCTTTTATTGGACTTGAGGTTCCTGAACTTTTTGATGGTTATTGAAAGATTTTGATGCTTCTAGGACATAATACTTTAAGCTATGTTGTTCTTTAAACATAGATTCACAAATTGAAATGAAATAAAATTCTGGATTTCTTTGAGATATAAAAACCACTTTTCAGACAGTTGAAATGTATGATGCTATTAAATGTATTAACTTGGGGATTCTTTGAGAGATTTATCTTTAGAATTTAGTCACAGTTTTAAAGCATGCTTATAAAAATGGAAGCTTTACATCTTAATACCTTTTATCTAAACATTTATTAAAAATCAAAGCACAATATCTTATGTGAGTGTAAATCATCTCCCACCGTGTACTTAATTAAAGATATGGTGAACAATACTAGTTGAAAACTTCAGCACCAAATGATCATATGTACAACTATGAATAGTAGCTTATGATTAATATCTAAATTGATAAACAGAGAAAGATGACTTTACCTCTCAGGGCTTACGTTTCAGTTCTTCCATTCTGCAGAAATAACAGTACATTCTTTTCTCACTRCAATTATTATGCCATTTTCAACTGTTTTAACATCATCATAAATACTGGCATCAATAGCTAGTTGATGAAGCTATATTTTTGTGTGCATCTTCCTAYAAATGAAGTAAGATACTGAATTCAGGATTTATTCAGAGATAAGTTACCAGACTCCAAACCTTCTATCCATTGACAAACACTGATACGTGTAGAGGGTGGCTCCCAAACTGCAGCAATCCTTATACTCCTATGCTTTCTTCATTCAATGTTCTCATTCTTGAGGTGTTTCCAAATAGAGACCCACTCAAGCAGAGTGACAGAGGTCTTGTCTCTGAGGATATTAAAGACTGAGACAGAAAGACTGAACCACAGTATTGCTAGAAATAAAATCCAGTGGACTGCAGCTATCAGAACTTCCCTAGCATTGTGATGGTATAAATGGAACATGAACTGTGGGCACATTCTTTACAGAGATGTTATGGAGAACAGGTCACTTCAACTTATTTCATTTCTTGATGAGATTATGTGCCTTAGTGAAGAGTAGAGGCATAAATAAAATGCACTTAAAAACTCAGTACAGTATTTGGCTAGGCCCCACACAGCCTTCTGTTTTAAAATATGACCACTGGAAAAAAACCCAGAAGGTTGCATTGATATCAATTGTCCAGCTGACAGGTCCCAAAAATAGTAGTCAGTGTAGAATCATTGCTGAATGATGAAGGGAATACTGGTAGTGAACAAATTACTTCTTTTAAAAAGGAAAATGAGATGTCTTTTAAATATTGCTTAGAAAAGCATAAACAAAGCCAATGGATAAGCAAGACAAAGTGAAGCAAAAGCTGTATTGAAAGCAAGGGAGGAAAGATAAGAACCCTTGAGACAGGATGGAATAATAAAATAATGAAAAGTTTGATCTGGTGCACCTGCCTAGTTTGTCTGTCAAGTATGGCTGTACTAGGAAGAGAAATTCTTATAACCTTTCTTCTGAACCTGAAACCTGTTACTTTGACTGCATCATCACAAGCCAACATAGCAAATTAGTAATAACTACAAATGTAAAGTCATCTTTTTCAAGCCATCTAGTTATTGTTATCTGACCCTATTATAAGGACCTTAAGAAGCCACAGTTAACAAACTCTTCCATAAAAATTACCAATCCACAAGGCTTCTGCAGGACTGATATTTTCCACATCGATTGTATTAAAGGGCACAAAAAAATTCCTTGCTAATAAATATATTAGCACTTGCCTACAGATCATTAGGAAGGAGAGAAGCTTTCTCCTGCAACAGTGTTGATATCCTCTGTCAGGGTTTCGGACCCTTTACACTAAGAGCAAAACCAATATTGTGTACAACAACRGAAATAAAAGTAGGAGCATCAGAAGTCTCATCTATACTTTGCAAGAGAAATTGTTTTACCTGTATAATAGCAGGTATACCCTGAACAATGCCTTAATATGGGCAGATTTATATATTTGTAAATAGTTGATTTACCTATTGGGATAATTTAAATTATTTAATAAAGTTACTTATTTTCATAACCATTTCATTTCATGGTTTTTTAATRGCTGAAATTTTGAGAGTCTTTAAATTGCTTTTGTTTCAAAACAAACTGTATCCAGGTAAAAGCTTAATGTGCTTTCCTATGGATGTTTTATCTTAAGCTTTCTCTGCTCAGAGTGCTTTTCCAGAGTGTCATTGMAGTTCAACTAACAGTATATGTGTATTTTGTCCTCTCCTGTGCAACCTTTGTGCCTTTCAGATGAGTCATTGATAACAGAGGTTGAGCCTGGTGCCTCTGTACCTTCATGTATGAGCTGTTCCTGGAGTTAGAACTCTCAGTGGAACTAGACCTAGCAGATGCTAGTGCAGAGTATATGTGATTTATGTGAAAATGTTTTAAAATATGTACTTATGTGATAGAGAAGTTGATACATTTACAGAGAAAATCCTTCTGTAGCTTCTCTTTATTTTCATCAGGATACTGCTTGGATCAATGGATGTGATTTCCTGCCTAATCTGAATTATGTCGTGGCTGTAACTGAAAGCACAATCATTCTCTGGGACTATAAATCAAAAGAGAGCCAGGTATTATGTTGGATCAGACAAATGCCAAAAAGAAACCTGAAAGTTGATCAGTCTTTTTTTCCAATATACGTTCACATTCCTTTGGTCTAATAGGATGAAAGCATTTAACTTTTGTCTTGGTAGGAACTTAGTGAAACAGTGGAGTTCACACTAAATGAGGAATACTCCCTACAYGCCAAATGGGATTATTAAAGCATATTAAAAGTTTGGAAGAAAAAGAAAAATTTTACACTATGGTGCAAACAAACCCCGAAAGAATTTCTTTTCCATATGTATCTAGTGCATATATGTGCACCTGTGTACCTAAAATGTRTGCATGAGTGTACATATATGTCAGAATCTATTAAGAATCAAGGAACAGGTTTTAAGAGGAGTATAACACAGATTCTTTTTGAGGCACCTTCCCGATTTAAAGAAAATATTTCTTCACATCCTGTGTTTTGTTCAGGACTTTCTAAGAAAAAAAAACATTTTGATGTTAATGATGTATGCCCAAATTGTTAAAGTTTTCTTCAATGTCTTATGCATTTTTGCTGACCCATATCTTATCTTTTTCTTCCTGTTCCTAGGACTTCTCTTGGAAATTCCAAGTTAGCTGAGATGATGAGGAGAAGCAAAGTAGTTATTTTTAGGACAAGATTTTCTTAGGATTTAATGATTTTTTTTTTTCAATATTAAAAGGTTGCTTCCCAAGCTCAGACAGGTCAATTTAAATCTCTTTGTCAATCCAATTGGATTTCTTGGAGGAGGGGTCAAATATTTATTCTCCACCTATTATTCTCCAAGTTCTCTCCACTCATTACATCAGTGAGACCTGAAGGTATCCTGTTGATGAATAGATGCAGYTCTCTTTCAAGACTACACAAATAACACATGGACAGTTCTGTCTCTATTATGTCTCTAATGTTTCTGTGCTGCACAGACAGCACTGATGCAGTTAATTCCTGTGGCATGTGAACAGTTCCCAGTTCAGGTTGACAAGGATGCCTTAATCAAATAACAGATGGAGTCCAGCAGTGGAACCAATAAACAGTGTAATGCAGATGACCCAAAATCTCATTCCTGGGCTTTCTCACAAAATATCACAGTGTCTTGAAACTGTATTCATTCCCACCATCTCTGTGCTTCAAAAATTGAAACACCTGCCCATATTGGTACGCTTTACACTCTCAGGCTGTATTATTAATTAGGACTCTGATATAGATTCTCCCTGTGTATTACTGCTATATTGTGTAGTTTAAATTATTCTTTAATTTTTACAATTAATATTTAATATTTACAATTTTCTTGTAGAGAGCATCTTATTTTTGAACAGGAAACTGTATACAATCTTAGCAAATTCACCATCCCATATAACATGCAGAGATCCTTCCTAGAATTTGTAATTAATACTTCTTCAATGAAATGCAAAAAGCTAGCTATGGAAAAAAATCTTACTGAAACCTCTAGGACTTGCTTTTAACTCCATTTTGTGATGGTCTTCCATGAGTTTCTGATATCAGAAAACAGCTAGCACAGGGGAAGCTTAAAAAAAAAATTAAGATTTGAATGCTGATGTAACTAGATAGATAAGCATGATAGATTCCATTGAAGGGTCCACATGCAATATCTAATAAACTCTGTCCCATATTCCACAGAGTGATGGCTTTGTCATCAAGCCAATGAAAAACTGTGTGCTCTGTGTTTGTACGGTGACTATGGCAGATAACCTGGCTAAGGACACCATCTTAATGGGAGATGACAAGGGTTATGTTTATCTGCTTACTATCACCAGTGATGACTTCATCATGAAACAATCTAAAGCTGGAAAAGTATCACAATTTAAAGTCTTGGATTCTGAATTTTTTGACATGTAAGTTGCTTATGATAAAATATTATCAGTTTTGCATTATGTTTTGTTTTTAATTTGGGTTTTGTTTGCCCTAAGTGGAGGATTAGCTTCCATTTATRAATTAGCACCATCTAACCAAAGAAAATAATTTTTCAGACTGCCGTAAATATGATTTGCTTGTTGTTGCATGAGGAAAATGCATCATTTTCAGTAGAAAATTTTACAAGAAATCTTTCAACTGAGAGGATGCAGAATACAATTGAAGGAGAGAACTCCCAATTGCTGTTATCCAGTTTGACAAAGGAACAGTTTTACTGTGCCCAATGAGATATAAAGCACAATTGTGACTAGGAGGTGCATGGTTCAACCCTGACTTTCTCTCTGCATTTCAGCTGGAAGAGTGGTTCTGTATCTGCCTTGGATATTAAATATTAGCACTGGTTGTGTAAATAATCTCTCTAACAAAATCCCTGTCCACCTACAGACACATCACAGTAGTTGCTACTGTAGCTTAATAACTTCTCCATTTATATCCCAAGGCCTAAACGCAAGCTACACGATGACTGGGTTGGGAAGATTAAGTATTTTTCTGCCCTAAAACGTTTTGGATCCTGCTCCACAGACAATGTTAATTCATTTGTTTTGGATGACATAAAGCGATTAGAGGACCATTTGTGAGTATCTGACATCTTCTAGAAAACAATAGGTCTTCTGCTTTGGAACTCTGCTGGAGATGAGTGCCTCATAAAATGTCATCTTGTTTTATATTGAATCTGCCTTTTCTATTAGCATTGTTAGCAAAAACAAAAATACAATTATTTAAATGCTTGAATATTTTTTGTGCAAGTTTTTTGATGTAGGAGAGGACTCTCCATATATGCTCAGTACTCACAACCCTTAAAATATGTTATGTTGAAATTATTGTCTCCTCCAACTTCTCCTCRGAAAGCAAATTTTAGGTAGAAAATTGATTGGTTTGTTGCACATATTTCATGTGTTCATTCATTTAAAATTTATACACAGTTAAAAATAAACTCAACTAAATTTTATTTACAGTTTTATTTTCACAAGTTTGAGTTATACAATATTAAACCAAGAACACTATTTATTCTGAGGACTGTGAAGTGGTTCTACTTTGCAGCAGAAAAGAGATTTTAAGAGGCCTCCTTATTTGTGCCAAGCCCTTATTCATATGGCTCATCAGTGCTATTAGCTGATTTAATTGATTCCAAGTCTAATTAGTCTGTGAATTTAGAAAAGTTTATAGCACAATTAAATAATACAAATTCAATTTGATGTAAGAAGGAACTATAGATAACATATAAATAGTATTCTTAATTCAGATGTTTCAAAAAATTACAGCTTCTCAATTCCTCTTTGAGGTACATCCAGAGTGATTAATAGATTTTTAAGGCTAGTAGCTACAATTATTATAATATGTTTGATTTCTTAGGTAACATAGGCCATAAATATTCTTGTAGTTCTTCTTGAATCAATACAGTAATTTTGGGGTTCCTGAGTATTGCATGTCTGTTGAGGATGGGAAAGTGAAACAGTTCTAGATTGTCTAARGTCACATACTCGTCAGCTGAAAAGCTGAGAAATCCTGTTCGTTTGCTTTGGAAAAAATAGAATTAGTCAGAAGAGAAAGAAGACTAAGTCTGCAGAGCCAAAAGTATAGTCAAAAGAGTAGATGCTACTCATCATATACTTCAATACAGAACATTAACTGCAACCATCTTGGTAGTTCTTTTTCATTTCRCACTGGCTGTAGCTGTGTCTCCAAATGCAACAAATATGTATTTCTAAGCAGTTTCTCACAGTAGACAGAATTGCACAGCTGTTAAAATGAAATAAATAGTCCTAAAAATACYTATAGATCAAATCACTTTGAAATGTCCATTTAATAAGTAACTAGTTTTAAAATAATATTTACTGGTTCTAGCAAAGGAAATTTCCCCAATTAACTTTGTTAACAAGGAATTGTTATTGTACTCAAAGAAGGGTGCAATGCATCTTCTCTCTTATGGGACTTAAATTTGTTTGTCAATAATGGCTGGTGAATAGCTATAATATTTTCTTGTAAAGTATCTAAAAAAGAGAGGTATTGATATGATCATAAGGTGCTTCTGTTGCAAGGCCATGGCTTGGGCAGAATCCCTTATTCCCACTGATCTTGGAATAGTATCAAGACTGTTCATTAAAGAGCTAATGACAGTTATATAGAAGTATAAAAGGTGAAAAAAAACTTAGGAATTCTGTTAATCATAAATTTAAATCAATTAATTGTTGGTTTGTACTGTCAGGACAATAAGACTTCTTGGTTAGAGCTCTGGAAAGAAATCTGTTCTCCCTCTAAATAATAGGAAGCAAACAGCCTTTTATTTACACCTGCCTAGAAATAATAAGTCTTTTCTTAATCCTCAAAATTTCCAGAGTCTTTTGTCAGATTTACTGCCCCCACCCCCATTTATGGTCTTGAATATTAATGGCTGCTCTAGCCCAGAATAGATGAAATAATACTTGTCTGAGTTTCAAGGGAAAAAAATTTAAAGTATTCTCATTTRGTTCTGTGCAGCTTATTTGTGCATGCAGTCGTTGTTTCCTGGGAATGACAGATGTTAACCCTGCAATTGCTACATCCAAAAACCAAAAAAATAGTCTCATTAGTGGCAATGGATGAAACTCAGAGAGACAAACAGAACTTGCACAAAGGGTGGGTTTAGAAGGGACACTGAGTCGATTTCAGTCTGTGTTGGCTGTTTGAATTCTGATGCTTTAGCAGTGAATGTGATAGAATAGCTGTTGAGTTTCGGATACTTGTGGTCCCTTCATGTTGTCATACAACACAAAATAGATCACATAAAGACTATTCATTTATACATTGTACAGAAGCAACAGAAAAGTAACTGCATTTACTTAATGTAACATTGAAATCACAGCAGACCTCCACGTCTGAAACAGGCAAACACAGTTTCTTTGGTACTTTTCCTCAGTGATGATCTGCTTTAAGCACGCAGGCTTGTGTGCAGCTTGCTTTTGCAACAGTTACTATTTTAGGAGTCTGTCTGGAGTTTGCCTGTTAAAAGATTCAGGTGTGCAGATCAGATATCTACTTCTCTAATGGAATATGCACTCTGTTCCTGTTTCACTGATGGCAGTATCACTCTAATTCTCTGCTMTAAATCAATTTGCTTTTAACATGAGATTGCATACATTATGCAAACAGCTATTCTGTATACTACAGAAAAATAAGGTAGAATGACTATAAACTGTATTTTCTGAATATTTCTTACATGATTGTTGTAATGATTGCAGACCTGTAAAGGAATTTTCTGTCCCTCAAGGAGTGAATGCCTTCACATACTGTAGAAAGGCAAAAGTCATTGTCACTGGAGGTAAGTACTGGGTTTTTTTGCAAGAGGTTGTTCTTGGAAAAAAATTCTGAATGTTTTTATTCGAGTTAAATAAGATCAAATAAAGCTGAGTTATCACCTTAAGAATTTCAACAATGGCTTCTGCCTACAATTAGAGGAAACAGAGGCCTTGCTTTTAATTGCTGTCAGCCCTTGTCTGAAGAGATATACTTCCTGACAGGAATCTGTCAAGGGTTCCATCTGGGTTTGATTCATGTATCATTTATATAGTAAAACAGAAGAAACATGATGTTCAATTACTCTGAGGTGTCTTTCCAAGTCACAGTGGCCTTGACCACTGTATAAGGTTATACACTTTATTCCTTGCAGTATCAACAGAGCTTCCACCCTATTACTCTTTCACCATCTTTCATATCTTAATCAGTCACATTGGCCCATCTTAATACTTTCCATTGGTCTCTTGGAGCATGTTTCCCCTAAGTGTTACTGTTTGTTATTTCTCCCAAAGCAGACTGCAGAAATGGCACTCTTACATCCACTTCTTCCCTGTTATCCAATAATTTTATGGGCCTGTCTACTGCAGTGGTCATGTTTGATGTTTTAGAAATGTTGCTGGAGTATGGCAGCAATCTTGTTTATATATTCTGTCTAATAGGGTGGTGCCCTAGAGTGACATAGATGCTGCTTTWCTTCAAGTCTTTATTGCTTAAAACTTTGTTAAGAATTACAATAGCAAACATAAGAATTCTTACATCTATATACAACAAAAACTAAAATATGGCCAAGACCCTGCTCTCCAGCCTTGATAATGTACATGGCAGTATATGGGAAGTAATGCAATTCATGTTGAATTGTAACAGTTTACCAAGAGGAAAACTGAARGTTATCAAAATAAATATCAGGCAGTCTTATTGATTTTCTGGATACAAGATTGAAAGGAAAAGCAATACAGCTGTAAAAGAGTTATTAGTGAAAATTCTGAAGTTTGGACTTGCAGGAGATACTGTTTACACTGATTACCTTGTCACAAAAAAGTAGTCTGGAGAAATTTACTGATGACATAAAGTAGGGAGGTCCTATCCAACAAAATGTGGTCCRTATTTCCTACAGGTACAACAGGAGGATTTTGCTGTGGTAATAAAACCAGGGTGAAGTGTCTGAATAGGAAAGAAGGTCARTTACACAGGAACTAAAAAAAATTTCTTTTACACACTGAAAATTCTTCTTTTGGAAATAGCAGAAGAGAAAAGTCTGGATAAACTTTCTAGGAAAATTTTAATAGCTGTGGTAGGCCAGACCAATGCCTAATGCACTCACCCCACTTTGTCAGTGACCTGCAGAAAACACTTGTGGTACAGTAAAGGAATAGGGCAATCATGCAGCAACACTTGCACTAGGTACATGTGCTGGTTCTGTCTTGCTGATATGAACCACGTTTGAGAAAGATTCGTTAAGTATAGAAAAAGGATGGGAAAGGCACCCATAATGGTCATCAAGTCTAGCTCTTAAATGAATGGCCCATAAAGTGATCGAAGTCACAGTCTTGGTGTTTATAGCAGCAGGYTCTAACCAACTGAGCTAAGCTCTAACTGCACCATTGTGCAGAGATTAAAAAGGTATMTTTTCTATAACCTAGAAAAGTGGCAATTAACAAGGAATGCCACTGATGTCCATTAGAGCAAAAATCAGAGCAGTGATGTTCAGGAAGAGTCTTCTGAATAGTGGCAGTTGCAGAAAAATATCCTCAGTTTGAAATGGAGCTTGGATTTTTGAAAAGGTTAGATTGCATATATTTTGTGATGGTTGGAGGATAGACTTAGAATGCAGGAGCTCCTATCCCATCTAAACAGATCCCTAATCAGAATATTTCAAAGGCAGATGAGTTTTCTCATCTGAATTCTAATTTGTTTTGACTTTCTCTGCGTAAAAGTACTGAAAGTGTAGGCAACATGAAAGCAGTTTAATAACAGTTAATGTTTAAGGACTCTGCAATGATGATATTTGAAGAAGTGTAAGAAATTTTACCTATTTCTAACAATCTTCCTGTCCATTCATAATATTTACATACCCTTGAGCTGGAATCCTGTCTTGCTTGYTCACCCACCATCCTTCATCTTGTTATTGAAGGGCATCCTCCTGCCTCTCACCCTCATTCTCAAAGCTTATCCCTGTTCTCCCCTTGGCTTTGAAAGGAAATTATTCCTGAGCTGTATAAGAGTGCAGAACACTGTGGGAATGCATGTGCAAAGACAAAGACAGGGTTGGGTCATCTCCTTCAGTTTCACTGTGAAGTTAGATCTGTCAGGGCCTACTAGGAAGCTGCACCCAGAASTTAGAATAATGCTACAGGTCTTGAGAGACCCCTTCACTAAAGCCTTCAAGAGCTGAGCTTTAGAATTCTGTGTTGTGTTAGTAGAATACACTGCTCACAACAGCACAGCACTGTCAGGCTGGAGTACACTATGTTTACCTCTGTATCTTAAAAGCCATCTCACTCTTGACTAATTGATGATCCAATTAATGACAGATTTAAACCATTTAAAATGAACATAAGCTAGTCCTGTTAATTAGGGAGCTTGCAATTTTACCTGTAATATACCCTAAAAATGAGAGACCCTAACAGGTAAATAATTCAGGAATCATAATATATAGATGTCTTGGTGACATGTTCATTTGTAAAAGCTATGTTTATTTGTCTCATTTGGCAATTAATATAAAAGGAAAATCCAGCCTTTGATTGCAGGCTAGCTTCTAAAGTATTCAGCAGGGGAAAATCTGCTAAACATTTTAGTAAGCCCCAACTAAATGTCATTTAGCCAGGTGTTTATAGCACAAATGGAATGTTACCTACTGTGATGAATTATTACTGTGACTATTAAAGAACTTACTCTTCCATCACTTATTTGTATTTGATTATGCTCATGAGTTTTTCAGTACTGTGACACGACCTAATTTTGTCTTCTAGATATTTGAYGTTTATAAAAATGAATACAATAGAAACAAACCTGATGCTGAGTTGGCTTCTCATGMTTAAGGCTAGATTTCAACCAGTAAAATGATAAAAGCCTGATAGCAGCCTAAAATATGGAGCACAGAGAAGTTTAAAATAACTTCTCTGTGTAGCATTTTGCATTAAAATTACTTTGAATGGTAAAGTTATATGATTTTCTTCTTATTCTGTATTAATTTCAATTCCAGCTATATCTTAATCATCACTGCAGGGAATGACTGCAGTTAAAATCAAATTAGCTATGATGTAAAAGCAGGAGATGATCAGTTTTAAATGGTACATCAACTTCTAACCCTATCAGTTCTTCAAATCTAGCTGTTGTTTTCCTGTGAGCAATGAAGCAGAAGAAAATCTATTAGTGATTTCTAWATCTAACAGCAACAGATTAAGACCGATAAAGAACCACTTTGTGCTTGTTCARTTTCCTTTGTGAATTTGCAGGAGCACATTTTCAGGAATTCCCAGGAATCGCAGTGACAGAAATCACCAGAACTCCTCTAATATTAGCTCTCAGGGGCATAGCAAACTCTTTGCCATGATGCAGTCTAATTTAAACACATACAARGACAGACAAGGAAGCACAAAGAAAACAATAAAATAAAGACMTTTTTCAGTATGATAAACTAGTTCACTAGATGTCTGACTGTTCTGAGGAGGTTTTGCAGACATTATAAGGCAAGATTATTTAAAAGACAGATTTTARGGAAAGATAAGKTCTTTTAAAGGATAAGGAGTTTTCTCTGTGAGAGTAGCAGCATAGAAAGAGACCAGGAGGTATATTTTTCMTTTACAGTCTGTCAGGAATGCCAGGCTAAGCCTAATATTTCTGCATTCAGGTATTGTTATTGTTCTCCAGTGGGTTTCACCACTGAAATCCAGGCATCTCAGCAGGCTTGTAATACCACAGTAATTGCAAAACTGAGCAAGAGAAACAGTTTGACAAAGCATCAGATGTTCAAAGAAGGTATCTGAGTCCATAACATCTAGCTAGAATAGAGCTGTGGTTGTCGAATCTGACTTCTAAAATAACCCCTAAACATCTGCTTTTATAATTATTTATCATGGAAAGGACCACACACMACTGAATCTGTTTTATTTCAAATCACTGATTTCACAAAATCTTACAAATTGCTGTTCGACAGATCATCTTCTTCAAGCTTTCCTTGAATGTGCTTAGTACCCACCCTTTCTCTGTCAGGATTCTGAGTCCTGGAAGCATATTTGGAGTGTGGAGAGAACAAATGTTCCAGGAAATGTTCCAGTGTAGCAGTGAATGTTAGGGCCAATCTGGCATTAGTCCAGAAACAGAGAAGAGAGCACATCTACTATAATAACATCTACCATTATCTCCACATCAGTAAAAGGAACTAAAATTAATCCACTATTTCACATGAAAAGCAAACAGTATTTTTTAATGTAGGGAGAGGTTTTCTTCCCAAATGTCACTTGATCTTCCTGTTAATATCTGAAGTAAATGAATATCTGAAGGACACTATSCTCCCCTCCAATAATCTGCTGTCACTTCAGGAATATAAAGAACAGAGCAGTTAGGAAAACCAAGAAAGGTTCTGTTCTTCGAAAGTGCAGCCAGCAGGTAGCCAAGTTGATCAGATATTGTCAACAGCTTCTGCCCAGTCCTCCATCGTCTTAAGACATGACAGTTTCCATCTGGGGCTGGTAAGGGGTGTGTTGTTGAAGCAATGTCTATTCCCTCTGATATTAGAACCCATCTCACCAGTCTCACTGGAGGCTTCTGTCAACCATATTTCATGTCCTTCTCATGAGAGGTCTGCAAGCTGAGTTTTACTCCCATGGACTTGGGAGTAAACCTGGCCTGGTCACAATGGTTCTGCGAACTTGCAGGACGTGTCTGGGACAGCCTAACACAGACTCTGAGGAACTGAGCAGTGATRTCAACCACATTCTGGAGTTTCCCCATCCAAAAGGGTTTCATAAATCCTTTGTGCAGTAATAACCCATTCAAGCTTACAGCATATACAGATTGTCTAAAGTAGTTTTGCCTAAAAAAGAATCTCCTCCCCTTGAAGTTTCAAGCCAGTCAGCTACTTACACATGGCCTTCCTTCCCTGTGCAGTTCTCCCTCCATTGTGCTGGTACAGCTGTTTGCATAGTTGATTTCTCAGTCACATTTGTGAAATGAGCTGGCATAAATCAAAATGGCTTTCTGTTGTAGCTATTTTAAGAGTAGATCATTCCTTCAGTGAGCCTCTCTCATTTAGAGAGAAGCCACATAAACAGTGGAATCAATTTAACTGAGAGAACAATATTGTTTAATGGAGGAAAAGGGAGATGGGGTGCTCCTAAACAAATCACATCTTACTGCATTAAGAAGGAAAGGAATAGATTTCTGCAGAGAGAAATGGAGAGACTGACTAATGACAGTTGGTTGAACAAGCTCAAGGAAGATGATTAACATAATTGAGCTGAGCATTTAACATAATTGAGCTGGTTCTCTTGGGGCATATTCTTCCTAGTCTATGGATTTTTTTCCTTTTTGGTCTTCAATTTAAGCTGAGAGAAAAGTAGRACTCAAACAGAAGTCTAGACAAAATGTGGCTATTATGTCAAAATAGACTGTTCACTAGATGCACAATTCRTACAGTTGTAATATTTACCAGGAATTTAAAGTTAAAATACATTTTTAATGTACTTGTGTTTTGAAATATTTGTGGAAACTATAGCAAAATGGTACCAAACATTCAGCTATAGCACAGTCAAAGATTATTCCTTAAATTGTAGGCAAATTCAAAGTTTGAACATACAAATAAGTATGAAATACCTAATTCTCATTACTACAAACTAAATCATCAGCAGTTACTGTTTTCTGTCTGCCCTCAACTTTCATGCCCACTTCTTTCTGCATGTTCACCTTCTTCCATAAAGGAGGTTATCCCTCTGTGTCCTGGCTAACTGGACCCAAAAACTTGTTGACATTTTTCTAAATTACATCATTGAAGGAAACATAATATGAGCCCCAGTTTTATTGCTGTTAAAGTACTCTGCTCCTCTGGRACTAGCCCATGTAATCCCATTCAGAGTCCCTGCCATTCCTTTAGCAAAATAAAAAGGCTTTGAAAAGCTAATCAATTATGCATTTTTAATATGTGTTTGTGCATAAGCAATGAAACAAAGCTACAATCCCTTAGAATGAAAAATTCACATCCTTATTTGGGAGTAGACTACCTGAATGAAAGGACAGACTTACGAACACTAAGCTCTCAATTGCAAAGTTTATTTGTAATACAAGTGACTATTCAGTCTTTCTGACTATATATATATATTTTGTTTCTTTCAGGTAATGACAGAATCCTTCGTTTGTGGAATCCTGTTGTTAATTTTAGTCCTACAGGGAAGCTATTAGGACACAAACATAGTGTTGTGGATATTGTAACAAATGAAAAAGATCAACATGTCATCAGCCTTTCCTGTGCAAAGGTAAAACACTTTTCTGAACCTCAAGGAAACAGGGCTGGAAGAAGGATCCAGAGAAGTCCAGGCCTGTCAGCCTAACTTCAGTGCTCCGCAGAGTTATAGAACAGAGGATCTGAAGTGCAATCACACAGCACATACAGAACAACCAAGGGATCAGGCCCAGCCAGCAGAGGTTAAGGAAAGGCAGGTCCTGCCTAACCAGGTCTCCTTTAATGAGCAGGTAACCCAYCTGGTGGGTGAGGATAAGGCTGTGGATGTTGTCTAGCTGGACTTCAGCAAAGCCTTTGATGCTGTCTCCCAGCATTCTCCTGGAAAAGCTGGCAGCCTGTGGCTTTCATAGGTGCATTTTTGCTGGGTTAAGAACTGGTTGGATGGCCAGGCCCAGAGAGTGCTGGTGAATGGTGCCACATSCAGTTGGTGACCAGTCTCTAGAGGTGACTCCCAGGGATTAGTGTTGGGTCTAGACCTGTTCAAATCGCTGTTGATGGTCAGGATGAGGGGGCCAAGTGCATCCTCAGTAAATTCACAGACAACACCAAGTTGGGGGAGTGTTGATCTGCTGGAGGGGAGGAGGGCTCTGCAGAGGCATCTGGAGAGACTGGATTGATGGGCCAAGGCCAACAGTATGASGTTTAATAAGACCAAGTGTCAGGTCCTGCACTTCAGCCCCAATAACCCCAGGCAGCATTATATGCTTGGGAAAGAGTGGCTGAAAGCTGCCCAGCAGGTAAGGACCTGGAGTTACTGGTCAACAGCAGCTGAACTTGAGCTGGGAATGTGCCCATGTGRCCAAGAAGGCCAATGGCATCCTGGTCTGGATCAGCAATAGTGTGGCCRACAGGACCAGGGCAGTGATTGTCCCCCTGTACCCAGCACTGGTGAGGCCAYACCTCAATTCCTGTGTTCAGTGTTGGGCCCCTATCTTTAGGAAGGACATAGAGGTGCTGGAGCATGTCCAGAGAAGGGCAACGAGGCAAGTGAAAGCTCTGGAGCACAAGTYCTATGAGGAGCAGCTGAGGGAGSTGKGAGTGTTTAGCCTGCAGAAAAAAGGAGGCTGAGGGGAGACCTTATCACTTTCTATAACTGCCTGAAAGGAGGCTGTAGCCAGGTAGGGGCTACAGCCTCTTCTCCCAAGCAGCTAGAAGTAGGACAGGAGGAAATGGCCATATACTGTGCCTGRGGAGGTTTAGGTTTAATATCAGGAAGAATTTATCCACAGAAGGGGYTAGTGAACATTGGAATGGGCTGCCCAGGGAGCTGGTGGAATCACCATCACTAGAGGTGTTAACAACTGGATGTGGCATTTAGTGCCATGATCTGGTTGACAGGGCAGGGCTTGGTCAGAGGTTGGACTCAGTGATCTTGGAGGTCTTTCCAACCCAAATTATTCTGTGATTCTGTGAAATGAATGTTACAAATTCAAGTAGGAATCTATTTTTGAGTAAGTACTTCTGATAGTAATTGTTAATCAGTTCATTTATTTTAGTAAAAAGGCAGGGGTTTAGCTTAAAATTTCCAATTTACTTTATGTTGAGAAGCAAGACTAAAATGGAACTATTTGACATATTATCTTCATGAGTGTGACAAAAGAATGCTTACAATAGTAGATATTAACATTCAAATAATTTCTGTATTACTTTAGCAACTGACAGATTTAAAACAGGACCTGTACTCAAATGCTTCGTTCAGTAGTGATTACCTGCAAAAATTTCCTACAGTTCTTTTGCACTTCTCTCTTCTTACCAGTCTACTAAATCTATAGGTGGAGTTTTTCTGCTGTCTCTATAGATCATGTTCAAGTATTTATCTCTTTTTAAGCAGTGTCTTTTACAAGGCTTACTGATCCAAAGCATTGCCCATAAACAGGAATGCTAATAAAATCAGTAATAACACTTATTCCACCAAATATTGCAAGATTCTGCTGGAAAGGGATTGAGAAGTGATTGGTGGAATCAAGATTTTGGTTATTTATATGATGGGACTTCTTAGGAGAGAAAAAAACTTATATAAATATGTGCAAAAATTAAAAGAGAAGCCCCTGAAGGAATAGTTGTGAATGGCTATAGAATTCTTACAAGGTGACCCAATGCAATATTTTCAATATTTAACACTATTGAATATCCTTATCAGCATCTACAATGAGRAGTAGAGAGGATAGATACTAAATTAACCAGTTACACCAAACTAGTTAAAGCTGCAGAGTTCAGAATGGTCATTAAAATTGAAGGTATAATTATGAAAAATAGCTCCTCTAAATCAATGAGGGCCCAATGGAATTAGTCTGCTGAGATACCCTTCTTTCTCAAACCTTTCCAGATTTTTATTGGGTTATGTAGGAAATAYTGCTGAACTGTTTGTCCTGCCCATGCCACTCCTCTGCTACAATTGCTTACCACTGTTCATTGTGGTGGCAGTAAATACCACATTTTCACTTCTTTAATCTTATTCTTATAAAACCCCACACTTTTCTAAAAGTAAAACTAGCTGAAAATAAATTATCAAAATTTCCCATCTTCACATAATCCTGGAGCCATAACCCTTCCCCCTTCCTCACTCCTATAAATCTGTACCTATCTGTTCTGTAGATAACTCTGTAACTTTGCTACAGGCATACATTACTATGAATTAAGGAGAGTTTTGACAGATAGCCTCGAGCTATACATGCATGAAAAATTGAGTAAGATGTAAGACATGACTTAAGGGGAATTAATTAAGATATTTATGAAAAGGCAACTGAGAGTGAAGCCCCTGGGGCAGTAAATGTAGAAAATCTTTTGAAGGCCCTTCTGGGCTTTTCTATGATTCAATATGATGATTTAAAAGAAAGCAAAATTCTTTTTTAAAAGTGTCTAAGTATGTGGACATGTGATCTTAACTAAATATAGCTGAGTAGTGCCAATGACATCAGTAAGASCACTTGTAACTGCAAATGAATGTATGAAAGTATGTTTTATTTAAAAGCCATGTGTGTTTAAATAGTGCAGTGAGTCATAAGGCTGAAATTACACTTTAAAAGAAAAAAAAAAAAAGACAAATTCCTAGACTTTCAACTGTCATATAAATCTTGTGATCATAGTGAAAGCTACATCAAAAAAGAAGGAATCCCTCTCAGAGGAGTCTAAACATAGACTTTCAAATAAAGTGCTTATCACTCTGTACCTCAAATATGCAATCTATAGAAGGTGTATGGAATACCAGAGAGCAGAAGGAGGTCAGCTCTAACAGGAATGCTTCCAACCTGCTTAAAGCACATTTGTATTTGACAGTCAAGAACGAGGAATTYTATAAAGGTGTGCAACTTCTCAGGGAACTTTTAACAATAATTTAGCATTTAATTCATTTCCACCTAGAGAGCTAAGACAAACTTGCTTTTCAATCTGCCTAGCATAAAAAAATCAAAATAGTATTCTCTGTTTTGTTTCCATCTTTCAGTGACTATGATATAAGAGGCCACTGAAGCAAAATAAGGACAGCCAATAATCTTTACTGAAAATACATTAGAGACATATCAATTATCTCATAGAAGCATTATGTCCTAGGGAATCAATATCTCTTTATATAGATTTTACAATAAATGTTTGACATAATCGAAGAACTAGAGAAAAAGCTTAGGAAAATTAAATTAACACTTTTTCAGGACCCTCCCAAAATTAAATTTAACCTAAACCCTATAAGATGCCCATATTAAAAGAAGTCTTTTTTATTGTGCTRTTTTCAACTGAAGTTGCAAAACAAGGTGAAAAGTAGGGAGCAATTTTTTTTCATTAAGATTTGCAATTGTTATCTTTGTTACATAGTTCTTTCATTTGAAGATTCAGACTGATTTTACCCTTTATGGCTATTTTTCTTGAACTGTATTAAAAAGTTACTTGTCATTGTAAAGGTAGTTTTTTGTAATGTAAAATATGCTCACAAGAATGTCTCTGCAGCCTGCATGCAAGTGATTTATACTACAGAGTTCAAAAGTAGAAGATCACATTAGCTTTTGGTTTCAGACTCATGCTGCAGTAACACGTTGCAGCCTAAAGAATTATTGACTGAATTAAGGGCTCAAAACCTGCAGTGAAAAGTTTAAAGATACCWCAAATTTTACTCATCTGTTACAAGAATACTAGGGGATTTATTTGATGGTATTAGCCTTAGTTCCATACTGTAGAACACAAATATATATTGTTTTACACAAAAGTGTAAAAATGAACAAATCTGAGACTGTGGTTTCACAGCTTTAGTGAAAAAATTAGACACCACAGGAGATTTGTACCATAGTGGAAGAGCTAGTTTAGAAGATTTTTAACTCAGTCTGAACATACCAGAGCATGAAAAAGAGAGTAGATCCCAGGAGAAGGGGAGGGAGGCATCACTGTGTTAGCTTTGTGAGGTAGATTCCAAAAGTACAGATTACTCAGCAGGCCTTGGCTCGGTGCAAGCCCAGCTCAGCAATAACAAAAACATCTCTGTATGATCAACCTGTGTTTAGCACAAATCCAAAAAMCAGCCCTGTACCAGCCACTGGGAAGAAAATCAACTCTACTCCAGTCAAAACTAGCACACTTCACCAGATAAGTTCTGCTTTTGTCAGCAGAATAAACATCTGAGCAGTGCTCTCTTCTTCTTGGAGCAGACTGCTTGATTTACTCTGTGGCATTTTTGGGCAATATGCAATACAGCTTTCTGGAAGGCATTAAAGAAACCTTTGAGATATTTAATCTTATTGATGACAAGTTGTCATGAACCAGTAATAACAAAACAATTACCACAACAATTAAGATGCTGTTTTGGAATTTGAATTCAAACAATTGTCCTATTTAAGATAATGAAGATTTCTTTAATTATTCCAGCACATAAGGATTTTGTTTGCTCCAATATTATAAGGATTCCTTGATAGAACTAATTATTAGTAAAAAGTTGTCAGGCAGCTGACAGTTAAAATTTTTCTGATTATCCCATCACAAAAATTAAACTTAGTTTTTTGGGTTTATAATGTAAGAATACCTACAAAATTCAGCAGAGACATTGATTTTTATATAATTTCAGTATGACCTTTAGTCATATGAATTAGTATTTCCATAGTAGTGACATTGAAGTAGAGGGGAGGGCCAAGACAGGAATTTTCATCATTCTCTGTTGCTGATCTTGCTCCAGAGTGTAATAATTATGGAAATAAGTTTGTTCCTGATCTTCCAGATTGTGAAGACCTTGGAGATAACAGTTTGCATAGGGGCAGTTACAGCTGTAGTCCACAGCCATGTCTTTTTCTTCAGCAGTTCAGTTAAGTGAATTTACAAGACTATCTGAAATATTGATGTGATCTATGTGCTCCTAATCATAGGAACATGCTCTGAATCTTGTGCTGAGATTTCCCACAAACACAATTGTGTGTTAAAGTAAATACCACAAACCACTATGAACTACATTCATTACAGTTACACTTAAGTGTGTTTGTCTTGAGTTACATTTTGGTTGAAAATTTCTAACAAGTAATTACTGTTAAATTTGTCTGAAGATATTAACTCATTCCTTATGTCATTGTACCAAAATACAGACTCAGGTTCTCATATAATACATGGACTCTGCTAAAGTGTCAGCATGTTATAGGCATAGATTAGATTGTTGGCATAAAAGTAAAAGCATATGTATATAATTGCAAATGCAAATGTTTATAACTCTTTGATTTGAATTATTCTGCGGAAGCCACTAAAGCAGTTTTCAGGAAACATTTTTTCCAAGATGACTGCCAAAGCATATCTTGAGATTTATGGTTGTAATACCATTGATATTTATCATTTGGGAGCTATGAAAGGAGAAATTAGTTATTATTTCCTACTGCTAGAACTATTTTAACACCTTTTCTCTACAAAGTAAAATACTATGGCTTATTCAAGCACTGATGCAACATCTTTTTTATTGACAAGAAATGCTGGTAGAATATGTTAGGTCTTTTAAAAAAAAGAAAGCTTTAAACTTGGAATTACTGCTCAGCAGCATCCTCAGATTCTTCAAGATGCACTAGATAGACAATTAATTATGACATGAGYTTGATGTTTCAAGCCAGGCAAGGCAGGATTGTCCTGTATAAAGGCACTTGATCTTCCTGATTATTACATTACCACTAATGTGTTTTTCCACAAATACCAGTACTCTAAGTTAATAGAAATTGGTATARTTGCTTGGTTGTGTTTTTTCCTGTTGGGCCAATAAACAGAAAAATTACTTTTATGGAGTATATGGTAATATGAGAACAGTCTGTGGGGYAAAGAAATAATGAAAAACTGACTTGTTGCTTCAGCACAGATAGAAGAATACTGCATAGGAAATCTCTGCTGTGCTTATTTTCTTCCTCTCCTTCATGTCACTCAATCCTTCATTGCCCCTGTCTCTCTGTAGTTTGCCCATTCTTATTTTCATGCTGTATCATGAAGCATTTTTTTTTGTTGTTGTTGTTGTTCATATTACAGAACTGATTGAATGCATTCAGGAAGCATCAAGGGAAAAAAAAAMCAAAAACACGTGTAGGCACAGGGGCTACTGAGCCTGGAGATGTTGCAGGAAGCAGGCCATTATCTGAAAGATGATCTTACTCTCTGTGGAAACAAGGAGGTTAAGGCTAATGGCAGAGACCAGTCCTGAGTGAACAGCTCTTGTACTGAAAGGCTGTGAAGCAGTGACAACCACTCTCACTTAGTGCAGAGTGGGGATTCACAACTCGAACACTGGAGGCTACAGCTTCATGTCTTGCCTACTTGAGTTGTCAGTGGTAGTCAGAAAGCCAAAATTTACTTCACCATTGATTTTACTAGAACATCTCCAGTGGTGGGTTTTGTTGAATCCCAAGGCAACAAGATCACCTAAGTGAGGCAGGAGGACAAGATTTGAGCCTACAGGCTTCAATTCATAAAAACAAACAGTTCTGTTTGATGAACAGTAGGGCTAATAAAAGAAGTATATTCCCAGTCTTTAAACCACTGTACAGTATCAATTGTAAACACAAACCCCTTGTTTTAAACAAGTACAGATGGCAGGAGAGTAGTGCAGTAAGCAGGGATTTCTCATCTCTCAATTCTGGGGCATGGGAGAATTCATTCCATTCATAATTTCTTCAAAATCTAATGCAGCCAACATTATGTAACCACCTAAACATATCTCTGCTAAAATTTGCCTATCCTAAAGTAACTCTGTTGTACATATTTTTGCTTTACTCTTATACAACCTAAGGGTAGATTTTTAGCATTTCAGAGAAGATAAAGGGAGGTAGGATATGTTATTAGTTTTTTCATTTTCTGACTTTTGCAAATTTACTCAACCCTTGATGTTATCAGTCTCCTGTCCTCTCTCTCCTGATCTGCTTAATATCGGCTGGGCGATATCCCTGTGGGAAGTCATAAGTGTCTTTGTCAGTCTGGAACTGAGCAGGTGATTGTATCAATGCTGTTAGTGTGGATGTCTGTCTAACCAGTTTTGAAAGCACATGATATTGTTATAAGGATATATTTATAGTACAGTCATTTGTCTTCCTGAAAAATGAGAGCAACTCAGCTGGAAACACACTGCTTAATTTATGTCAAACCATTGCTAATCACGGCTGTTACTGGAATGTACTGTGTAACAATATTAAATTTAATCTAGATAATTTGAAAAAGAGGCATTTGGGAAATCTGCTCCAGTCATTCTTCACAAAAATTATGTGGCCACATCTATATCAGACGCAGTTTTTGTTTACAGCTTTGAAACCAAAGTTCTCTTACTGCTGTGCCTTTCTTCTCTTTGTTTGTTTTTTTCTCCCAGATATTAAAAAATTTATTCTTCTCTTATATTCCATAATCCTTCAATAGCATTGAATATTCTTCAGACATTTCATGTAAGATACTCAATTTTCTGTAATTTCCTGTCCCATTTTCTATTTTTCAAATCATTTCACACCTTATATAGTCTGAAAACAAACAAACAAAACAAACCAAAACAACAAAAAAGCACTACAAAAACCTACAGAAGTATGAAGGGAGATCTCATCCATGTAGATAAATATTGGAAGGGAGAGTATAAAGAAGATGGTGCCAGGATCTTTTCAGTGGCTCCCTGTGACCAGAACAAAGRCAATGAAAACTGAAACACAGRAGATTCTGTGTGAACATCAGRAARCATTTCTTTACTGTGAGGGAGACCAAGCACAGACAYAGGGTGCCCAGAGARGTTGTGGAATCTCTGTCCTTGGAGATATTTCAAATCCATCTGGACATGGCCTTGCTCTATGTGGCCTAACTTGAAGCATGATATTAGACAAGGTGATCTCCAAAGATYCCTTCCAACCACAACTGTTGKTATTCCATGAAAAAGTWAAATTACTCCAAAAACTTTGTCTAAGRTGAGAGAATCATTCTACGACTGGTTGAAGATTGACAGGAGAAACCTGACTGGTTTTTAAATTCTTCTGATTCAGGTATCCATGGGCAGCTGCCTCTATCCTACCTCTCTAGCTTCCTGTTTCTGACCCCCACACCACCCAYRTGTTCTCCACAAGTGTTGAGTGTTATTTTGTGTTTGCAGCAGGGATTGGGTATGTCTATTGTCAGCACATCCTGCACACAGCAMAGAGACAAGACATGCAGAGCATTTACACCCTCTTAACAGCAGCACCCAGTAAATATCCTTCAGGCTCATTACTATATGATTAGACACACTATTGCATTCAACAGTTTGATTTCTTTCCAGTATCCCTTCATGTTTGGGAAAAGCAAGTAATTTTATATTCTACCTGGTTAATAGTATTATCTGAGGAAGTGATTTGAAATGCTCATGATTTTTAACTTTGTCAAGTTGCTATCTCAATAAGGCAGTMGCTATAGAAATGGCTGCTGCACCACATTGCATTAATATGATTAGAACCAAGTCCTCCTTGCCTTAACCTCACAAGTAATCCTGTTGACATCAATTTGTACCTAAGTCTTCTTACTGTGACAGCGAGTTGTGGCACTTTGCAGGATCACCTTCAGGGATCACAAGGCACATATAGGCACACTCTGCAGATAAATATCACAGCAAGCAGAACTGCAGTTTGACTTTCATGCCTGGTGATTTTTGTCTTTAAGGCCTCAGACGTTCTGTRTGAATTTGTGAATTTTTTTAATTTTGACCATGGAGCCTTAAATGACCCTCTCAAACAGGTGAACAGGATAGTAAATAGAAGCAAATAAACTAAGCACTTCCAGAAAAATCAACTTCAATTGTTCMTAACTCTTCCTGTCTATGCCTACAGTGAATATTGTGGCTAGTGTGACTTCTCTTTATCCCATGAGTGGTTGGATTTTGGATTTTCCTGCATGAGTGTTTTTTCATAASTCCTTTCAAGGACTTGCAGCATCACCATTCTGTAAAACTGAGGAAAGCTGACTTCTTCAAAAAACAAATATTTTTTACCTTTCAAAAAGTATCAGCAGAATGTGAGAGTTTGGAAGAACTAAAAGAAAGTTACTGTTTTCTCTAGAGAGTTATTGAGCTATTTCCCATAGAACAGTATTTTAAAGTAATTTATTCTTAACTAGCAGAAATTTGAAGGGATTATGTTTTGGTGGGGGAAGAGGGAGGGGCAAAACCTCTTCTTTAGTCCTTATCTGTCTCAGTTAATTACAGACTGAAAAGAGAACAGGATTTGCTTCTTTCAAGATCAAAGTTAGTTTCCACAGTGGCATCTTCATAGAAACCTGGCAAGAGATAAGTGTTCCCAAGCCTGAGCTTTATTGTACTGAGAGCATCTAAAATTTTTATTTACCAATTTTTCTGGCCCTATTTCCAATGTTCTTCTRTTTTCCTCATCTTTCACATTTTATTTGTTAAGATGAATCTTTTGCCTTCTGTCTGTCTTTSAGTGTATTAAGAAAAATAGAAGAGAGTTGTGTTGCTAGTTTTATGTGCTCATAAAACAAAGGCTTCAGAGCCAATGTAAAAAATCGTTCAGACTTTTCTATGTTCTGAGTTTTAGGACTTGAAGGAAGGTGGTACTCAAGAGGAAAATGTTTGTGAATGCAAATATAGACATTTACATTTTTCAGGAGATGTCAAAAGGCTCAGAGTGGGTCTCAGTGGCAAGAACTCCCACTGAGTTCCAGGGGGATTTAGTTCCCAATTTTTATTAGTGTCTGTGGAAATTCCATCCATAACTGTATGATTTTGCCGTTGGGTTGTAAAATGAATGACACAAGAGGAGCACCCCAGAACAGAGGGAACTGCTCCAGATTGCAGTCCTAGAGAGGATAACAGAGTAGTTTGCTGGGGCTGTTGCAGCCAGGATGCAGGAAAGAGATGCAGTGTGCATTCTTTGAATGCTGCTGTGTGCCASATACCAACTGTGTGGAGAAGGCTGGTCACAATGTGGGAACACAGGTGAGTATCCCTGCTCTGCTAACGCTTAAAAAAAGTCTGTCTGTGCGTCAAAGCCAATTCTGCTAACAACTAAATGGAATGAAGCTTCTCATTAATGTAAGCAACTTTTGTGGATATAGKGTTGCTGGAAGTACAACTCAGCTTCCCTATAAAGTTGAAACAGTGGGTTGTTTCCAATAGCACGTGAAGCACCTTCTTTCCACATTCCTTCTCCTCTCTAATATGTTTTGTTTGCTTATATATATATATATATATATATATATATATATATATATATATATATGGCCGGTATTTTGCATTTCAGAAGACAGGCCCAAAAGCACTTTGCCATAAAGAATATGTTCTCAGAGGTTTTCAGGGATTCCTGGTATTTCTCAGGCTGCTGTGGGAAATTCTTCAATAAATAAGTAAGGACAGTAAAGTTAGTATTAACAAAACACTCCTAAGGCAACTCTCCCTTGCTGATTTCTAAATAAGCATGCTTTTTGCTGCCTCTCTTCATGCCTGGGTTCATGCACAATTTGTGTGCTGATGCAGATGAGCAGCACTGACATTGTGTCCTGCAGCCACGCTGGTGATGCCATGTGTGGGAGCTACTCATGTGGAACAGGGGTTTATGTAACYTCCCCATGCCTGCCCACAGGCTGGGAAAAGAAGGCAGCCATAAGGCAGGGAAGAGATTTATGAATGCTGTGCTGTATGTAGGTTTTTGCTGTCACTTTAAGTGACTGCATTTTCTTAATGTTCTACTGGCCTTAACAACTGAACAAGCTGCAAGAAATAGCACAGGAAGCTCTTACTTATATTCTCTTGTGCTATAAAAACTTCCTCTCTTTTTACTGCTTTGATAGTGTATCAAACTTGTTTCACTTTTTGACCAATTGAACTTGAATAGTCCATCAGACTTTTACAATTGTCTTTCTTTATTTTTGTTTTGTAACAGATCTGGGTGATGTTTATGGGAAGGTTTATCTCTGTTCAGTGACTTATTATTTTCACCTGACTGTAGTATCTCCATAGATACCTACTTCTACTTAACTTTCAGCTCTTACCCCTGTTTTTACATGCTGTAATTCTGAGTGTACCAGAATTGAGCTTGGAGATCCATCTGTGATGTTGCCTTAACTTTGTCAATTCTCATCACCTATTCTTTCCATTTTTGCTGGTCTGCTGTTCAGGTGGATGCAGGGCTTCATTATTTTTTTCCTATTCAAATGCATTTCCTGTTTCAAGKCTTCTCAATTACTGCTTTGTAGGCTTTAGAAATTTCATGTCTGAATGAACCCTGAAATGTAATCAGAATTCAGAGGAATGTTATGGACATGGTTCTTTTGACTCAGTACTGTCTCAGGGAAAATTTATTCTCAGTAAAAAGTTCCTGAGAGTTCTTTCCTTTTGAGTTTTYCTGGAAATAAACAAAATATTAAGGAGAAATTTTCTTCTACTTAGCATTCTGAAATACTCATGTATGAATTTCAATCTGGTGCCAAAGGTGATTTGTTTAAACACTGATTGATGCATCTGTTCCTTTTCTTCCCTTCCTTTTCAGAATTCTAATGGATCCACTGTAACATCCTTTAAAATCAGGTTGTGACTTTTGTCAAGGCCCACAACACTCAGAGTATCGATGAGAGTGTTGATGTTGTACCAACATGTTTCTTTGTGTTAAAATCCCARTTAAAAGTGAAGCCATATAATAGCACAATTGAATGAATAAAAATAACTTGCACAAATGCCTGTATACAACTTACCAGTTATGGCAGCTGAATGAGAATTGCAGGCAGATGTGATGACAGAATAACTTTTGTGAGCATAGTAAAATTATCTTGCAGAGAAATATACCACACTAAAGGCCATGGGATCTGAGAAATTAAAATAATGATTTMTTGAAGTATTAAAACTAGTTTGCATGGGATAGCAGTAAGTTCAACACAGCTTTTGATCAGGCAGGATGAAAAGTCCTGCTAACATACTATTATTTTAGGGTTCAAAGCAGATGCTGTGTTTTCCATTGAACCTGAAGGTAGGAAAAATTACATCTAAATATATCTAATACTCCTTACAGGTACCCTGACTGTGGTAGATAGCATTTCCTTATGGAGAGCACAAGAACTTTATATGTATAAAAATAATACTTCTGCAATGTGTTCTGACCCTGATTTGGTCCAACATCTGCTGTCAATCAAAGGTTCCAGGAATGTCTTTACCCAGTACCCCCTGAAATTTATCTTTGTACTGTTGCACACTATTTCATACTCCAGTTCAAATACAAGTTTTTAAACAAGTGGTATGACACACAATGGCGACACCTTGTAATTAAGGGGTAGAACCAGTTTTCAGAAGATCTGGTTCTGCTGTGGACTTCTCAGGTCAAGACTACAAAATTCAGCCTTTCTGTGYRTTTTATCCTTAGTWAAATGGGGACAAAGATACCTTTGGTATTTTTMTTGCTTATTTTGGCATGTACCATTTTTAACAATGTGATTTTCATTGGAGGCTATAATATTAATGTCATAGAAACAAAATAATTGAAAATCCAGTCAAGATACARTACTAGATTTTCTCTTCTCTCTCCCCCWCTAGGTTTTTAGAGTGTGGGATATAAAGACTCTTTCACCGCTGCAGGTCTTCTATGAGCATCATGGGACTCCAGAAGAGCTGATTGCTTTTCCCATGGTATTTGACAATGATCATGGCCTGCTTTTCACAGGTATGCCATTGCAGTTGTGAGAGCATGCCCTTTCTCCTAGAATACAATTTTCTTTATGATTAAATACAACTGAAGCTGAGTACAGGAGTAAGGTATATGAGAATATACAGAATACTGGGATACGAGGGTGTTGCACATTAAGGCTGTTTTAAAGTGGTTATGTATGGTGCTATGTTCAAAATTGAAAATGGCATGAAAATATACAGCATGGGAATTAACAGCAGRAGCCAAAGGAAATGAGAAAGGCTTCTCTGAAGGTAAGGTGAGCCTCCCACAGCAAAATTAAACTACAGATGTTGTTATTTCTTGAAAGCTATGAAGTTCCTGATCTATCCGTAACAATTCCTCTAGGACCAGCCTCTTGTTTGGAGATGAAAACAGCAGCATACAATCTCTGTGGAGCCCTCACAAGTAAATTCAAACTCCTTATTTAACTCAGTAGCTAAAGACAGACCTGCAACCTGAGATGTCAACAGACACACTGCCCAACTGATTAAGAATAAAATATTGTGGGGACTCAGCCTGGGGTTTCTGGGTTTCCTGACTTTGTAGCAGGGAGCCTGGTACCTCTGAGGTAGCAGAGCTTTACAGTTGTCACTAAGGATGTTAGCCTTTTACATCTAAAGCAGAGACTCTTGAAAAGAGCAGGGTTTGTCTGCCCCAGAGATGTAGTCACAAAAAAGACAGCTTTGAACTTGTTCTGATGCTACAAAGGCCTGACATGTACCAGGCAAGTAAAGTAATTGTCTTGGAGACAGCTTTTTCTGTTTTTGGATGAGGAACAAGGAACAAGGCTTCCAAAGGTTGTCAGATCTGAGAAGATGAATGTGAAACATTTTGTTTTCCATGACCTGATCTACTGAATTTTTTAATCACAAAGGATACAGATACTGTCTTCATTTCAAATTTTTGCTTGTGAGATTTTCAAGGCTTAGCAATGTCAAGAATTTATACAGGTCACTCCTTGACAAAATKAGGTAATTTGCTCTTATAAACAATGGTTCTATAAGTGCCTAAATATTTGTAAAAGTCTGGTCCTAGACTCTGTTAATGATTCCATTAAAAGCCTAAGTGAATGTCTCCTTGCCCCTGAAGAGGACAAGAGACAGAGGCTGTATCGGAGTGAATTCATTCTCATTGCTATGTACCTGGCTTTACAGAGGAGATTTTCACTTAGTAACTCACTAACATTCATAAATCACAGCTCACCTTCATGCTTCATTTGAATATTGCCATAGATTTCCTTCTATGCCTGTTTCCAAGCTGCTGGCCTCTACACCTGGATTTATGCCAAGGATTGGGCAATTTCCTCCTTYGCTCTGTCCTCACTGCTGCCCCTCTGCTGGTAGATCAGCAGGGATACTGGGGCAGGAGTACTGGAGCTGCAATGGGAGACTGCACATGCACTCTGGCTTGAAAGCACTGTACAGACATTGTCCTTTCTTTTATCTTACTGTCTCTTTCTGCCTCTGTCTTTGCAACCTCTGATCTGAGAGCACTGGCTGGTGTTTGGAAAACACCATTCAGAACTGCAGTGCTGTATAAAGGARAGTACTAGAAAGACATCATCATTGCCTGCAGATAGAATTGCTTTCTCTCTAAGAAAGCAGAAACCAGAATTTATTTGAATGATGGATCTCCCAGTTAGAGTTTTACATATTTGGGCTCGTTCCAGTTCATGCCAACMAACTCTGCGACTGGGGGATTTATGGCTTTTACTAATTTGCAGTCAATCTCATCAAAGGTGGGCAGAGGACTGTGTAAGACAGATGAATACCTAGCCATTGTTTGACTGGTGCTTTTTGGGGACTGTGTGTGAATGTTTTCTGCTTCCAAGAACAGGTATTCTCAAAAAACAAACAATATTCTGTATGTCCTTCAGAAGAACTCATATGAACCCAATGGTTTACACAAAATCTTTTMATTTCCAGGAAAAGTAATTATGCACAAAATGTATATATTTTCACTTCTCTCCTCTCTTGTGCAGGTTCAGATGTCATTGATATTTATCCCCTAGCTAATGTGATACAAGATTCAAAAGAGTTGCCTCAGACACATGAGAARAGCCTCAACGTTCTGCTTTACAACAGGACTTTTCACCAGATTCTCAGCATTTGCACTGAGTCAATACTGAAGGTGTGTAAGTTGTCACCCTTTATACTGAAAAATAAAAGTCTCAGTTTTTTTGTTCTGAGTAAGCTATCAGGAAATTTGATACATTACTAATATTTTTTATTCAAAGTGTTGTTTTTGTGGCTATTTTTGAGGTCCAAAGAAGTGGTAGCCATGAACCCTATTTGGGTTCAGAAGATCCAACTTTTCTTTTTAACAGTGCTACAATAATCATAAGAGGTACTGAGAACCTGTAGTTTTCAGCTGTTGTTACATTAGATAGCAAAATTTGTAGGGAGAGGTARCATCTTTTATTGGGTCAGTTGGTGATGCATGGCATTCCTGTGATGAAAGGCTTGTTTGTGTAATGGTTTGTTCAGTTTATACTATCTCTAAAGATGTTATTTGTCACTGTAAAYCCTGCCCTCCTTAGACCACATAGCTGCAACACTATTACATTCACAAGATAATTTGGAGCACTTGGTGCTACAGAAAATCAAATTCCAGTGCATATGAAATTAGTGGCTACTTGATAAATCCAGTTGAATCTGAGATATCCCACTATAGTGACCAAATTTTGTACTGGTATTTTATTAAAAGGATTTTTAAATTTCTAAAAGGATTCCCTAATGATCAGAGATAGTTGTTTCTACATTTTTGGACCAAATGTTTATGAAAAGCCTTATTTGTATATTCTGCACAGAAACTATAACTCAAACAATTCTTTCTAGTTAAATTTCTTAGCTTTCAAACTGTAAAAACACTTTAATGTCAATCTCTCTGACTTAACAAGAGTCTTTATCATAGCATACATAAAAAATAGAGCCTTCCCTTGCCTGGGTGGCTTCCCTAGAGAGAGGGAAGTTTTCAGGGAAAATACATTGGAGTTTCAGTAAAAAATTTGCTAATGACCATAATTTCTCCTATTTCAGTGGAACACATTGCATGACTAGTTTTAGAGGATGCATTAAAAAGAGCTATCCTATTATTTTTTTCAGGTCTGGGACCTAGAAACAGGATCTCAAATATATCAAATAGAAGATGCACATGGGCTGAATACTGAGGTGACCTGTGCAGCCATTGAAATAAATGGGATTTATTTTGCTACTGGGGCATGTGATGGTAAAACAATTACATAATTACTACCTTTGTTTTTTTTTTTTTACCTTTACTACTTCTTATTACCAGGTTTTTTTTTTAAATGGCATATTACATTAGCAGACAGAACTCTTCACTTTGTCTGTCTCAGTGACAGAATTAATTTTGACTGCACAGCTGTCAGTCTGTAGAAAGGTGTGGTGGGTCTTGGTTGACTTGGTTGAGTTCTCTTTCGTAGGTGGTTCACAGAAATGTGATTTTGGGCTGCKTGGGCTCTGGTTCTTTTTTAGCCTATTACTCTTTGAAAGACTGTCTTTAAAGCTATTGGTCTGAAAAGTTGTTTTCCTCATAATAATTAGGACCTTGATCTATAAGTAAATGACTGCAGATGAAGAATAGTAGTTTTTAAATTTTGTAGTCTAGTCTAAGATCAATTTTATAGTGTTGGAAGTCATTGAACATTAGAAGATTAGATAGATAGATAGATAGATAGATAGATAGATAGATAGATAGATAGATAGATAGATAGATGTTTCCTGTATTTTTCATGAATGTTATTATTAAGGGTGCATGAGTTTTAGGTAATGATGTGACAAGACCTCTCCAATACAAATGCACATCAAACTGTGCAGGATGCTTTAAAAATTTTATAATCTCKTAACAAGTAAGAATAATTCTTCTTACATTAAAATGTTCAAGAGTACACACCCAAGTTTCTAAAATATGTGAAATTTATGAAAGCTTCCTCACAGGAAGAGAAAATGATGGCCTTTTCCACACAACATAATGGCTAATATTTCTTGTTTCTGCCTGGGAGCAGATACCCTTTATGGATCCCAAGATCCATACCTTTAGATGATCTGCACCCTTTATGGATCTTAAGAGCACAACAGAAGGTGAATGTTGTCAAGTCTTGCAAAAGAAAAGTCACATGTAATTAGTTGCCTTGCTTTAGAAAATTCCATAGCTCCTTCTCTCCACTAACTCTCTGGGATAAATCCAGCAATCATGTCCCTTTGCTCATTGCTTTCATTCAGAATCCAAAGTCTTCTGCTGGACAGCCCACACTCTGATTGCTCTCTGATAATGTTTTTCAGACACCATAAGAAGCAAGATAAGCAGAGATCTTCTATCCTGGGCTGCACCAAAAAAAAAAAAAATAGACATGGAAAAAAAAAAAAAGACAGGAAAAAAAATTAAGAGGGTAGTGATGTAAATTTTTTGTCCCTACAGCTGCTGTGTTTTGTACAGTTTTTAAAAGACTGGCGACTGGCGACCTAGCTCTTGACCTGAAATTGGATTTTCTYTCTCTTTTCCCTGTTTGATCCTATTTAAGCTTCTGGATTTGCAGAACAGGTTATTGCTAAAAGTTCATTCCCTTTTCTACATTTTTGTCATCCCTGTGTAGGAACAGTGAAAATCTGGGAGTTTGAAAGTGGGCAAGAAGTTAAAGCCTTGCCTTTAACGCAAGACAGCGATGATGAGCACCGTGTGCTGAAGATACTGTATCTGAAGGCTGATGAGGAGCAACATGCAGTTATTGTTTTGGAGCAGAGAGGGAAGATAAAAATCATTCAGGTTTTTCAAATATGCTTCCTTTCCCCACCCCCCCAATTTCATTTGGTAGCCTCTCCTTTCTGAGCTAAAGTAGGACTTTTTTATTAATTAGCAGATAAACTTTTAGAAACTGTCAAGGAACAATCTACTTTTTCAATGTAATCAACTTAGCTTTTTGCCCTTCTGTCTAGTGTTTAAATGTTTATTAGTCCATCACTGGTTTTCAGCATTCTCATAATTTTTTTCCTTGAGTTTGCTTTTTCATTTGTGATTGAGGTTTCAGTAGTTACAGATCCTTTGAGGTAACAGCTTTAAAATATTGATGTTGTTACTACAAATGGTGTTTAGTCTTATATAAGAGCATCTTAAGATAATATTTTGATGAAAAGATAATTTTATTTTATTTTTGTTTAAAGTAATAAATTAAAACAGTGGATTCTTAGGAACTGATAAAAGAAACAAGGCAGTATTAATTAGATTGACTTGMTTGGCTTGGTTTGAGTGTCTGCTCTGTGTTCCTTTCAGCTAAAACTAACAGGATGCATTYGCAGCTTACAATAATTATGGCTTAACTTCTCAGAAAAACCATGTTTCTGTGGAATTACATTCCTCAAATTGGAATTAAACTTGGGACAAAATTCTTCTGAAACTTTAAAGCTGCTATATGCAAGATAGAAATTGTGAATTTAGGCAGATTATATACTTGAGAATAAAAACCAAATATACAGGCTCTCAGCTCAGTAATTAATTTGTTCTTTTGAGCCTGCTAATGAAAAGCTGCTTTATACAGGGTCTTCTGTTATTCAGACTTTTTGGAAATACTACATCACACCGCTTGCTCCTCAGTGTTGTTACTGAAATTGCTTAACAATCCATTAACTGTCAATTATGTAAATGTATCCCTTGACAAACAGGCTGGTGAGGAGTTGGATCTCCTCCAAGTCTTTATGAAGCTAAGTGGATTAATACTCTTTCACATACTTGCAGAACTACATTTTTCCACAAACATTTCTGTGATAATGAGAAATACGAGTTGTTTTATTATTAGCTTTTTAAAGGCTTTAAGATACTGTAGTTAGCAAGGTAAACTGGAGTAGCAGCCTAAAGCAGTTCCTCCTTTGCAGGACGCTACTTTAGATTTCTCAATTTGTAGTCCTTCCCTAAAGGTATTTAGTTTGATTGACTCAATAGCATAAGATTTACAAAAATCTTAATTACTGCTTCATTCTGCAGCTCAAGACAYCTACAAAAACAGTAGCAAACCTAAGGATCTGATTTCAGTAACACTTCTCAAAATGGACAGAAATGTCCATGTTAGAGCAGAAACTAGATACTGGAGTGAATTTGTTATAGTTGGAAAAACATCAAAGTAACTCCCAGTTGCCTCTAGGTGCGAGGGGGAGGAATCAGACTCAGGGCTTTAGCTGAGCTATCGCTTCTCACACAGCTGGAAACACACACTTTAGCTGGATGTTTTAGTAGATATGAAATGGAGAGTAACAATATTTGTGAAATAAGCAGCTAAAACTAAGGCAACAACTTATTTTAAGGAGRTGGTTAAAATGAGTAAAATCAATAGCTCTGAACTCCACAGCTGCACAGTTTCCAATGTAACAGCAGGTAATTTAAGGGGAGCTGGAATATGTCTGCATGAAGCTTCAGTTTGCAGTTTAGGCATATGCTAGTTAATACCTGTAACAGTTTTTGTAATTTGTCACAGAAAACAAGCTTTTGATACACACTTGCTCTAATTCTTTATGAATAGACAAATCCTTTCCTTCCTCTTTTATTAAGTCAGTTATTTTAATAGGGTGACTCAGCTCAAACAGATCTATGTGTCACATGGGTGCTTCCTGAGACAGTGCCATTTCCACGAMGGAATCCAGTTGTGTATCTGTCACTGAAGCCTAGCTCCTTAAAAACACAAGATTTTTTTCCAGACATTCGGCTTCTATGTGACACCAGTTCCCTGAAAAATGATACAGAGGTGAGAAACACTTCAAAATTTCACATCATTTACAGAAGATTGGAAAGTAAAATGTTTACTGTACTCACAGGGATTTCATGTTTGAGCAACAGGACAAGAACCAAATAATTATTTCACAATGTGGTCCCTTACAACCTTACATGTTCTATGATTCTGTGATTCCAGACTCTTCAATACACTGAAATAAATACGCAGAATAAATCATGTAATAAAAAGTGACAGTTTCTAAGGGCTACATCTTACTAGAAGTCCATTGCATGGTTATCACCATGATTAAGGAGTTGCTCTGTACATACACTTCACTTTTCTGCACAGTATAGTAAATTGAGATTCTCACATAAACACCTTTAGAGATGAGATATCTTTCTTCCTTTAGCTAGGCTGACCTTTGGTAATAGTGGCCCATACAGATCAAGCTCAGTATCAGAGTGATTCCATTTTCTCCTCTTACTGCTTCAGTAAAATAAAATGTCAAATTTATGTTTCAATTTAACTTGAATAGTCCTCAAGACTTAAGTCCTGTCTTGTAAAATTTCACTAACTTTGTAACAGGTGTGGATGATGTTTATGGAAGGTCATTAGATCTCTGTTCAGGGACTTCTTCCTTTAACTTGATTAGACTATCCCTACAGATACCTATTTTTGATTAATCTTCAGCCCTTGCACRTGTTTTCATGTGCTCAAATTGCAACTGTGCTGTAAAAAGCAGGTCAGGTTGGAGGCCCCTGTCCTCTGCAGCAGGGAGTCTCCCAATACTTTCACTCCCTGCTTCCTCTGGTGCTTTTTTGTAGCTCAAATACAATGGTATTAAAATAGCATCCCATATGCAGTTGTTTTAGAYACTGTCAATTTAGGCATTTCGTTAGATTCACAGTTAAAATATTTCACAGTCTATAGTGTCCTACTCTTACTCCTACTCAATTTTTTCTTTTAATCTTCTTTGTAGACTTTTGTATCTTCTGTGGATATTAAGTGTTTAGATGTTTTAAAAATAGAAGGATGCAGAATGATAGCTACAGGAAGTGCAAATGGTGAAATAAATTTGTGGGATTTTGAATCTGCCCGTGTGCAATGCCTGTAAGTATTACTTTTATGCCTTTTGATCTCCAGTATGTGATACAAACTTTTCAAAGGGCATACTGGGAATTCCAATATGCCCAAATATAAAGGGTGATTTACAAACAGGAAATAAAGTAGAATTTGTGTCAGCCCTCCTCCCCTCCCMCTTCAAATTACTTTGCTCGCTAGTCCTGACATTACAGGTAGGACAAGTGATCAGGAGATCATTTGGGGAAGGGTTGATGTAATTAAAAAGAATGCTTTAATGTAACTCAGCACTGTCGCTGAAGGAACCTCTCACTATATACATCACTCTAGTCATTGACTAGAGACTACTACTGAGCTGTACATCCTTATTTTGGACGTTTTGTGTTTGGAAGTAATGCTACTTCAGATGATAATGGCAGATGTTCTACATTATCAGTATCTCCATTGCTTTCCATACCTAGATATAACATTCCATGAGGAGAAACCTGATGTGATTTTGGAGGTTCGAGTGTAAAGATTTTTAAGAGTGAGCATAGGGTGGTTCCAGATATTCTTATGCCCATTGAGCTGCTACATCAGTAAACTGAACAATGGCAGTATGTCTGGTTAGACTGARTGGAGCAGCATGGCAGTATTCCCGTGTTAGTGAAGGAATGCATGTCTTTTAGGACCATACAAAGTCAGTATCTAATTGCCCTACCCAAGAGTTTCATTTCATCCTTCATGTGTAAAATYGGCAAGTTTGTGAGAAAGTGAGATGAGTTTCCTGTACCATGGAAAATAATCAAAACTTTACTGCAGCTCAGACAGTGGCTCTTTATATTTTCTGCCCCATATATGAGGCAGCCAAATCATACTGATGCATGGAAGACAGGAAAGTCAGTGCTTTGTAAGCAGGGTACTCTACCCAAGGCTCACATCACTGTTTGAGAGCCAGGAAAATAGTACATGGCTAACATTAACTTAGCTACTTAAGCTACTTAACTTTCCTCTTAAATACTAATCCTCAAGAAAATACTCGGCTGAATGAAATTTTCATCATTCCATCACATACCTGTTTTCCCTGGCACAGGCACATTCTGTATGTCCTCTCCACTGGCATTAAACGATCATAACTGCTTAACTGATTCTGAAAAACTGTCTAAAACTTTTGATGGCATGCATCCTGGGAAATTAAAGGTTTAATTTTTTGAAATTACAAGTTACATGTGAAATATTTTCTGGAACAATACACAACTGGGTATCTGACATATCCTGTACAAATATCTTTGTTTTCAGGCGTAAAACTACTGAAGACGACCAGAGCTCTGGAGTCAATGCCGTGATATTCCTTGTACATAGTGTTTCCTCTTTCAGGTAACTGTGCATTTTATCTTCCTTGGGGACAGGCACAGTCACTTGGAATTTTGTTGCAGTAAAATGATGTAATGTTTCTCCAAGATATCTTATTTGAATTCAGATTTTATTTGTATTTAATMAATTCAAGTCCATACAGTTAATCCGCTTACCCATTCTTAAATTTTCATGCTTGTCAAACAGTATGATATGSGGTTTTTTCCACTCAGCTCTCCTTTTTTCCTCTAAATTATCTCATAAGTCACGATTATGTTGAAGAATTCAACAGAATGTAGCTTTTGCCTAGTATTAGTTTTCCAGTGTACTATAACTTCTTTTATCTCTGTGAGATAGTTGTGTGGCAGGCTTTTTAAACCTGATGAAATCCTCCTGCTTTTAGACACTCTCAGCAAAGAGGCAAGCATATCAAAGTGTGTAACCACAAGATTCCTCTTAAAACAAGCTARAGGCTTCCACAGGTTGGTAGTGTTGGATGAAAAATAGAATTTTAGCCAAATATGCTCATTTTTAAAGAAAGCCATTGCACCTGTACATCACTTCAGAAACACTTGTYTTCCAACAGATATGCAAAGACAATGGTAGCCAAAAGGATTCAGTATGGCTTAAATACTTATGCAGATTTAAGTTTTTAGCAATTAGACAGCTTTTTTGTTCTTGTGAACCATAAAGCTGGTTTATGGTCTCACGCTGCTTTAAAATCTTCAACTAGCTTAGGTTACTTGATACCAGTGCTACTTAATTGAACATAAATTTTCTTTTTGACATTATAACTTAATGATTAGCTTAAGAAATCCCAGATAAATTTTTAAAAAAAGGAGTGATTAAAATTCACAAATAAATGAAGATAAGCTTTTACTGTTCTTAAATAGGAGAATCCTACAATGATGTGGAAAATCATACAGACTGGGATGTTTTGTATTTACTGRGAAGATACCTGGATAAATTTGACTGTGATCATACACACACACAAATGTTCAAGCATTATAGCAAATCTGTAAAATCAAATATTGAAAATTGCAAAGTTATTTTGTGAACCTGACCAAATTTAAGTGGACTACCCCAACTGCATTATTTTAACTATCCCAGTTATTCAGATGCTTGTGCCAAAAACAGAGCAGCTGTGACAATAGTGTGTTATGTGGCAAGAAACACTTATTAACACAGTTAGAACTTTTCTTGACTCAGAAATAAAACCATTGAAGATCACATCCATTTTCTTCCACAAAACCTCATTATTGAMATTTTTCATAACAAATTGAAAATAAGTTTCTATAATTAATTGAAAACTATTTGCAGAGAAAGTACTGTGTAAAATGAATGGGAACAAGCCATTGGGATGTGGTTAATTTTTCCCTTTCATGCCTTAAGGATGAATACCAATGTTACTTTTCATTTACTATGGATTTCATTAGCTCAAAACTCTTGCCAGGAGAGGTTGGCTGTGTAATATGCAAATATTGCTTACTTACTCAAAAAATACATATAAAACCAATAACCCTTAGTCTAATCAGTCTAATCAAGTACCATGTTATTATGYTTTTTAATGCTGGGTGATGTGGATTTCCAGGTATCAAATAGCATCTTCAAGAATATTGGTGGTCTCCAATAATTTCTTTCACACAGGAAAAGAAGTTCCCTATCCTCTAATCCTTCTATGACGAGTGAGACCAATGCCATTCCAGAGCACAAGGGAAGTTCTTTAGACCTACATGAGGTAGGTATGRTGGTTTGATGGATTTGGTAGCATTCAAAACAGATTTCTGGTTTCTTTTGGTTTTGGTTTTAAAATTCAGTTACTAAAGTCCCTCCATAACACCATYCACAAAACTAAATATTAAGAATTATGATGAAATTACCTTTTTTTAGCTTTGTTGAACTGACTGAGGTGGTGCATTAAGAATCCTTTGTCAGTCAGCTGGCTCTGTGACACATGGAATAGCTGACTATCAAAGTGCTTGGCAGATACTTATCACTAGCAATTCTGACTCTCAAATACAAGGATATAGAAGGATTCAAGGGGGAAGTTAAAACAGACAAATYGTGAAGTACTTGCATCAAAGCAGAACCACTTCTGCATTGCAGCCACAGTTGCTCAGATACATTCTTTCAAGTGAAAGTATCTTTTGGGTTTGTTTTTGTTTTTTTTTTTACCATTGCTGTACCAGTGTCTCAATCTGTATATTTTTGCTAAGGATAGCATTGTGGTTTTTGTGATATTTTTGCCCTTCTATACCAGGACATGCCATACTGATTATATAAGCCTTGGGGGTCCTCAGAAGCCTGTGTGGCAAGGCACAAATGAGGATTTGTGAACATTCTCTTACTGAAAATGCAGACATGAGTAAAYATTTACATATGTCTAAATKTATTTATACACTTTGGTAATTTTTGCTCAAGGCAGYAACAARACTATATGCATGTTCTGAATGACACTTTCGAAGAGATCTAGATTACATTCACATGATTGTAAGTGATTGACTTTGCTTGTATTCAGAAATTAAGGCTATTCAGACAAATTTACATTTAGCAAGTTCCTTAATTCCCTTTAATTAATTTGTGATCTGTTTGTCTGTTGATTCTCTTCATATAAAGGGTTTCTTTGTCTTGGTTTGAAAGACAGGTGTCTGCCAGAGAAAAGCTGAAGCCTCCCTTGCAATGGAGAATGCAAACCTCCTCCCTCCGAATTATTATAAATTTGAAATTAAGGGGCTTACAGGCAAAAAGATGTGGGAATAGGAATAACAGTTCTTTACTACAAATATTTTTTTAAAAATGTAGTAGTACAAAACACAAACAAAACAAAAAGAAAACACTGACAGAGTCACAAGACGACCTGACACGCTGTTGGTCAGGGTTCTGGTAGCAGTCCTGTTAAATCCTCCTGGAGTGACAGATGTGGTTTTGTTGGGGCAGAGATGATCCTGTAGAAGGGTGTAGTTTCCTTCCAAGGATCCAGTGGTGATGGGATGGGTCCAGTCTCTCTCTAGAATCCAGTGGAAAAACCAGCTGCTCTGGTGGTTGAGTCTCATATTTTTATCCAGGTGGGAATGCTTGGCTCCTCCCACTGAGTGGAGAATCTCACAATGGGATGATGTAATTCTTTCAGTCATGCAGTGAGCCTCAAATGGCCCTATTAACAGCAGATATCCCCCTGGAGGGTRGATGGGTCATGGAAGAGATAAAAATCACTGCCCCACCAGGTTTTAATAGCTGGGCCATTACCACCTCCCCCTCCCTCCTGGAGTTAGAAGATATAAAGAAAAACACCTCCCAACCGATTCCAAAAGATGGTAAATAGAATATGTACTTTTTTTTTTTTTTTTTTTTTTTGTTACATCTTGCAACCCGAGGCATTTGTCTATAGTCAGTGGAAGCTGGAAGAATATTTGAAAACTCCAACTAAAACATAAGTTCTTAAAACAATTTCAACTGGTGAACTGTTCCATAGTTATGCTCAAGTTCTACTTCCGAATTCTCTTAAATTTTATTATTCTCTTTTAGGAAAATGCGAAAAAGGATGAAACTAATACTGAAATAAAAACAGGTATGGAAAGATGTTTTTCATCCACATCTTTTTGATGTGGATCCATGAGTTCTGCCCAGATTATTGTAGGAGCTGCATTTGTCAGTTTGTCTGGCAAACTGTGTTTAGAATAACTAGGGTATCTTTGGTATGTGGATRACAGATCTCATCATTTCTGCTCCCTCCTGATTTGCAGTCATTTCCCAAAAGCCAGACCAGGATGCAGGATATGCAAGATCTTAACTKTTTTTTTCTCCAAGACATGATGACACTCAGCGTTTGGGAATGTCTACACACACGATACACACTTTTTTTCAACATAAATATTCAAGCAACGAATTACTGAAATTGTGTAGCAAGCGCCAACTTGAGTCAAGCATCAGTAAATGGCCTCACAGAAAAAAGCTTTGAAACTAGATGAAATTTTAAAAAGAAAATTCTTCATTATAGTATCTGTCCTTTAAAAATCATAATCAAGAGATTATGAGAGTTAAAGCTGTGCAAATGAGATGAGAGTTAAAGCTGTGCAAATGAGTTGGTGAATTTGCAAGAAGTAAATCTTATGGATTCTTCTGTATCCCTTAGAAATCCTCTGTTGGAAAGCAGAATTTCCCAGTGGTAAGGAATTTGATCAGCTGCAATATGGATTTAAGATCAATTTATTTGGGAAAGAAAGCACACCCTAAAACCAGAATTCCTAAGCCTTGTAGCTGCCCAATGAAATAGACACTCATGTTAGGTCTTGCATCCACTGAATGTCTATGAAGGTCCTGCCAGCATCTCCAGCTCTGGAAAAGTTGCAGCAGAAACTCAAAAAGGTTCTCTGTGATCATCCCCTTGCATTTAGCAAAAGTTTTCAATTTAGAAGTAATAGAAATTTATGATTCCTGAATTGTGAAGTGTCATGTAGTTATTAAATTTCATTGCTGAATTCATTGTTATCTCTATAAGCCTCAKGCAGAGGCTGCACATCTGCCTAGCAGCTGTCCTGATGACCACTATCCTGCACTCCTCTTCCACTCTCACTTTTGCTTGCAGTTCCTGCAAAATCTGTGACTCTCCTCTAAATAAGGTTCCCCTACATCACTAAGCAACAGTTCTAGCTGGTTTAGGTAAGATAATGAAGATTGTTCCCATTTCTTCTCAGTTGTCTTTATCCATACCTCTAATGTTTTTAGAGTAATGCCATCTTGATGATGGACTTTATTTTCAAATGTAATTCTTTTTCTAGTCTTATRTAATTTCCATGCATTGAAAAGCAATACTAAAACCTTTTGAGAAAATATATAACCGTTTCCRTTCCAAAGCTGAAGAAACAAGTCAGAACACTCAAAATCCAAAGATGAGTCCACGGTTGTTGAAGGCTAAAGAAGGAAAATCACCTATACTGGCTTCTGCTCATGAAAGTGGCTGTATCCGCCTATGGAGTATTCAGGTAGCCAACTGAATGTCTTTGGGCAGGGACTGGAACTTGAGAAGATTACTCCACTAATCATTGGAAAACTGCTCTTTAACTAGCAATTGCAGCAGATGATATTTATTGCATCTTTTGGTTATCAGTTTCTTCCATGGACCCAAATTAGTTCTGCTTTAGTAACTGTAGCAGGGCTTAATGGCAAGCAAAAAACAAGGAAACATGATTTGAAATAATTCTAACAAATTGCCTCTAAATTTATGTGAAATTCTAGAATGTGATTTTCACCCTCAGCATTTACCTTCTAAGAAAGGCTGATAGGCAAGGTAGAGTRTCCTGCTCTCTGAAGAGGATGAATATGTCTGGAAAATTGTACAAGCCAGCTAGCTTGTACTAGTAGGGTAACAAAGCAGGARAGAACGGTGTCCTAACACATAACATCTACAACTGTTATGGGCTTGAAAAGCCAGTCATGCAATCAAATGGCAAAGGCTTATTTGTCATATCACCTCAGATCTATTAGACWTTTTCAGACATCATGTTACTCTAAGTAAGATACACAAAGTAAATACAGCAAGAAGGAGAAGTACCATGATGTGATTGGTTGATTGGTAATATTGGTCATTGTGGTAGACAGTGATSATAAAAAGTCAGCCATGTAAGGCTTTTACAGGAATCCCAGCTAAAGCAAGTAATGGGAATAATTTTTCAGAAAGATGGTGAGGTAACCTTGCACATGTTTTATGCAAAAATAGAAAATGATGGTAGATGTATYCAAGTACAGTAGGTGAGAGCTTTGTTGGGTTTTGTTTTCTTCACAGTTGATATATTAGTGTGCTTAGATTCCTATAGCAATCTCCAAGTTCATATGCCAGGGGTGTCATCACTGGAATGATTGTCATTSTCATTACATGGATGACAAAATAAGAATCTCCTTATCAGTAAGACATTCTCCCTCACATCCTCCCAGTCCTGAAGAGCAGAAAGTCTACTGGTGCTAACTTGAAAAATAGAACAAGTTGGTGAAGGAGACATTATGGGTCCATGTGCAGCAAAAAACAACATTTCAATAGCAAATGAGGGGCATACTGATTTTATTCCACTGCAAATGAGGGCTAAGTGGTGAAGYAGGGGTAGGTACAACTAGACTGACTTGCCTGAAGAATTAAATAGCTTGTCCTTTYGATGTACAAGAGACAGCAATCCAGAAAAATACACCACAGTGATTTTTGACATTCAGTAGAGTTTGTAATTTACCTTCTTAGCAGCTTTCTGAATASATATGAGCTCAGTAATTTTGAATAGGTAAAATCAATGGCACTCAAATTCTGATGAATTAATATTTTTAATRTAGGTATTGTAAAATRAATAYGTGGGGTTTATTTRTTTATTTGGTTGATTGTTTGTTTTAGGGAAACTTGATGAAAGAAATTCTGCCATTTTCAGAACATCCCTCAGGTCCTCTGACAGCACTGTGTACAGACACCTTCACTAAAATTCTTTTGACAGGCAGTAAAGGTGAGTAAGCATGTTAGTCATTCTRTTCAGGACACCCAGTAGGACAAGAAAATATCATGCTGTAAATGTGCCAGAAATGTGGAAATGATGGTCAAAGAGCYGACAGTATTTTTCCATCAAAGCTGTAATTAAATAATTGTAAAAGGTGTTTTGTTTTATAAAAGGATGGTAGATTAAAGCTTAAAGTGTTACCAGTAGAATTGTTTTCATMAAAGACATTAGAATTTTCTTCATTCACGTCCTGAATATACTTTCCATCTAAAATATAATATTGATTCCAAGGGCAAAGATTATTGCTAAGAACAAKCAAAAATTTCAGTTCCATGGTAATAAAACTAAATAAAAAGTTGCAGCTTGGGCTGTACCAAGAGCTCTGATTCAAACTGGTATGGAGAGTGCACAGTAATGGCTCCAGCAGTACACAGCTGTATGGGAAAAGCACTTGCCTATGCTAGCAGCTTATTRCTAGACTTTTAATTTCACATGAAGTCTGGCTTTCCTTTGGCAGAATGTTCAAAAATTTATCTGCTGTCTGATTGTTCTGTAAACCTTTGGAATCACCTTGGCAATTTTCCATTTCTGTGTCTGTGATAATGTGTCACTTTTYTTTTAAAATACATATTAAAACTCTTTTCTGCCAGTTTCCTGCTCTTGTGTGATCAGATATTGGATGGAGCAAGGGATTTTTCCCCTTTCGTTTCAAAATTGAGCAACAATTTGACTTTTATGCTGAAAATTATGAGGACTTTCCACTCCTCCTGATCCAAATGAGTAAATGAGTTCAGAAAATTAGCATGCACTGAACAGTTTTTCAGTTGTGGAAAAGCATCCACCCTACTACCTATTYATTTAATATTCTGCCTTTTTGTGTTTGTGTCACTATGTGTATTTGCTTTTCATGCTTTCCAYGCTCTTCTCTTTCATCTGCAGTGCTGCTACCAATTTCCTTTCCCCACCACAGATTTTAACTTGCAATGAAAAGGTCAGCTTCTCTGCCTGCCTCCTCCCTTGCTTGCAAATGTACAGTCCTAGAAATCAGATGTGACTGGTATGAAAGTTGGAATTACACAAAATATTCCTCTGTCTTGTAGTAGAAAAGTAAGAGGCAACTTCATCAGGAACGAGGGAGACTAGGCAGGAAACAGAGCAGTTGTGGGTGCTAAGGAAAGTTGTTCTTTGATTCTAGTTTCACATGAGTGCACTAGAAGCTTGTAAAACATTAGGCATTGATTCTGTATAAATTAAACTTTGCCCATTTTACCAGGAYTGAAAACCAGCGTAATCCCCAGGAAGCTCTCATACCTAGGCTGTGCAATAGACAACTGTCTTGACAAGATGACTCCTGTTTTTCACTCATAATTCAAAGAAGAAGCTTTACCTTACTTCCATTTCAAACCTATCCAGTTAATGATGCATTGTTCACAACTAGCAGATGTCTTTCTTTGCATATTAAAGAACAGTCCATTATTTCTACTCTGAGCTTGACAATAAGACAGTTATGTTCRCTGTAAACTAACTGACCTGTGTTCTCTGCTTCATTCTGCCCAGTAAATGGCAGCAGCAAGTGAAGGTGTAGCACTAAAGAAACTTACTGATGTTTTGCTTTCTCCTTTCTTAAACAGAGGGCTATATTATTCGCTGGAACATGGCYGCATTCTTAGAAGAACCACGAAACAGAAAAAATGTAAGGAATTATCTTTCAGATCTTCTTAACTTGAACAGTATACCCAGACAAACAGAAAACAATAATAATGCAGAACTCCACAGGGATAAAAATATTTTCTGCATGATCATGTTTTATGCTTGTAATAATAACTTGATGCTGTAAAAAAATAGAGAAACGTAAGTAAAATGGTGTTAGCATTATTTCATTGTGTTCAAAGAAAGTATATTAAGAATGAATTTATCCATGTCTCCTGGGTGGTGTTTCTACCATATGCCATTCGCAGGCTGTTTCATGGARGGATTATTTTTTCACCTCTTATAATTTTCAGAAACACATACCAATAAATTCACTAARATAGCAACCATGGTGGGGTACAGAACTGCCTCAAATGTCACTATGTTGCTTTTTTCCCCTCAGGAAATAAAGGAGGAGCTCTGCTGGAGGGCACATGCTACTGAAGTGGTTGACTTATTTTTTGAAGAGGAGAAAAATGTGATAGCAACAGCATCCATTGATGGTTCAGTCAGGTATAAAATGACTAGCAGTTCTTACTGCTATGGCAAGTCAGTTGAGCTATCTTCAAAGTTCCTTCTGCTGCTGCACTTGTAYATAGGCTAGAACTTGAATAAAGTAAAACACTGGGTGCATTTTCTGTTCCGCACCCAAAAGAGCTGGTTTAATGTAACACTTCTCCGTAAGTCAGATCTTTTGCAGACTGTCATTTTCTTTCAGCCCTTGTTTTACTTTGAACACATAGGTAATGGCTACATAATTTAAAAAATTACATCCTGTTMTAACCCTATGTTAGCTTTCAATACTTATCAAATTGACATGGATYCCAAGCATGGCATCTAATCCATGTGTATGCAATTAGACCATGGAAGTTTGAAGATACTTCATAGACAACTGTAATTCCCTSTTGACTAACAAGTACATTCGAAGGTGTTTCTTTTGGTTTTCTGGAAGTATAAATGAAGAAAATTTGTGTAGGTCCTGCTCTGGTAGCAGCACTTTACTGCAAGAAGAATTCAGAATTTTGGTACATTTACTCTCTWTTTTTATAAATACAAACTGGTTTTTCTTCTGTTTTTTACAACAACCTTCTGAATTTTTTTAATCTCAATTTATTTAAATTATAAAAACAATCTCATTGGTGTTTTTTGGGACTAGCACACTGAACTCTAGAATAGTGCTGCAGAATTTGATAATGTACACAGATATTATCTCACTTTTGTTCCACTTCTAAAAATATCTTTTTCTCTTTTTTTTCTGTCATTTGGCACTGCTTCTAYTATGTCTGTAGGCTTTGGCATGCCAGGACTGGATACTATTTTGGCTACTTTGGACAATCCAGGAAGTTTGAATTATCAGATACCAGTCGRTTGATTTTGCCTTCTGATGTCAGTGGCTTTTCTGCTATAATTAAAGAGGAGAGCAAACATACAGAAAAGAAGAAGGTTATATATCCTCTCATACTGGACAGAGACAAGTAAGATCTCACACATTTACATACATGTATGATTGGGGGAACAGTTTTGAAAATATTCTTTAAAAACACCTTTCATCTGAAGATCAGAAAAAAATTAGTACTGTGTGTTATTCAGAAAAATCTTTTTAAAGATGGTTTTTGACCCAATATGGATAAATCTTTCATTTTTATGACTTGGTGACAGTCAGGATTAGGTGAYATTCAAGGTTTGAACTCAGTAATAGTGATGACTAGATACTTGTCTCAGCTTTTAGCCTAAGTAAAGGCAATATGTTATATATATTGTTTAGGTTAGTCACCTGTTACCTTTCAAATTCCTAAAGTTGCTATATTTCTGGATCTCCAAAAAATTGTTGAAAAAACTTAGTGTGAACAGTTTCAAGCAAAACACAAATCCTTTTAGAGGAATAAACCCAATTTAATCTTTCAGTTTAAGAAATGGTTGTCTTACATTTGTTGGGATGTTACAGATACATTCACATACATGGGTAGAGGATTCACACATCATGGCATTCTGAAACTGGCATAAATGTGTGTTCAATAGCAGTGCTGAACTTTTTTCCTAGATAGAGTTCTTCAGGGATATGGGTTAGTTACAAGTCAAGTCRGAGAGCTTTGGCCCATTAGTTTTAAGTACATAGTTCTAGTCCTGGAACTCTCTGGCTCATTAATTAGTGGATTAACCAAGTGAACAGAAATATTGAAGAGAGAATCTTCAGGGGCAGTGCCTCCKACAGGTGACAGCCATATCTGGATTGACAAAATTTTAGTGAAGCACTCCATGCCACCTATGAAGGTCCTAACATAMATTGTATTTTGAAGATATATGAAATAGTTTGTGTCTTAAAATAATTTCACTTTGGAGCCTAGTTCAAAATAATTTCATTTTTGAGCCATATAAGAATATTGTGTTCATAACTGTCATTTTGATAGGAACTTCATTTTTTTTCTGTCTTGTACATACAGGTGGAAGTCACTGACCAGTTCAGATGCAGAAAAGGCTGGGCATGGGGAAGCAGCTCACGGCTTCAAGTTTTTCAGAGCTCTGGCCCCTGAAAAGGTAGCTAATGTATATGACAAATGTATGTTCTGTGCAACATATAGAAATTAAAATTGTATTTTTCCTTTTAAAGTTATCCATAAATAACCCTACATATCTTTCTTATTCAATAGACAAGCTAGAACAAAAACACAAAAACAGAGGGATCTAAGAGTCCATGGTTTTCATTCTAATTTTTCACATTTTCAAATTTCAGTTTAAAAGGTAGCACAAACTGATTCACTGGTTTAAAGATGTGAAGAAAACCCTAGAAATTTCCTCTGCTTCAACAGAAAACCTAAATATCTTAGGTTTACTTGAAGGATGTGTGAAAATACTAAAATAACAGTGAATCCCTGGTTGCATACAATAGTTCTTTCAGGGTTCCTAGGAAATCAGAAGCCAGGGGAGTTAGATTTCATTACATATACTTTCTACAACTCTAATTGAATATCAGTGGAACTCTTCTATGTTTACCTGGCTTTAACCTTAAAAGTYGTGGGAATATAAAACTTTTCCTGCAGTTGTAGTAAGAATGTCTTCATTACATTTTKTTTTCTGCTACTAATGCACTGACTTTGGCTTCCCTTGGTCAGCTACAACCTTTGGAAACTGTTGAGTTTGCAAGCAAAAAGGCTGGTGCAATATWTGGATTTCTTCCTATATATGAGGTAAGCTCAAGTGTTTTCTACCTTTTGTGGTGGCTTTGATACATCAGAAGCCCTTGTACATTAGCACTTGTACATTATTGCAGTCACATACTCTGACATTCCACTGTTAATTGTCTGCTTCTCAATTTAATTTTCTAACATGATTTGCATTACTACCTATCCAACTCCAACTCCAACTTTGGTGGAAGCTTGAGAATCCAACCGAAGTGAGCATGCCAAAAAGTGAGTATTGCAAATGTTTACTCCTTTTGTTCAACCTCATGTCATTAATGTTTTTCTCAGATTCAATTCTTTTAACCAGCCCCAAACCTATCAATTCCCATCTGCCCAAAGCTTTGAGTATTGTAAGGTGGTACTATTTTATGGGTACTAATGATCTGATCTATTGCAAGCTGTCCAGCAAAGCTTCCTAGGTTTGTCTTCTATGAAGCAAGATCAGAATATTCCACAGGCTTGTTTGTCCCCCATATCATAGGATGAAAAGAACCACCCCTAGCAAAGGTGCTGATCCTTTTCTGTAGAGGGTACCTAGAGAACTAACTTGGATAAGAGTTTGATCCTAGATTGCTGTTTGGGGGGGATTAATAGGATACTTTGCACTCCAGCTCTGCATTCCAATACGTATTACCTAATCCTTGTACATGCAGCATTACAGTGTGTCAAAAAAACTCAGGAGCACTCTGTTCAAATAGTTGGCACATATGCTATTTTTCTGACCAATAATGTGCTTTGGAAATCTGTGTTTTCTTTTTTTCCTGAAAAAGAAAATAAAATATAGGGGTTCTTGTGCCTTGGGAAATTAGGAGCAACTACTCTGAAGCCAATGGCACTGCAATGGATTTACAACAAAATGAAATCAAATATTTTCTATGAGCTATGCGCACAAAAACATTTTTTGTCTGTGCTGTTACAAAATGCTATCAATCTGGTCTATTCACCTCAGTATGTTAATTACTTCTTGAAATTTTTTAAAGGTCTTCAAAGGATCAGAGCTGAGAAGTCCAGTCACAAGGGACGGGAAAAGGATCCAGATTCCACTGAGGACACAAGTCATGACAAACATTAAAGTAGATTAGCAGATTTCTTTTGTTGGTTTTTTTCTCTGTTTTTTTTTTAATTACATTTAAATCTATTCATTATTAAATAGAACATATAGAAAAAAAATCTTTACTTCTATTCCAATCCTTCATGCAATGAATAAAGCTAGTGTATGATTATAACTAGATATTGACAAGCCCATTTGACTTCATGTATATTTGCTGACAGGTATTTTCTGTGTCAAAACCACTGATTTCCTTCTGCTTCAATTTGTCTGGTTTGAACTTCTGAGTATTGAATATTACACTGGTTTTTTTCCTGCCAGATAAATCATAAAGTCAACTAAGAGTTAATATGGCCTGCTGTTTCTGCCTATTCATTCCTTGCCTATGCTTTCAAAGAGTGTGTTCATTCTCTAAACCAGCAAAGTGCCTGCTGAGCTCATAGTCAATTAATTATCCATCGTGATTCCGCATATCTTTTCTCACATTTCAGCATTCCAGGACAATGTCACAACACRACACAGAGCACAGAACACATTTTCATCCTTTGGCTAAACATGCAAATGGTGCCAAGTGTCTCACCGTAGTGATAGTTAGGATAATGCATATAACTAGTGATATCATTACCTATTGTTTTGGGGAAAATAGCAAGTTTTCTATATCACTGATACTGAAGGGTGTTTGATCTGCTGGCCTTTTCAAAAAGACATTCTTCTCATGAACTGAATATGCAATGATTTGCAATTATTTACCTGCCTTCAACTTGTTACAAAATTACGATGGATTTAAGGGTAGCTTCAAAATATCTCGTGGGAGTATACTTAAAACTCTTATGATCAACTATACTGGATCTGGCAGGGATTAATGTAATTTTCTCCATAGCAGCCTGTAAGGTGCTGTGTCCTGGATTAGTAAATAGAGGTGTTGATAACACACCAGTGTTTTGGCTATTGCTGAGCAATGCCAGCACAAGAAGAAGGTGCTTTTATCCCACACTCCATGAGTAGGCTGGGAAGGGTCACAGCTGAGACAGCTGACCTTATCGGACCAGAAATTTTCTGTGCCATGGAACATCCTCATGGAATGGGGGAGGGAACCAAGATGTTCATGGTTATGGTGTTTGTCTTCCCACATAACCACTCATGTGTGCTGAGGCCCTGTTTCCCAGGAACTGGCTAAACAAACATCTGCCTGCTGGTGGTAAGAAGTACTTGAATTCCTTGTTTTGCTTGCACATGCAGCTTTGCTTAACCTGTTAAACGGTCTTCATTGTGGCCCAAGAATTTCTCACTTTTGCTCTTCCACACTTCTTTCCCCATCCCACTTGGAGAAGTAAGGAAGCAAGCAAGAAACTGGGCAGGCACTTGGTGTCTGCCAGGGTCAGCCCACCACATTAGCCAACCTTGTGATCAAAACTAAAATCAGACTTGTCTGACAAACCAAGTGGCACCAGATAAAGTGTGATTTGCCATTTACTACTTGTGTTCACTTCATCTGACCCATGATTTAGCAGTTAGTGTATAAAAGGTAACATTCTTGCAATTCTGAGTCCTGTATCATTTTGAAAGCTGYATAAAATCTCTTTCATAAAACCTGAAAATTGCCTAGTCTTCAAAGATTATTAAAATGCACAGTTCAGGTTCAGAGAGATCCTTACCCATTAATTTTGATGCTCCTATGTGTTATGTTTTAGCATATGTAATGCAATATTTTCTCTGTGGCATCGTCTCTACTAAGAGTCAGGCCTAAATTATTTTACTGTGGTTGCAAGATGCAGATATCCCAGTTCTCTTCAATTGAGTAACTATTTACTTTCTCAAAACTGACTATTTACTCAATGTTTTCTTTTTACCAAACTTTTAGCAGTGTTAGGATTTCATAAGTTCTTAATTTTCAAATGGTAACCTTTTCAGTCTTGCTTCCTTCTCCATTTGGTTTTCTTTATTAATTGTCTGTGTTTTCTAGGATTTGACCTGTAGTTATGGCTRTTCATGCCACTATATTCTCCACTGTGCAGAAACTATCCGTAACCTAGCACTATTCCCAGTAGCAATCAAGTGTTTCATCCTATGGTGAATGAAATCAATGGACAAGCTCTCAGGAGGGAATCATGTTGTAAGGAAAACTGTCAAAAATGCATGATGTATGTGTGCTATCTTTATCATCATTCCACCTAGTCACTACCTTATTATTATACTATTTAAAATGTGACAAAAATTACAGTGCTATAAGTGCTACCAGATCTTTTTTTCCTAATTCATTATATTAAAAAAACCCTGAAGTAGATCAGACTGCATGTCATTGCTCAGCATTACTGCTTACTTCCAAGCCTTAGAGCTTTATAAGCACCAAATGGAAACTGGTTGTGGCCCCCAAACATTTTATACAATGACATTATCCAACTGTCTTTCTTAAGTGTCAAAAGAAAAGCAGAGRCAATTTATTTGAACAGATAGTCCACTAAGGCATTGCAGAGAATTTATTAGAAGAAGAATAGTTGTTTATCATGTGCTTCAAAGCAGAGGATAAGACTGGAAAGAAATTAAGCACAGGCAAGTGATACTTGCACCCACTCATCTTACAGCAGCCTTTTCAATGCTGGATCTAGTACAAAGCTGTGTGTTAATGGATTTGTTGGAATTAACTGTGGATTTCCTTTGTGTTGATGCATTCCTTTGCAGGATGGTTTCTTTCTATAAGCATCCACAATTATATTGCAGGCTTAAATKTTCCAGGCAAATGAGCTGTTCGATTTTTGCAGATCACTACTCTATTAAGGAAAGGTCTCTTAACAAGATAGCCTCTTTCAGCATGGCAGAAGTTTGTGCTTGTACTGGCTGCAGTAGTTAATTTGCCAGAATTTCATTACAGCCCTTGCCAGTGCTTTACAAAACCTGTGACGCTCCTCAGCTGCCCTCACCCACTGGGGCAGTTCAAGYTGAATGGCATCAACGGTGCCAGCACTACGGGAACCAAAAGTCTTTGTTATGTATCCACCACTGTAATAGCTTCCATTATTTGGGCTAGGATTGGATGGAGAAGGCACACAAACATARCTCTTATTTTGTTCTTCAATATATTTACCCAAACTTCTGTTCCCTGCAACCAAAGTCTCAGAAGACACATTGACCAGCTGACTGGCCAGATGGCTAATTGAGGAGTTTGATGCAGAAAAGACACCTGMGTTAAGGGAAGTTTTTGAAAGTGTGTAACCTAGTTCTATCCACCTTTCAGGATGTGCTTGTCCATGGATATCCAGAATTAGGCCCTGTGACATCTGTGATTTTGCAGTGGTCAAAAAACCCATATAGTCATCCCAGGCCTGTTCTGCTTGGGGAATTCCAAAGGAGGCTTCTTCCTTTTCCCTGTTAGCATCCATCTTGAACCTCTGTAGGTGGTTTATGATGATATGTGGGAAGAAGCCATCAGTAATTTTGTTGATTTCTTCAGCAAGAGCCTGAGCCACCTCTATAGTATACCTGTCTTGGTTGGTAGACACTTTGCATTTCTTAGAATTCTGAGTACTTCCAGGAGGACAGTCATGAGAGAAAATACAAGARGATGTCTTTGCATCCCAACAGGCAGCCTCTCGATCAGGGATGTCTTTAGGTTCCATTGACCCACCATGTGGGACAGAGAGAATGAGGTTCATGTTGCCCACTTGATATTCTGTGAAATTATTATGGCCAAATATAACATCTTTGGTGCAAGTGACTTTCAGAAGCAAAGGTAAAATGGAAAGGAGGAATAAATACATATTTTTCACTTGCTGCTGGAAGACTCAGCAATATGGGATATATTAGTACCTACAAGAAAGCAAAAAACAGACTGTGGATTACTTACATCTGGGAACACTTGAGACTGTTCAGCTGCTACTGGCATAATTAGTTAATGATTAACCTATTTTGGTTTATTCCATGTAGCATAAAGAAGAACACCTATAGGAGGAAAAGAAAATTAACAGGGCACTTGGTATGGCTAGATGCAATGGATACAAGGGAAATGGTAGCTTACTGGGCCTCCCCCATTTCCCCAGAAAGCACAAACAATATTTGATCACCTTATCTGATTCCAGAGAATCATCCCAGCAAAATATATGAAATCTGGCTTTTTTTKCATCAAAGCCTCTCTTTTYTCATYTCTRAAATGTAAGAAAATTCTAACAAAATCTGATAAAACATCTGTATGTCATTGACCTGTGTGAAATAACTTTGTACTATCAATGCGGTTATATAAACGAGAGGCTGTGTCAGTCCAGAACAGCACTTGTGTGACCATGCTTATGTAAAATAAGGAGATTGATAAAAATTGAGTGTTACCAAGCTCTGTCTCTAACTGTGCTCCACACTGAGTTATTTTAAGACCTTTATAGATAGGTACTACGGAGTGAATTAAGTAATGGCACTGTTCTCTTTAGTTTGCAAGTCTCCATTCTCTTCAARTSACCTAAGATATTTTAAAGCCCTCAKTAATTATTCCATTTTTTGGAAACCTGGAATTTAACAAAATGCTGACAGGTCTTTGTGGTTTGAAGGTATCTCTAGCAAGATCAGCATCTTGAATGTAACTGTATCTGGTAGCTGAAACAAGAACCAGTAAAGTCAGTGAAAAGAAGAATGAAAAAAGGATATTTTTCACTTCCAGGAGTAAAATGGCCTCCTCAGTAAAGGCCAGATGAGTATATAGACACATGCATTTGCAGATGAATCAGGGTACCCTGTTGTCTGGTCCCACCCCTATCATTACAGCACCTGCAGAAATACAGAGGATAAGAGGACAGACAAAGGAGAGAGTAAGAAAGAAGATCAGCATGAATCTATCCCCAGCCTCTGGCCTGAGACTATGTAAGAGAGCAGCCAGATATACTGAGAGGGCAGCAGGTACTGTGGAAGCACCTGCCAGCAGCTGCCTACTCTAAGAAAGGGAGAGGGCAACTTCACCCAAATAATACAGCAAAATATTCTTCTGCTATGAGGGAGTGCTGCTGGGTTTTAGAGATAATCTCTCCTGTGCACTGCATTGCACTCTGAGGAGCCTCTACCTGAAAAATAAACATCTAYCTTCCACTCTTCTTTCTGGGCTGAAAGTCCCATAGAAGTTTGTGAGCTGGAATCACATCCCTGAGAATCTCATCTACAGTTTTTCTGTTCATGACAAAAGAGTTTTTTGTTTCATTTTCAACTTTCATCTGAAAGGTCCTTTTAGTTGAGCTACTGGCTTGAAACAAGATTTTATCCAAGGCCCTGCATGGTTCCTTTTTCTATAGACTTCCCTGAAACAGATGTTCACCTGCTGCTTCACTGTGTGCTACCACAAACACTGAGGAAAGAACACTTTGTCAAGCATTATTCAAAACCTCTTCTCTCAGAAAAACAGACGACACATGCAGAGTGTGTAAGTCTAGGAATCGCTTACCTGAGGTGCAGGGGCGTCCAGCACCAAGTTAAATAAATCGACAGCAACAACTCCCCAGAGGCTGCTCACCTGCCCCAGAAGGACTCGGGTTTCTTTGTCTCAGGCTCTCTTTTAAATACGATGAGACAGCTGCTCCTTTCCCACAGCATGCCAAGCTCTTTGTGGTTATGGGCAGCAGTTTGCTTGTCTTTTTGCAATTTCTTGTTAACTATTGAGTCAAGCTGTTAATGGCTACCAGATCATGCCTTAATGATATATGGAGAGAGAGCTCCGTATAATTCGAAAACGGAAGAAAGTCACCTTGGCACAGCTCAAGCTCTGGACAGACTTGGAGAGTCTGGAGGCACCTGCATTATTGTGAAGTCAGGGGGAAAAAAAATCAAGAGTAATTCAAAGTGGAAGTAATGACTGCAGGACTAGTTTGAAGATTTACCTACAAATTAAGAGAGTTTTTCCTGCCTCTGCTCCTTCGAAAGCGAAACTGAACCGCCCCTTGCACTCGGCTGCAGCTGAAGCTCTGTCCCAAGAAGCCTCTAGAGGCCAGGCTGAGCCATGCAGCTACAAGGGACAGAGGCTTCAGCAGCACCCGGATGTGTGATTTCACAACGACAGATCACAAAGGTAAAAAAATATGCACTGGGATACTAGAATTTAGCATGCTTTTGCTCTCTGTACTGACATTACGTTTCCAGAGATAAAAAAAAAGCTTGCCATAAGTAGCACAGCCCTTAACTAACTACTTAAGACAAGTTCAGAATAGCTAYTAAACTAACATAATCAGCAGATAACCATATCAAAACTATGTTAACTAGATAACATAGGTTTTTAATAACTTTATTAACACTGTTCATATAATACTTTTCCTGAAAAATGAGGAGCTTTTAAAAGCATTTCCTCTGCTACTAAATATAGTTTAGGGATGCCATCCTCTAAACTTCTCTCAAGTGCGTACAGCTGTTCATGAATTTGTTTGTGGTATTAAAGTCTGGCTTCTTAGCTAAGCTAACAAAAGCTGCGAAAACATATAGTCCATAAATAGAAATTTCAATAAAAGACAGAAAAATGGTGCAGTGGATGTAATACTGCCACCTATCAGAGAGAAATCAAATTTCTTTTCTAAGAAATTGTTTAAATAGTCCAACTAACTTTGAAACCAAGTTTTTGAGATAAAAATTATCAATTTCTTAAGCAGTGAAAACAACACAGTAGCAGGAATAATAAATTCACTGAAATTTTGGAAAAATTAATGTAAACCAAACCAATCTACTAACATCACCAAAGCTGATTGTGAGTTTCAGCAAAGTGCCAGTTTCCATTCTAAGCATTTTAATCTACTGCACGAAGACACTTCCAGGTGTGCCAGACAAATCAGTGAAGGAAGTTTAGTCCTTGCCCATTGTAGTGCACAGTGGGGACAMATTTAATTTTGCTTTACTTGTCTGAGTAAAGGTTAGATGTTTACATCAGTCAGTGATCCCATTTCCTCTCTTTGGGAGAGCTGTGTTGAGAAAGAAGCAATTCTAGAGGTACTTCAGTGTTCTTATCTTGGGCACCTATTTCCAATTTTTATTAGAGGTCAACAAGGCTGTACTCAGAATGGCTCTTCTTTTTTTTTTTATTACCTGATAGAAAACAGTTACAAAGAAAACAAAATGTTTCTGCTATACTTTCTACTTTGAGATCTCTTTAAAATGTATTCTGAAAGTCACTATTACAAAACTGTTTAAGGAAAGAAAAACCACACAGCAGAGATTTGGCATAGTAATTTCTGTTCTTACCAGCTCTCCTGATACAGGGACTACTTGTGAAAGAAAAGAATTCTCTGTATTACTACAAGTCTTGTAACTAACCATAATGCGGTGCTGCTTCCCTGTTTCATCTGGTACCTATGGGAAATAAAACTGCATTACTACAGTATTCTTCAAAGGAATGACTCAACAAAATGTTACCATCTGACTACTTTGTTACAAGAGACACTGTTGAACTGAAAGATTGGTGTCTTTAGGCAGTTTTAAGTCGAGATAGCTCTAATGAAACCAACAAAGCCTTTGACTCATCATATCAAGGTTCTGTTATTTTATAGGAGTTTTGAGATGTCATGAGGGTGAGTCATACTGGTTTATACATGGCTGAAGATATTTGTAATAAACTGAATGTTTATTACAGTTTAGCACAACAACTGACTTGTTGTGCTAACTCTTCAATACAAACTATCCATCCTTTCAGGTGAAGGAATTGAAAAGGAAAATCTGAGCTGGGCAAGAGGTTTGTAGCTCTGGCTTCCTTCAATGCAAGTTCATTGGCTCCAGTGCTTCTAACTCTGAGGTTCACCATAGGACTATTTTTAACATAATATTTAACATAATATTTTACAGAGAATAGTCAAAACTATATTTCATTAAATTGCACGTAAGATTTTGAATTATGTTGGTGCACTACATTGTCTACTCTGATTACTGTTCTTCCCATGAGCACACCAGTTTGATAGAAAAATAAATGTCAGAAGTGATAGAAGAATATATTCTTAAGAGAAGTGAACCGAATCCAAATGGAAGTCTAACTGCAACTGGATTTAAAACTTGAGGAGTGTATCATATATAGTCAGAATCACAAGAGTGAAAAAAGAATTGGCAAAGCAGAATTCAATCAATATTTTCAACATTAAAACATCTTATGCTATCACTGTGGCCAGGKTATTTCTATGCATTCCTTAGCTGAGAAGGAATTCAGATGTCCTCTTTCCAGAATGCATTGAATTTAAACTTTGTTGTCCTCTGGAAACCTCGCTTTCTACACTGCTAACTGAGTCATCCATGACACCGACTCAAAGTATCTAAGAACTGTACTGACTTCTAAGTAGCGTGTGGAAAAAGAAACAGTTATCCGGTAGATATTGGCCTACATTTACTTCCTAATGCAATTTTTGTTTTTATTTATGCAAGCAAACCSTTACGTTAACAGACAAGAAAAAGAACCTCTATCACATAATTGTAGCTTTGGCCATCCGTTCTGACATGAACCCCCGGGTTTCCGTAACATCTGTCCCTCACTTGATCCTTGGCATTCAGTGACTCGCGTCCTGTCTTGTCTTGTCTTGTCTTGTCTTGTCCTGTCCTTCCCTCTCCTCCCTCCCCTATCCCCTCCCCTCTCTCACAGTCCATTATCCTGTAAAAACTCTGCGGGGCCTTTTGATTTCTGCGTATTTAATGTTTACAAACGCCACGTTCTTGCTCTTTCCCCGCCGCAGTGCCCGCCTCCCGCGGGCTGTGAGGAATGCTATGAGGAATGCTATGAGAAATGCTGTCAGGAGCGCGCTGTCCCACAGCAGCACCACCGGCCCCGCCCCCGCCCGCGCGGGGCACCATGGGGATCGTAGTCCCCGCGCGCGGGGCGGGGTCACCGCGCTGGGCGCGCGCTGTTCGAAAGCCCCGGGCGGCCGCCACGCGCCGCGGCCGAGCAGAGCCGAGTCGGGCCGGAGGAGCCGCGGGCGGGGGCCGAGTCTCCGCGTCCCTCCTCCGTCCCTCTCTCGCCCCACTCCCCGGGCAGCTCCGGCTCGCTACGAGGTACAGCCGCCGCCGCCGCGAGAAGGCGGCCCGAGCTGGGGGTGTGTGGGGTACCCGCGGGAGCTTTCTCGTGGCCCTAGCGCGGCCCAGACCCCGACCGTGAGCTGATCCGACGGGCCTCGAGCAGAGATCGGGAGTGACGAACAAGAGCACAAAGCACTCGGCTTTGTGTCCGCTGCTTTGGTTTTATCCCCCCTCTGCGGAATCATGGGGATCCAGGGCCTGCTGCAGTTCATCAAGGAGGCTGCCGAGCCGGCCCACGTGAAGAAATACAAAGGGCTGACGGTGGCTGTGGACACCTACTGCTGGCTGCACAAGGGCGCCTATGCTTGTGCTGAGAAGCTGGCCCGAGGAGAGCCCACGGACCTGTGAGTCTTTCTTACGTTCAAGTCTCTTTCACAAACTGAAGTTTTGTTAACTTGGTGGTTCTTGAACTAAAAGTTAGGTTACAGTAGTTTTGCTTCTTACTATTGCTTCTGAATTCTGAGTTGAACTCTTTAGAAATGGAAATTTTTGGCGATAATTCAACGGCTTTCCAGCTGTGGGGGAAAAAAAAAGTATATATTTGGGAAAAAATTCTCAAAATATTTTTTTTTGTTAGAACACCCAAGGCTGTATCAGTTAGGTTTTCTTTCCTAACACGTCTCGCTCTCAGCTATAATCTAATTTCTCTGATTAAATTTTGTACGTGCAATTCTTTAATTTCAAATTTAATATTATTTTCAGACACCTTTTTTGTATGCAAAGAGAGTTTGCAAATACTGCTGTGACAAAGGTTGTAATGATGCCAAGGAATTTTGAGAGATATGAATATGGTGTCAGATTTTTTGCTTARCATACTATGTTTTTAGTTAAAGTAGCTTTTCTAAAACACATTTACACGGTTATATTTCTAGGGAAGGAAACGAGCAAAAATCGTGGTCATATTTCAGATTTAACTCCACACCTTAGATCAGGTTGGCATTTCTTGCCCATCTCTGGAAACGTGGGTTGAACTCTTGTTTTAGCTTGGATTTAGATAAGGTTRGAAGGGACCACTGGATGTCATCTCATGCAGGTTCCCTTACAGCCCATCACTCAGCGTTGTGTCCAGATGGCTTTCAAATATTTCCAGAGAAGGAMGAGACTCGAAAACCTCTGACCAACCTGTTTCAATGCTTGGTTACTTGCACATAAGGAAGTTCTACTTATATTCTAGTGGAATTCCTGTGTTTTGGTTTCTGCCTGCTGCCTCTTGTCCTATTGCTTGGCACCACCCAGGGGATCTTGGATCCATCAAAGGTTTGATTGGAGGCAAGAGAGAGTTGGTGCTTTGCAAATGGATTCAATTATTTACTGCTGCTTATGTTGATTTGAAGAACTGTGGAGTTTCCATCCTGCCTTGGAAGGTGGAGGAGGTTCCTCAGAGTCTTGAGAATAGGATACACTTTAGTTGAGGAAAAAACTGACTGTTAGGAGAAATATTYGTAGTCATAGGAAACTTTGGAATGGTTGAATTCGAACACATGAGTACTTTATGGGCAAATCTTGTTTCCACGCACATGTGATCCTAGACTGGCACCTTAACTATAGCATAGAGTCCTTTCATACTTTAAAATTCATCTGGATGAAGGTATTATATAGCTACAGTGCTATTTGCTCCTGTCTTTCAAAAATCATAATTATTTTTCAGTAGCTSTAAATCCAGTTTCTTCAGTGCTCATATCTTTGCATTCTTCTAAATGCTTCTAAATCCCACTCWCCTCCTCCCTTCCTCTGTTGGTGAGGTTGCTCTCATTGTTTTAAACAGTCCTTAAAATAAAAAAACTTKGATTCTTTTTTTCTTTGAGTATCGCTGCAATGTGCTTCCTTAGTGTTTACAGCAGTTATTAGTTTTTATTTCTGTGCTGCTGATAAAATGCTCTYATACAGATCTGTAGAAATAACAGGTAAGAAAATGGGAGGTCTGTGGGAATAAATAAAATCTGGAATGCACAACAAATATTTTTTCCAGGGATGGGCTTTGAAGGCAGTGGAGGGTTGCCTCCTGGGCCATATACCATCTTCACAGTTTGTGCAGAAAGGGAACTTTTCTGTCTTTTGGAATATTTTCAGTGCTGTGCTTGTATTTTTAGAATGGGAAGATAGGTTTGTATGTCTTATCCATTGGATATATCCATTAGCTGGAGAGAAGAGTGGATAGTTCTACAAGGAGAGATTAAATAACCCCATCATTTCCAACTCCACGAAAATGCTTTTAGTCTGCCTTTCTGGGGAAAGGTCATGCACTGTGCTTGTCTGCTTCCTGTTTCCCTGGCCATTATGAATTGAGTTGCTGAGAGTAAAGAGACAATCCATGTCTTAACTGGTCAAGTTATTGTCAGTATTGAATCCTAAGGTAGCAAAATCAACTGAATTATACTTGAATTCTAATTTCATTTTGTCTAGGAGACAGGAGCAGTCAGCCCAATTGTGAATTGGGAGGTGGCTTGTTTCTCTTGGTAAAAAAACTAACCAAACTGCATTCAAGTGTTCTTAGTTTTTTGTGATACTGGGGGAATATAYGGCCTGTTATGATTTTTGAACAATGGTCAGTCCTAAACTAACGGTTCTCCTTTCCTGCAACTGGAAGATTTGTAATAGACTTGTGGTTAACAATAAAATTTCTCTCTCTTTTTTTTTCTCTCTTTTCTTACTTTTGTTATTGTTGATATAGTTATGTAGCTTTCTGTATGAAACTTGTTCATATGCTCCTCTCATTTGGAATTAAACCAATTTTGGTATTTGATGGATGTACCCTACCCTCTAAGAAGGAAGTGGAGAAGGCACGAAGAGAGTAAGTACAGAGCTGTATTGATTTGCAAGCAAAGCAGTTTTATCACTACAGTAAAAATCAAAACCCCTCAAACTTCAGCTAGGAAGTAAGCTCTGGTAAAACCCCCCTGCAATATAGTCTGATATTTTTTAATTTACATCTAAAATCATTTGAACTTCCTAGAAGTTTTATTCCAAAAATAGAAAAGCACTTCATAAATGAAAGCCATTTTATAGAGGAAGGAAGTAAACCTTTGAGCAGTAGTTCCTGTAATGCATTAGAGGCTTTTAGTTTACCCACACTTGTGATCTCTGGACAAAAATATTTTTTGCCACTATAATGTTGTTTAAAAAGAGCACTCCTTTCCTCATCTTTCTCTACAACTAACRAGATAAACTTGTTTCAAATTTGGATTCAGGTCCCTATAGATGGGASTTTTCACTGAAGCCATGAGAACTTTTCGGCAGTGGTTGTTATTTATAAATTCTCATGAGACACAGGCTTCCTTCAGTGTGAAGTGAACAATTTCCGATTAATGAAATTAAGTAAATTAGGTTTTCTGTCCTCTAAATCAATAAGTATCTAGTGTTAGATACTCCCAACTACCATTAAATCTGTTTTATTGCAAGCTGAGTGTGTGCATTTATTCTTTTACACTGCTGCTTTCAGTTCCCATTTGTCACTGTTTTCTCAGAAAATATTATCAATTTAAGCATTCAAATCTAGTTTTCCTTGTCAATGCAATGACCTACTTATTCTTATGTGCAGTAGCTCAGATTTGGAAAGTGTTGCAACTTTCCCCCCTTTCTTACCTGTCTCTCTTAGTCCCTTCTGCTGTTTGTTCTTTTAAGTGAAAAATAATCTGAGATTGGTGGATATTTTTGTTTCTAATTTTAGGARGCGTCAAGCCAGTCTTCTGAAGGGGAAACAATTGTTGCAGGAAGGGAGACTGTCAGAAGCTAGAGAATGTTTTGGGCGTAGTATAAATATTACCCATGCTATGGCTCATGAAGTTATTAAAGTAAGTTGTCAACTTTATTGATAATGCCAGTTTTAAAAAAATCACTGCAATAAGTATCATAATCCTACTCTGCATTTTTGTGGCTACATCACTGCTTCTTCTGTATAGGAAAGAAAATATTTCCACCTGCTTAGTCTCTTATTGTYCAGCATGTTATTGGATTGTGTTAGGCACAATTAACAAACTTGAAGCTTATTATACCCATTTGTATAAATAATAATGATGTGTCAAACAAAACGTATCTCTTCCTGCTGCTATGAACTAAATTGGTAACGCCCTTTTCACTTTTGCAGCACAAAAAAATAATCACTCTTTTTTACATTTTTTGCCTTGTCTAGTTTCTGAGCATAGACTACAGAAAAAAATTTGGCTGATTAAAAATTGTTCTAGTAGTTTTTTGCTATACTTCCAATGCAGTCGTAGGGTCTTTATCAAAAATATTGTTTGTTCAAGTTCTGTTCTCCTTTGTCCAGCATAAAGCTTGCATGAGTTTGAAGCTGTCACCTGTGGTCAGATGCAGTGGCAATAGTGTTATGGGAAAGGTTGTTTTTTGTAAACCAGTGTTTATAGATTTAAACTGCTTATAAGTTGAGTTTTTGACTATGAAATATTGTATTATTACGGGGGGCAGGATGGGTGTGTGATTTAAAAGGTCACGGTTTTGGCTTTTTAATGTAGAAGTTTTCATGCTTTCAGATCTCTTAAGGCAATTACTGAAAATTAATGCAAAGTACTGCTGTGCTTCTTGTTTATGTACAGGCTGCACGAGCCCAGGGAGTTGATTGTATTGTTGCTCCTTATGAAGCTGATGCTCAGCTGGCTTATCTTAATAAGATTGGCATGGTTCAAGCTATAATTACAGAAGACTCTGATCTTTTGGCTTTTGGATGTAAAAAGGTATGGAAGAAAATACTAATAGCCTTTACCTCTCACTGATATCTGAAAAGCAGAGTTTGAAGTTGCCAAATATATTTGATGTATGGATTAACTCTCCTTCAGCAAATGTGGAAACAGAAGAGATGAGAATAGCACTTTGCCTCCCTTGTTTCCACCAAGTGCAATGAATGACCTTATATGGATGAAAATTATTGTTTTCACTTCCTCTTAATTTTCAGGTATTTCTGAAAATTGACAAGTTTGGAAATGGACTAGAGATAGATCAARCTCGACTAGGAAACTGCAAGCAGCTTGGAAATGTATTTACAGAAGAGAAATTCCGCTACATGTGTATTCTTTCTGGCTGTGACTACCTCCCTTCCATTCATGGAATTGGGTTAGCTAAAGCATGCAAGTTAATAAAATTAGCAAACAATCCAGATATTATAAAGGTAAACTCAGTTTTGCTTTGTGTTTTRTKTTTTGARAGCCTATATATGTATATATRAAATTTAACACTGAATTGAAAATCTGAAGGGTTCTTGACTTCCTCCATTTAAGAGTACTAAAACGGATTTTTTACCTGTGCTTAAAAAAAGATGCTGAACTAAACTTAGTCAGGTGTGAAGCTGTTATATAATTATAAGAAATATACCAAAGTAAACTTAGGTAAAGTATTGTTTTAATACTTTGAGGACATATTCTGTTTGAAGGGAATCTTAATTTTTTATAAGACTTTGATTTTTTTTTTTCCTCCGCACATTACTGTTTTCTTCTGCTTCTGCAGATTASTTATAAGAACTGCTCAATGAACTGTTACTTTTGCATAATTACAGATTTATCTGTGTGGGRGAGGCACAGAGATTGGGAATCTTATTTAATGACATAAGTATGGAGATGGACATTCCAATATTAAAAACAGTATGGAAGAAAAATGTGATATGATGCAAAATAAATTAATATAGGGTGGGGTTTTCTTCTTATCCAATGTATGATATTAAATTAGTAAATTTAATATCATACATTGGATAAGAGGGTGGGAATAACTACTTCTGTCTGGGTAGCAAGGGAGTAGAGAAGTTAAGAGCTAAAAAGAAGAGTACCTCATGGGGCTGTCCTGGAGGCAGGTAAATCTAATCCAGAAAAGCATTTTAATATGCAGTTTAATTAACTTAGTGTGTWACCTTCTTTCTTAAATTACKTGTTTGTTTTAGTGTATTTTATTTTTTCTCTCACAGACAAAGAGCTATGATTTTTAATTTTAAAATATTTTGTACCATATAGAGCAGACATCAAAGCAACTGGTTTGGCTTTTGAGGAAGTAAAAGGGGAACTTTGAACTTTTCCCATGCAAATCATTATTTGCTTTAATGKATCACTGAGTTAAATGCCAGGGTTTATTCTGGTTAGTTTTGCACTTTTTTTCCATTATAAGAACACCCACATATTGCTTATATGTACTGATAATATAAATGATAAAAATTTTATGTGCATTAGTTATAATAAAAACACCTTAAGGAGGTGATCTGTTTTTCTGATCACATTTTGTATTGATTATTGGAGAAGGAGATGTAAAAATTGAATTGTGTTATTTATGTAATTCTACACAATTTGAGTGGGAAAATAATGTACAAAGTTCTATTTTCTTTCCTTCCCCTACTGAAGCTGAATCTGCTTGTTGCAGTAGGACACTCATTCTACATTTAATTACAAGCAAAGATAATTATTAATTGAAATGTATTTAACCTTTCACATGACCTGTTAAAATGAAACAGTTGAGTAATTTCTTTTTTTGACAGGTTATTAAGAAAATGGGGCAGTACTTGAAGATGAATATAACAGTTCCAGAAGAATACATACAGGGTTTTACACGAGCCAATAATACATTCCTGTATCAGTTAGTTTTTGATCCTGTTAACAGAAAATTAGTTCCTCTGAATGCATATGGAGATGATATTGATCCAGAARCACTGACTTATGCAGGACGGTATCCTTTGTGTTGAAACAGTAGAATGGGAAATAAGGGAGAGCAGATGTGGGATCTTACCATTTTCATTGCATCTGTGGTGTACTTAGATTTTTTTGGTTGCATCCCTGCTTTGACTAAAGCCTGGCTTTTCTGCAGTCTTAAACTTTGGTGGGGGTTTTCTTCTTTTCTCCTTTGTTCTGATTTTAATCAATTTTTTAAAAGTGCAGGGGATTACTAAAGGACCTATCATTGTACATCATTTTAGGCAGAAGTTATTGATCTGGTTGTTTTCTTTAGAAAACAAATTGTTAAATACAGTTTGAATATAAACTGACTGCTTTATGGCTGTCTTGAATTTCTGCCTGTGTTGTGTGTTATAATCTCTTCCAGTTTAATTCTTGCAATKTGTGCTCAACTCAGTCTCTAATCTTAGCATTTCCTGTTTAACTAGATCCTTCTTCCTATTGAAAAGGTAGCATTTTGCCACATCTGTGCAATATAAATTTCAACATGGAAGATCAGGAAAATAAAGGAAGAGAAGGGACTGTTAAAGTAGTTACTAGCTTTGTATGTTCAAGCCATCTAATCCCTGGCATTTGCAGAAATTAGGAAGGACAAAGTTGCTGCCTCTCCTGCTGATAATTGAAGGATTTAATTTTGACTTACATGATTTACCTTAGACTGCAGATCTCTTACAATTGCTGTTACATCAGATTGAGCCAGGAGTAGTAGTRTTAATCCTTTGGGTTGCTATTCTAACTGCTTTTCAGCTGAAAAATGGGAAAGCTCTTCTAACTTTCATGGTACAGTTGTTGAAATATAATGTAAYATTCAGATATTTTCCTTTACTGTGATGGGAACAGACATGTTGGTGATGACACTGCTTTTCAAATTGCCATTGGCAATATTGATATCAATACAATGGAACAAATTGATAATTATAACCCTGATGTGGCACAGGTAACATCTTTGTTATGAAGTTKGATATTAAGAATTTGATGTGTGTCTCAATGTTAATGGGAAAATGTGATTGAATGCTATCCACAAATGAATTGTCAGTGAAAGCTATTCCAGTATTACAGAAACTGTGTGCTCCCACATACATAATTCTCACTCTTTTTAAAGGTAAAGTTTTATTTTTCATGGCTTTTGACTTAAGTATCTGGTTTACTTTCAGACTTTTTTGGTAAGTCCTTAAATCTATTTACAGAAGTAACTTCTAAAGATAAAATTCTCAGAGTTTTGGATTTCTTCCAAGAACAATCCAAAATTCTTTCCTGAATAGAAATAAATTTCAAAGTTTAAATTTGGTCTGAGAGGAGTAGTTAGTCACTTGTACCAATTGAAATGAAGACATTATGGGAGCCCAATAAAAAGTATGAAAAGTGTGAGAATTTTGGGACCACAAAAAAAAGGCTTATGTAGAGTATGTCACTAAATGTACAAATATCAACATTTCCTTCCTTGTATGCTGAATCAGGAAATCATGTATAGAAGATAAGATTTATAAACCCATATCTTGGTTTTTAATTGTTTTTGTAGCCTGTGCAGCAGAGGAGTTGTGGCTGGAATGACCAACGTGGTAATCATGTCAATAGCATTTGGAGCAGAGAATACAAGTTTGACCCCACTGAAGATCCTGCTCCTCCTAAAATGCATTTYGCAGAGAAACCAATAACCAAAGGCATGGAGAAAATAATTAGTGTTAAAGGACTAAAGCTTGCAGGCAAAGAGCTCTTGGCAAAAAGGCCAAGGAGTGGTATGTTTATATTAAATAAGTATATTAATAACAGTAGAAGGCTGTGGGAAAAGAAAGGATTTTATCTTGTACTTTATGGTATGAGGCTTTAGAGGCTTCACTCTTCCATGTTATTGTTTGTATTCTGCTTTCAACAAGCTGCAAGACTAACAAGCCACAATATTAAAACCTAGATAATGATTAAGGGTGACAGCAGACTTTCAACAGGACTTGATTTTAACTGTCTTTGGTTTGCTATAAAACCCTGGTGGTTTCAATTTCAAGTAGTTTAATACAATCTGTATTTTGATATAGTTTTTGCTTTAATTTCTATTTTAAAATGGCTTGTGATGAAGCTAAAACAGCCTGTTTCTCTTAGCATTGATATTAGGTCAGACAGAAAACAKAAAGAATGTTTTCTGTACTCAGACTGTGCTGCCTCTATCCCCTGAATAGGTGCTCTTTATGCCAACTTTTTCACTTTCTCCAGTGCATCTGTGATATCTTGTCTTCAATACCACCTGACTTATATGTTCTCAAATAAACTGTGGGCTTGTAATAGAAGAGGCACTTTTTTGTTCCTCCTGTGCTTTATGTTAAGTGTTTTCCTCTGCTTCCTTTGCTTTCTGATAGTACTGCTGGGGCTTTATTTTTTTCCTTTGTTACTCCTGGTATCTTCCTATTCCCTCACTTATCAAAGTCTGTATGTARTTTAGCAACCTTGCTTTAAATTAAACATAGTTTTGCTGTAGTTGTTCTGCCTTCCYTCCATCAGTCTTTTCACTGAGTTATTTTTAAGGCTATGTACGAAATAACAATGGTGTTAAAGACATCCAAACTCTGTTGTCAGTAATTTTCTTACCAGCTTACTAATATTTTTAAGCCTGTGAAAGTAAGTATGTAATGTTTCGTTATCTCATAACTGGTTAATTGTAGCATGTGCTTCTACAGTGATGCTTTAATTGTCTTTAGAATCAGCAGAAGTCTCAGATGGAGATCTATTGAAGCAATATGCATTTTCAAAAACAAAGAGAATCAAGAAGGAGRACGATAATGATGGTCAAGCACAGAAGACTGTGTCAACAATAGAAAGCCTTGATTCTCCAGGAATTTCCAGCACTCAAGAAAGCTCTAACTCCCTATCCAGAGTTAGAAACAAATTTGCTTGCTTTTTACAAAGGAAAAACAAAGAGAAGGATGCTGTAGTTGTTCCAGGAACAAGAAGCAGGTATGCTTATGTCACATGTTTTCATAAGTAGCAAAATACTATTTGCTAAAATAGCCTGAACACTGAAAATAGGAAAAAATGCTACCTCAAACTTTTTGTGCAACTGTATTGCATCTCAGCCAAGATGGTGGATCCTTTGGGCTAGGCATGCTATCTATTTGTGAGACAGATAATGTTCATTTTTTACTGCAGAATTGAAGACTGAGACCATTCAAAGAATAATGGAATGGTTTGGCTTGGAGGRGACCTTAAAATCATCTTTTTCCAACCCCCCTGACATTGTCAGAACATCTTTTATGAGACCAGGCTGCTCAGAGATCCAACCAACTTATCTTGAGCACTTCCAGGGATGGGGCATCTCCAACTTTTCTGGGCGACCTGTTCCAGTGCACCACTACACTCACCACACAGTGAAGAATTTCTTCCCACTATCGAATTTCAACCTCCTTCAACTTTAGATCATTCCCTCTTGTCCTGTCACTTCATGCTCTTGTGAAAAGTCCCTCTCCAGCTCTCCTGTAGGCTCCCCCTGTAGGTACTGCAAGGTGCTATGAGGTCTCCCTGGAGTCTTCTGTAAGCTTAAAGCCCTGACTTTCTCCGCCTGTCTTTTGTAGGAGAGGTGCTCCAGCTCTGTGAYCATTTTAGTGGCTCTCAAGAAAATATTCAATATCTCTGGGTATCAAAATTAATTAGGAGTTTGCTATGTTTTTTTTCCAGGTAAAGGACATGTGATATATCTCAAAAAAACAAAGGTAGATGTTTTGTGGCAAATATGTAAGCAGTTAATGAACACATGTACTTAAGTTGACAGGGCTTTTTGTTTGTTTCAGTAAAGCTAAACCGGGTAATACTCTGACAAATACCTATTCTTATCCCATCTCATTCAGCTGACACCGCTGATCTCTGCAGCAGCACTTTGAGAACAGGGACTTCATTAGGGTTTTTTTTTTCATTTAGTCACATWTGGCCACAGCTACTTGAATTTGTTTTATCAAACATTATCACAATTAAGTCTATTATTGTGTAAATTTTATCTTAAATAATCTGAATATTTGTGAGTGGTGCAATTTTACAGAGCAGTCTTAATAGCTTAGTTTTTAAAGCACACCTTTCTGAGCTGAAAGCTTTTGAAAGTTTTTTTTATTGCGTCAAAAATTAAGAGTTGTCACTGATGATAGATTCTTCCCCCCTAAATCTGTGCTCAGTATCTGTGCTCTCAGGAGCTGCTGCTATAGCATAAAAAAAAAAAGTCATAAAGTTCTATTTTCCTTGATATGTGCTGCTGAAGTATTTCGTTACTAGCTTTATCATTGTTAATTAATGTATGCTTAAATTTTGTAGGATTTCTAGATGTTTCTATTTCAGCTGAAGAACCCTCTTAGTATTTCAGTCAAAGAATGCCATTTTTACAGATGCTTTTTCCAGCCTGGTTTTTTTTTTTTCCTTGAGGGACTTTTCCTGTTGCCAAAATAATTTGTCTGCAAGTATACCTTAAAAATAAAATTGATRGATAGAGACATGATGACATGCTCACTTGTGTAACTTTCTTCCCCCTTGCCTTCACCTTTTTTTTTCTTTTTTAGGTTTTTCTGCAATGATGCAGTTATGTTTGACAGTAGAATAAAGAAGGAAGATAGTGATCTRACTCAAAATGATGAGCAGGATTGCCAGAAACAGGAAGTAAAGCATGTAGCTGAAGATGCTTCTAGGCTTTCAGAAACTGAAAAATCATCACGGACTGTCTTTAYACCTCCTGGAGAAATGCAGGAAAGTTGTTTCCAGGGGTTTAGCAGCCTCAAAAGTAACTCAGGAGATCTTGGTCCATCTCATACTGTATTGTCACAGCAGTTTCACCAACAGAGAAGCAACTGCATTGTATTCCAGGAAGATCAGAGTAGTGGGGCTGTGTGTGTTGAATCAGAGGAAGAGTCCTCCCCCTTAATAGAACTGGAACAGTCTTCACAGTCTCCTGGGTCTTGTGAGACATTAGAATGCAGTTTGGAGTCTTCAGAAATCCTCCAAGTGTCCAACAATAGCTCAGGTGCAAAGGTAAGAAAATAAGACATTGTTTCAGCATTTGTTTTCACTTTAAATTATAAAAGAAATGTTGCAGTCAAGTCTCCTTTTCAGAATCGTGCCCTACAGATGATGTAGCTTGTGCTAACAAAACTTCTCTAACTGGAATCACAGAACGATCATATTCTTGTCAATAGTTAACATAATTGTACAGAATGGGTTGACTGACTAGCGTAAATAAAATCTGTTCTCTGGTTTTACTTTGTCTTAAGTCTTTCTGCTGCTATCACTGCAGTGCCTCATAAACACATCTGGTAGGCAATCTTTTATTCTCTGTTTTTAGTCCCTGAAGTGCTTTCAGAAGCATATGCATCCCTTTGTAGCTTGCTAAAATCCCAGGTTTTTGTAGGAGTTCTTAGAGCTGCTGAAAACATTGTAGCYTAAAGTATATACATGTAGATATGAAACATATATTGTGTCTATGWAAAGATAACCTGTTTTAAAACCAGATCAATTTTCTCTTGAAGGAATCTGATTCCAGTTCAAAGCTGAATGATGATCAATGTTCTCTGTCTCTGCTGTTTTCTCCTGTTCAAACTAACAAAAAAAATACAATCATAAAGACCAAGGTAAGAATTATTTTAAGTTTATGAGCTTTACTGAACTCTGAAAATTAGTTTATCCTAGTTCATCTTAGAACTTGTAATGAAAGACCTCAGCAATGYAAATGTTGGCAAGACAAAGCTGTATTCTTGTTCATCTACCCTGGAGCTGGGGTGAAATATAACTACCTATGACTGATAACAGAGTTGCAGCTTGTTTGGGGATTTTAAACACTCTCCTGTACAGTAATCCAAGTTAGGGCAAGACCCACTTCAGGTTTTATGATATAAATTGCAGTGATGTTCACAGTCCAGATACCCTCACAAGATACAGCCGCAAATTGACTTCTCTATGTTTGCTTGGATATCTAAGAATAAACTTATGTTCCTTGTCTTTGGAACATTTCTAAGAGCTTAATATATTTGTCTTGTTGATAAAAACTTCTAGGACTTTACCAGCTCTGACTCCGTAAGTGTTGTCATTAGAACTGGCCAAAAGATGAATAAGTAAGAGGCAAATGTTTTCACCCTTCTATGTGTGCCCCCTACTGAGTTTCCTTGTAGACAGACAAAAATCACAAGCTTCTCTCTGCCAGAMAAGAATATTTTGTGTTTTGTAAAATAGTGACATCTTGTGGTTATTGTTAGGAACTTATTTGTTGAGGAGAAATTTACATTTGTATTTTGGAATAGAAACATTTTTCCCACTTTTCCTAACAAGACTGAGCAAGGAAATCATCCCGGCATTCAGAAATTTTATTACTTTGGTTTTAAGGCTGTGTTTAATATGTTTTACGTTATTTTGCTCACCTTAGAAGGTATATTGGGAGTATGAAAGTATTAAATATTAGGGGAATCACATTGTGGAAGTACTGATGTAATATAAGCATCAAAATTGAAATTTCGGTTTGCTTGGAGCCCTTCCAAAAACAAAAACTGCTGAAAATCTGTGAGGACAATAGGGTTAGTTTAAAGCAAGTGGCTAGTAGGAGGATTTCCACCACTTATTTCCATAGCCATGAATTCTCTCTTCTTCCTTTATGTTCTGGTAATAATAATTATAAAGAATTACATCAGAAAACTGGCTTGGCCAAAAAGTAATCTGACAGCAACAACCAAAAGGGCAGTCATATTGTAACTTGGGCCCACCCAGACTCTTGGACTCTTGTGAGTTGTAGCACCACTAAGACCATAGGAGAGGGAAGGTAGAGAAGAGGAGCACCACTTTTGGCTCACTTTTCTTTTAGAATTTATTAAAATCTTGTTAGGATATTTATTAGGATCCTGCAAGTGTAAAACAAGGGAAGTGTTTGCTGGTTTTAAATACAGTAGAAGGATACCAAAGGGGGAAATTAGTTCCAGATTTAGGGAAGAAGCAGTTAATCACATAATGCATAATTTATTCTGATTTTGGTAAGCTGAATATCAGCTATGTAGATTTAATCAGAGAAATTTAATAATTGGGGAGGCAATCTGAAAAATTTGTCAGCTCTTATTGTGGTTCCAATCCAAAATGTGATGTGCTACCTACTCAATTCTAATATCAAAACTTAGTAGAAGCTTTTTACTAACAAATACCTATGTGATACCAAACTCCCTGAGACTTCAAGTTTTTTTCTRTGATTCTATTTCAGCTGTGGTTTTTACTGCTTATTATTAATTGTTGTGAGCTCAGCAAAGAGGCTAATACTGATAAYGGAAAAGAGCATTCTGCTCTGGTTTTAAATTTCTTAGCAGGTGTTCACCATGCAGCTTTGCCTACTTTTGGGTTAGCTGAATTAAGTTATAACTCTGACATCATTCAGTACCGCAGGGGTTTGGGTGTAGGATTTGGGTGTGTTTACATGCTGCAGAAAGACCAAGGTGATAGATAAAAAGTGAAATACTATAAAACAGGCAGTTTTAAGATTTTATTATATTCTTCCTAGTATTCTTGTTCTGATTTTGAGCTTACATTCCAAACACTTTTTTTTCCTCCTTGGACTACCAAGATCTGCYTAATATATTTAGGTAGAARCAATGTAATTTCAATAAYAGAATCATAGAATTATTAAGGTTGGAAAAGACCTTTGCAGTCAGGTATTGCTGTCAACCCAGCACTACCACATTTGCTATTGAACTATATCCTGAAGTGCCATATCTACACAATTTTTTAACACTTCCAGGAAYTGTGATCCTGCCACATCTCTGGGCAGCCTGTTCCAGCTTTACAACCCTTTGCAGGAAGACATTTTTYCTAATATCCAGTCTAAACCTCYCCTGCTGCAACTTGAGGCCATTTCCTCACATCCTATGAGTTGCCTGGAAGAAGAGGCCAACCYCCACCTGGCTACACYTTCCCTTCAGGCAGTTGTAGAGAGTGATAAGGTCACCCCTRAGCCTCCTTTTCTCCAGGCTRAACARCCCCAGCTCCCTCAGCTGCTCATCACCAGACTTGTGCTCCAGGCCCTTCACCAGCTCTGTTGMCTST
>CADDXX010000146.1:1146597-1169541 GCA_902810485.1 Alauda arvensis | reverse complement strand
TAGTGASCAAAACTGAACACARTATTTGARGTGCAAAMTATATAACAAATGTGTATGGTGGGGGAATGGCAAAATGCCATGATGTTTCAATAAGAACTAAGCTATGAATTCTCTTTGGAGAAAAGATGTTTTTTTGGGATGTTCCAGCTTAAGTTTGGTTGCATTTAAGAGAGAGAGATTCTGGCCAAGCACAGCTTTTCTGAGCTCCTGGTATAGAAACTGGAAAAGAAGGTCSAGCTAGAGGTCTAATGATCCTTGGGGTCATCATACTGCCACCGGTGCTCTTGCTTATGACTCCATGTTCATGAAATCTGAGTGTCACAGGAAGTGATGCCAGAGAGTTGCTTCTCTAAAATTCTAAAAGATGGCATTACATGAGAGCACAACAAATAGTCTTCAAACAGATGAAAAAATAAGTATTCAAAGGAAATGAGTATTTAACAACCTTAATACGAGGACTTATGGAGGCTGGTTTGCCAGTTCTTACAGCTGCATTATGTCTTGTGTTTGAGATGCCATTTTTTAGATTATAGACTCTCTAAATATATTTTGTTGTGGCATTTCAGATGGCATTATCTCAWCACAATGTAAAACACTTTATTTTTTTGATTAAAAGCTTTGCAGCATAATATCTGTTGCTTGSAGGTTGTCATTTTAACCATGTGCACTGCAATATTAAAATCCCACAGGTTCCTGGATTACATAAATCCAGTAATATAAAGTCACATATGGTAACAAAGCTCAAGCCATTGATACGAGCCAAAGTAAGTGGGCTSAGCAGGAAACTGTCACCTGTGCAGAAGAGAAAGGACTGTGATACTGAAAATAAGCTGGGGCTGCAATCCACTATTGGTGAACTCTGGAAAAGCTTCCAATTTAAAAGGTGAGTTGCTTTAACCCTTTACTTAGTACATGGCATGCTTTTTTCCCAAAGAAACAATTTTCAAAGCAGACTCTACATATGATCTCCATACAATTCAATTAGGATAACAGTGCAAGATTAGATATTTTCTACATACAATTTATARCTTCCTAAACTTGATGTAAACATGAAGYATGTTTTTGGTAAATATGTTTTTATAATTATTTTTTTCTTTCTCACCAAAAAAAACTCTCAGCTAAAATTCACTTACTGAATTTTACTGATAATTTCATTTAGTTTACCATCATTGATATGAAAATCATTGCCATTGTTTGCCATCACATGCCAAAAATCATTTCTTGATCTAAATGCAAAAGCTGCATTAAAATTGCTAAATTTAATTGAGTACAAGACAGCTTCTATTTAACTCTGTGTCCCTCACATTTGGAGGTGGCCAATTGTCAGAAGTGTTCTGCTTTCAAGATGATGGTGAATTGATGGAATATTTGTTAGCTGGAGCATCTGGTTACAAGGGACATTGTTGCACATTATAAAATGCTGTTGATTTTCCTTGTCTAACTTGAAGATTCTGCAAATAGCTTCAAGGTTTGAATTTGAAGGGCAATGATTATTTTTAAAAAGTAAAACAGAACCTGAAGTGTAGGTATTCTAACTTAGAGTATCTCGATGGGCTCAGATAAAAACTCATGGTGGCAAAGTTTTCCCAACTTTAAGTAGCAATCTCAACTTTGAATAAATAAGTCTTACTTAAATAAAATTATTTTCATTAACTTGATACCAAAGTAGGAGTGAGACAAAAGTATTCTTTGCACTGAGGAGTAAATGTTGATATTGGTGAGCATGTGTTAATTCAGATGAATGTATTTTAGTAAGTTTGAGCCTTAGAGCAGGTTATAATAAACATACAACTGATTTCTGTTTTAAAAATATGACTTATGGTATTTACATTTTTAGAAATCTTACTTTTTCTTATCCTCCTTAAGGGGTGTAAGAATAACGGACAGTTTCAGGGAGGAAGTGAAAGTGTTTGTGTATTTATTGCTTGACCTCTGTTTGGGAATGTCTGACCAGGGTTGCTCACATGAAGAAAATTCATCAATTTGGAATTATCAGAATACAGGCAGCTACAGGCAGCAGAATACAGTGTGAGCCTAGGTGGCATTCTCTGCTGATGGTTGCAAGACTTGGCTCCCACCATGCACATTTTATCCATTCAGTGTTGGTTGGTTTGTAACCTCTGGGTGTTTATACTGGGGATATATATTTTTCTATTACTTCTATGTAAGCTATAGTTTATTATCTTTTAGGGGATTTTTGTTTTCAATACATTTCACAAATTGGGTTTTTTACTGCTAGAATTTACTTAGCTCTTTTTTTTTTGTTTTTTTTTTTAGATTTTAAGATCTAAATTAACCTTATGTTTTAACAATGGCATTATCTTATGGCAAATAAATCATGTGGGACTTTCTGCCTTAATRTCAAGGCTCACAGGAGWTTATATATATAAAACTGCACTTCTTCARAAGACTTAAATGTTAAGGAGGCATGTACAACCCAAAGTAGGATGGGGTACATACAGTCTTTCATAAATAAAGCTAACAGCTGTCATTCAGCTATCATATCTTCTCTTTTAGTGAAGTTGTTCAATTGTATTGAATTTAAACTTTGCATCYTAAGTTTTTATTTTGTACTTATTCACAGGTGGAGTGGATAGTTAGGTGAGGGGTCTTGCTTTGTTTTAACCTGTATATTCTTACTGGCCTGTGGTTAGAAACACAAAATATCATAACATTCTTTGGTTTTGTTTTGTCTTTGGGTTTTTTTTTGTGCAGAGAGTATGAAAAGCTTCCTTCTTGTAGAAAGTCAGATCCTTTGTCTCCRGTCAAAGATAACATACAGCTCACTCCAGAAACAGAAGAAGAAATCTTCAATCGTCTGGAACATAGTCATGTTCAGAGAGCTATATTCCAATGAACTGCATGCTGTTCATGATGGGATGGATTTTTAATCATTGTCAAAATGTACCTTTTGGATATTTCATCAATATAGAAAAGATGCTTTGAAAYCCAGCAATGTACTTTAGTCTGCCTGGTGATTTATCATCTCTTTTATAAAAGCATTAATTCAAAGGTACTGTTCTATACTGACTGGAATAAAATAATTCAGAYTCCTCTGTTCTTATTCAAAATCCCCATGTTAAATTTTTTCTCCAAACACTTTTAGTTACCCCTGGGTATTTTGTGTAGGTCTCACATCCAATCCAAGTTTCTACAAGAGCAGCAGAAMAAGTTTGTGTCTTAATTTGTAATAATTCATAATTTTTTTGCCTCTTTGTTTTTTCCTCTTGAGGGTAATCTGGCTTCAATACAGGTTTAAAACTGCTTTCAAGTGTGGTAACAGTCTGCAGTATACTTCCAGCACTCTGATAACTATTTCTTTTCCCTGTAAGATAAGATTTGCTCTCCCAACAGTTGGCTTTCTGATTGATACAGTCATGCTGGTGGTGGTAATAATTTGGGGTCTTCAGAAAGGAATATCACAAATATCTGGTCCCCAAATTATCCCATTAATAGAATGCTATTAAAAAAATATAATGTATTCTTCTGTTTAACCTGTTTCACATTTACATTCTTCTCCAACAACAGACACCCAGAATGCCAGACCTCAGAGGTAGGGTTACAAAACAGCATTGCCATCACAACAGGCCAAGCTTCAGTGTTCAACTAAAGGGAAAAAATGCAGGATACTAGAGTCCTTGCTGTGTTAGGCTCAATTACCATGAAATAATATGATGAGATTTCAGATTTCTACCTTGCAAATCAGGATTTGAGTCCATGTAAAGGTATGTTTGAAACTTGTCTATTTTTAGGAATGGATAGTATTTCTGCAGCAGATGAAGGCACAAAAAGATATTTTAACCTGTGAAATATATATATATTTTCCATTCCTGAGATTAATACTTACCCTCAGCCTTTGAGCTTTTTGCAAGTTTCAAGTTTGAAATTACCTATGAGAGGCAGAGGTTTTTAGATTGCGATGTACTTTTTTTTCTCTCTAAGAGAACTTCCATCTATGAAACTAAAGTGACCAGCTGAATTAAATTACAAAGAAGCTGCTTAAAAGAATATGTTAGGCATACATTTGTGGGATCAGCCATCTTATTTCTGCATTTGTGTTGAAGGTATGAGGTACAAGGAACTGAAGCAATGATGCTCTAGGACATGCTTTCTCTCACTCGTGCACCACTAGAAAATCCCTACTGCTGAAAAGCAGGTTTTTTAATGTTGATCTTCAGTGAGAATTATCTCGGGTATGATATTCTAAAGGTAGGCCAGGGATAAATGTTTGTGTTTCCAGTCATAAAACTGTTGCCTAGGATGAATTTTATGTGTTCCTACAAATTACAGAATGAGCCTTTGAAGGGAAAGTCTAAAAACAGTTAATGTTCATCCATTGCTTATTAATCAGAGTGGGAGTTGCAAGGTTATTTTGTACAGTGTATCTTTGCCTTCTTCCTGCCTCTTCARTCAAAGGGCCACTTGTCCCTGCTTTAGTGGATCATCATAAGAGACAAACTACTTGTTTTTGTGCTATCAAAGACAGGTGATTTTTAGGGATTATCCTATGTGCAATCTACATTGTATGCTCTTAAAGCAGATTTCTTAAAAATACTTCTGTGTAGTTCCTGATTTGTTCCTTGTGTACTGACTTCACATTAAGAGAATTCTTCTCAGGAATAGAGGTATCTGTTACATTTCATGTAAATATGTAACATGTGTAAGCATATAATAGTATTTGAGTTTTATACTTGTAATGTGGAGTTATTGTGTTGGTGTTTGCTCTGTGGAAGGTACAATAACATAAATGCAAATGAATTGGTGCAAGACTTTATTCCGAAGTTTAATAGGGTGGGGTAATATTCCATAGTAAATATCAATAAGTATCGGAATAGGAGAAATTATTACAGGTTATGATGGCCTGGGGAGGATAAAATATAACACAAKGAAAAGAAAAAGGAAAAARACCATGGAGGAAGGAGAGTTTGGTGATTTTAAAAAAGCAGGCATTTAAAAGTTGGGTAGTTGGAAAACAAGAAGAGAGTAAGAGGAATTGAAAGCAATTGGCAAGCAGAGGCATGACTCTGTGTTGCTTGCTTTATAATCTCATATAAAATACTAAATACAGCTTTTTAATATCTGTAACTAATGTTTTCTATTAATATTTCTAGAGTATTCTTTAAAAATAGATGGCATTGCTATACCATATTAAAAGAGTAAATCTGGCCCAAAAAACCTAAATTTACTAATGGTGGTCTAATCCAGCKTCACTTTTGAAAGTGCTAGCTGGCCATTCCTTAATCAGAATTCTCATATGGCCTATAAATATTCAGTATCMTAGAGAATTAATGTGAGAGTGTGACCATCCAAATCCAGTCATAGTTTTGAAATTATTGGTGACTTGGCCAAATTCAACRGAGTAGTTCTGCTTAAATCTTTTTATTTCTTCCCATACAAATCAATATAGTAGTTGGGGTAATTATTATGAATTCATGTGAATGAGGATGTATTGAGGTMATTTAGCTGCTATTAGCATCCTTTTTTGAACAATTAGCCATTGCTGTTAAACTAAATACAATTTTAGATATTTCACCTCACATTTTTTCTCCAATGAAAACCATTTTAAATTAGATAGTGCTAACTTTAGTGTATTAAAACAATTTTCATTARCACAAACAATGACCTTCAATGTTCATCTGAATGACAATGGACATTTWAAAAAAATTTTAGGTAGAACTAAATAACATAACAGAATTGATATATAAATAATTTCTAGTTTAAATGTAGAGAACACTGCTGAGATTATGGTTGCTAAATACAAGAAACCATTGAACTTTTTGATGGGTTTTTGTTTAGGGATTTCTGTTGTTGTTTGGTTGGTTTTTTAAAATAAGGTAAATTGCTAGGCAAAATAGAGTTCAGTTAATGGTCTAAAATCTGATCAAAATTAAGCTAGATTGTCCTGTGTCCAATATCATATGTATGTTCAGAGGCTTAAACAASCTAATATTTGTATTGGCTCAAAAGTCTACTTCTTGGAGGTCAGTCACAGTGAGAACATCCATCTTCTCACTAAACTATTAAAATGATACAATTTTGGAGGCTTCTGTGGTTTGTCTTGTTTTTCTTGGTTTCCTGTGTCTGGCATGCACAATTTGCCAATGCCAGAATCCTGAAGTGATATCTGTTGGACAAATTTCTGYCTGACAGTAAAGACCAAGAGACTTGGTGAGTTTTCTTGATATTAATGTGAATTTTACCCACTTTGATTTGACAACATTACTAGCTTCAGGCATGCAAGAACATTATGYTCCTATGTTCTGGTCAGTATTTTTAAGTCAAATTTCAGCTGTCTTTGAAGAAGAAAAACAAAAAAAGCATACCTACTGGCAGTGCTAGGCTGAATAAATACAAACTACATATAAATATCACTGTGTTTGTATTACTGCATATTTTRCATATCCTCAGGTTTCTTTTTTAAGCAATTCTTAAAACACATAAAAGTTTTGCATAACAGATAAGTTATGGTAGTCAAARTGCAGTTTTGGGGTTTTTTGTTTTGCTGCCATTATGCCTTTCCTCAGGAAAAACAACGTGAAAGGCTTTCCTTCTTTGCCCTAGCCAGTATATTGATTTGTTTTTATATTAAACCATCAAAATGCCTACTGCTTATCTGCTTTTCAAGCCAGCAGTGACAAGTGGAGAGGAGGAATTTTGCGAATTTTCTGGGAAAGTTCCAATAATCTGCAGTAGCAATTTCCCCCAAATTAAGGATTGTTTGGTCTGTCTTCAAAACAGTCCACTGAAGATCTCTGTAATTTCCCAGGTTATAGATTACTATTCTAATCTTATTTACTCAACCTTGAAGTTAGTTCACTGACATCATTATTTGTCTTCAAGGGAACACTGACTACTGAATTTTACAGCTATGAGTTTCTGTTTTCATTCTCTCTTTTAAGTTTTAGATTTGCTTCACGGTGATGGCATGAAAGTGGAACAGYAATTTAAAATATAGTTATTCTACCTCTCCTCCTCTATAGCAAAGGACAGTATTTGATGTGCAGCTCCACTTTTATTTTCCCATGCAAAGTTACACAGGWATTAAGCACTAAAAGACTGTGAGACTAGATGACTGAGACAGTTCTATTTTACCTGAGATCCACTGACTTCTGTGGATCAACACAACTGTCTGAAAACACCAGCCCAACTTGCTGAATTTGTTTCATGTTTGCCCAGTACCAAGTGTAATAGACCACTGATCTCTGGCAAGTACTTGAAAAACAAARTCCTTCTGGTAGAAAATCTCATTAAGATCTGTTTCAAATCCTCTTCAAAAAATACAGCACAATTTAAGGCAACACAGCAAAGTAAAGAGTAGGGGATGTGTTACCAATTATTAGAATGAGTATTTAGACTACACTGGACTAGAGTATTTTCATAACCAAATAAAAATATTAAATAACACATTGCTACCTGTAAAGTTTTAGAGCTAATTGTGAAATCCAGTTAACAGGTATTCAATTGTCTTTCATGAAACAGTGTTTCAGGCTAAAGGTACAGAGAAGTAACAAGGCTTTAGACTGTAACTGCGCAGCTCAGGAGGCTTGGGTGTTCAGGGTGCTCCTTGTGGGTAAGGTTCCCAGGAATTCAACTCACTGCCTGTRTCTAGAAAGCTGGGTAATATTTACTGCTATGTTAATAAGCACAAAATAGGAAAATTGCCATCCATATCTGAACTTGTGAGCCTGCTTGAGGGTCTGAAAATAGGAACCATTTTGCACAGTAAATCAGAGCTCACTCCTGATTTGCTGGCATGCCTTGTAATAACAGAAAAGACATGTTTACAAATTTCTGTCCTTGGGACCCTGATCACAAATGTATACCTGAACCCAGCTTTCACAAGGAAAGACTCTGAACATACATCTTCAGCTAAACTTTTCAAAAAGCTCCAAGTATCACCAAATTTAAGCCAAATAAAGCAGCTCTGGAGTATGAACATTTTATGCAGGGTGTGTAAAGTGCTTCTTCCACTCTCCTTGACACTCTCCAGTAGCAAGGAGTACTGTTTTGGGCACCATACTTGAAGAAAAATGTAGACACCCTGGAGACAGTCCAGAGAGAAGTAAAAGGAATGAGCAACAGTCTAGAAGGCAGTRTGAGGGAGGATGGAAGGAATTGGCATTGTTTAGTCTAGAGAAGGGAGAACTAAGGAAAGATGGGATGTCAGCCCRTAAACTATGAACACTGTTTCTGCAAAACAGAAAATATCAGCTATAGATTGGGAGAGAAGTAATGAAAAGTGCACAGCAGGAGAGCTTAAATCTTGTGGCTGGAGTAACTTTCCTTAAACAGATTGGTTAAAGGCTTAATAAAGTTTTTTGGCTAAATTTTCAGTTTAAAATTAAGTATTGGTATCTGCAAAGATGTGAAGCACAAGTAAACTCTCTATGTAAGCTGTAATTTCTAGGCCAGTTCAGAAGCTTAACAATAAACTTTCTAGGATGTCTGGAAGATTTTTGTATTAAACAAGTGGCTGCAATAAGTCATGCCCACTTAGGATGATAGGATACTAGCTGCTCAATGCAACTGAGTTGAACATAATTACTCTATTTTYATTTGGTTTTTTTATTTAATTTTTCAGACCAGCAAGAAAATCTCCTGAGGTGGTAGTGGTTCCATCCCAGTTTTTATTTGAATTAATTTACTCTTGTGGGCCACTGAACAGAGGTATTAATTTTGCTCACAGTTGTAGGAGTTAATTTTGTGTAAGATCTGACCCTCTTTCTATTCTTAGTCTATAATGTTTCCAGAATTKGAAAGTGGCTTTAGAAACTTTTAAACCAGTTGTTTCTGAATCTTTTTTTGCTTAATGAGGAAACAAAAAAAAGGTTTTGCCTTTTTGTATCAATCTTCTTTAATTTAATTTCAGCCCTGTCTTCTTGCTTCATTCCTACTTCTTTCTAGGGATCTAAATAATAAATTCACTGAAGAGTACCCACTGTAGCTATAAACAAGGTATAAGTAACCAGGACACTACATCTAGGTAGGCACATTGAACAATCATAAAAATTAAAGGACAGTTTAGGCTCATATCCTTCTGAACTGAAACTTGGAACTTTGTACTTCCTGTGTGGAGAGGAGTATTTACATCACTCACATTTCCTTTATTTGTGCTTCTAGAGACCTGGTAACTTGGAAGAGACAATTTACCAGTGATTTGCAAAYGCATCTAGTCAGAAAAGAGGATCAACCTGGGCTCCCCTTCCCAGAGGGCTACTAGAAATCATCAGATATGGCAGGTAGAGGAAGTTACTCCATCACAATTGTATTTTACTTAATGTGTTATATTGTGCCATACCTTCCTAACTCCTTAAGGATGCAAGTTTGCTGGAGTGCTTACCTGCTTGATAGAATACATAAACATACAGCTGTCACATACAACTGTAGTGAGAGTAAATTCTGAGTTGCAGTCACTTAGCYTTTATAGGTCTCAAAGCAACAAAGGTCAACAGTACTGTCCTCATTTTTTTTAAAAATAGAAACTATTTAGACTGGCTTGGAGGATTAGCCACTGTTTTCCTCTAAACCAGTGGGAGAGTAAAAACTAGCACTTAGAATCTGCTTTGAATCTTTGTATCACGGTTCTGCGCTGTAACAAGGAGACAGCATTCATGAAATCAACTGAAAGCACCTTGAAATTATATCAGCAATGAAACCTGATTATAAGGCCATTKATGTGACCTTCTGCAGTGGGTCACAGATGGTCAGAAAGGAATAGTATAAACATATAAGCCCAGAAACTTCAATTCATAAGGTTGACTGTAARCTTTTAAATCAGCTTTTAGGAGATCTAGGAACACCACTGCCTCTTGATTTATTTTATTTTCTGCACTAGAAAAGCTAAACAAGGGGAATTGAATAATAAGGATGTGTAAAAAGAAGAGGAGTAATGTCCRGCCAATTAGAATTCACCCCTAATTCCAAGAACAAACATTCTTCCCATTACCTTTTCCAACTGGCTCTGCTTGCATATAAYTGAGTGATAAAACAGCATTCTTTAAGAACACTTACATTTCAGCTGGAGACCAAAGATGCACTTTTGTTCTGTACAATACTAAATGAATAGATGACACAAGAATGCATMAGTCCAGTGACTTATATGTCTAAGCCTCCATTGTCTGGAGTATAACTTATAAAGCTGCTTCTGCACTTGAGACATGTGCCTAATATAGCTGTGGGTCAGAGCATCTGAGCATTCCTCAGCTGTGCCTGCAGGAGGAGGAGTGCAAAAATGTTGAACTTCCCACATTTCTAGCTGTTGKGAAATGCTGGCACACTCTAGCAATCAACGTTAATACTTGAGTTTGTTTTGTGGATTTCTTATTTAAATGATACTAATTTAAGTTTGAAGAACTTAAATCTCCTATATGTGATGTGGATTTAGATGTGAGTGTGCTTGTGCCTGTATGTGTGTTGAAGAGGTTGAACTAGGAGTATTCTACAACCCCTAAATACCTGTGGGTCAACCTTTAAATATTGCACATGTGTAATTAACTTCTCCAGTGCTGCCTTCCTGGACAGCTGCAGGCACATGTAGGTACAAAAACAGTTGATATACAATGGGTTTGATGATGCCACTGAATTCACACATCCTGGAGTCAAATCATCAAGATAAATACTACAACTTAATTAAAATGAAAACAAAGATGGTATCTGAAGCGAGGCAATGCAGTGTATTTTCATGTATGTGATGAACTATTTCAAAGAAATCACTAKCCAGTGAAATCACTCAGTTGGCTCCATTTGTCCTTTTACAAAAATAGATTTGGTGTTGTGCACTGAGAAGTCCATTCTAGTTGTGSTGCAGGAGAATCCATTATTTATCATGGATTTTTAGGGGGAGGTTTTTTCCAGGACAAATGAAATTGTGGGATTGTGGAAAGCCACACATCAGTTAGAATGAACATCTGTTGTTCAGTTCAGGTATTGGCYTGTATCCTGGGGAGTTGCAGCACTTGAGGACTTTGAATGTCATTCAAACCTACCTTATCTCTACCCATCAGTCTTGCCTAGACGTGACTGGACCAGAGATTCTGGCTCACAAAGTGTCTGTGCAGTTTGTGGGAGGTAAAATAACCCCTGAAAAACGAATGAAAGCATGGTAGAAAACATAATTGTTGAGGTCTTATTTGTATCTAGACACGTGGCCCACTGAAGGAGAACACAGTTTGCTGGAAAATGGTAACATCTGGCAGATTTATTTTCAGTCAGGAATGTATCTTATTTTTCTTTTTTTTTTTCGCTGTGACTATATGTTTTTCAAACAAAACCTTACTCTTTTCAATTGTTAAGTGTTTGAAATTTGCAAGAAGTTTTGCTTTGAACAAGTCATAATAAAACTGGGCATTTCAAAAATATTTAGGAAAGGTGATATATATATTGGGGAACAAGGTGGAGTATATGCTCAAACTAATGCATTCTATCAATGTTATTTAGCACTTCTATGGAGGAGAAGTCTAGAAAAGGACCTTTTGCCTCAGTTTGACCAGATTGTAAATGTCTGGCCTCATTAATCCAGAATACTAGGTTAGCCTTTGTTCTAAATGTCCTGTGCTGCATAAGAAGGTATCCTAGGCCATTGTTATGTGGTTACTTWAATCTCCCAGATGTCTGCACTGCTGCCAGAAAAGTTTGTTCTCCTCTCCTGTAACCCATCTCCTTTTCCTGCTGGTCTCTGTGTCCTACCTCTAGTGTGCACCTAGCAGTCTTTTGAATCAGGCCAAAGAACATTATCTGTTTGAAAACYGGTATCAAGGAAACAAAAAATCAGYGCTGACACACACAGGTCATACGTTCATCTGCTSGACTGAAGAGCCTGTTATCAATTCCTCCTGCCTAAACTATTAAGGAGTTAAAATAGTGGTTTAGCCATCTCTTTTCCACAGGTAAAGTAGAAGGTTTTTTTCTCAACACCTGAATCATTCTCTTAACAATTCTTTGAACTTTCTTCAAGTTGCAACATTAATCCTGAACTGTACTCAGTGGACTGAGAGTAGCAGCAGTCATTCCATTGCCAGTGCAGAAGCAAATTTCYTCTCCCTGTACACATATCCAAAATTGTATTAGCCTTTTTTTMTGACTGGCAACACATGGTGGCTACCATAGGATTTTTCTCATATTCTTCTACAAGACAAAGCCCAGCAGYATCTCCTGTAGTTACAGCTGTATTTGGATTTTATCCATGGCTGTTCTGTTACAACTCTGTGTGCTCACCTTCACAGCACCCACTAGCAGTCATCTGACCTTCACTTTTTATCACTGTCTGTTGCCCTGCAAAATATTTACAGYGAGTTACTTCTCAATCCTTGTTACTCTAWTTGCAGTTGTGCCATTGTRTTTCTTTCTGAATACTTCAGGAATCCAGATAGAGAACTTCCATGCTTCAAATGAAGAACAATATGGGAAGGTAGACAAGCCCATTKCTAATACACAAGTAATCCATGGCACATGGGCATTGACATTCTTCCCCTTCCTTCCAAAGAGCCTTTCATTTGTGAGATATATTATGTCCCTTTCTGAGCATTTTTTTCTTGAGGCTAAACCACCYCAATTTGTGCAACTTCTGTCACACTAAATTTCTCCTCATCATCAATAATTGAATTCTCAAGTGGTTCATATTCTTCTTGGTGTGCAGTGCCTAAGCTATACACGGTATTTCAGATGAAGCCCTACGGTTGTTGAGAACAGCTCAGAACAGGCTTATTTCACTCATCTTGCAGGCTCTACTCTTGGTTAGAAATATCAGGATTGTGTTTGCTTTTTTCACAAGAGCATGATAGTGCTGACTTCTGCTTAGCTTGTGATTCAGTATGTTCCATGAGCTCTTTTAAAGAGAAATGGCACCAGCCACTTGTTTTCCACCCTATATTTATGCAGCTGATTATTCTTGTCCTAATACTGGGTTTTACATTTATCCCTCTTAAATAGTACCCAGGCAGTGATGAGAGCCCTCTCCATTCTTCCTGTAAGATCTTTGCCAACATTTTTGTGTTTTGTTATTGCAAAACCCACAAGATACACAGGACTAGCTATTCTATGGCTTTTTTGGTTTTTTTGCCTTTGGATTCATATCTTTATTTGTTTAGAAGGCATAGTGAGTAAGGGTGTTAGATAAGCACCAGCTCTATWAGTAAGTACTTTGTATGTGGACAAGGAGACAAGAGAAGAAATTTCTCCATTTGTGGGGTAAACTCCATAAATTCTWATTTGTTTAACCAGAGATTAAATGCAGATGTGAAGCAAACAACATTAAGAAGAAAAAGGCAGGAACTGACGTGGGTTAAAGCTTTGTAAAATTCCATGACGTCAAGGAGATGATTAGAATTTCAGTYAGGAGAAAGACCTCCAGCATGTATAGATTTCCTTTGTGTTCGTTCGCAGGGCAATCAGGACTTCTTGTGCAAAGTAATCAAGGAACTAGATATACAGAGAACATCTCAGTATTTCTAGAAATAGGTCTTTATATGGTGTTTAGCGCACACTTACTAAGCAAAAATAAATAAATAACGCTTCAGCAATTCATGCTGGAGCCAAAACTGGTTCTGAGCATCTCTGAGAATATGGCAGAAATAAGAAAATGTGTATAAATAAAAGTATCATTAAATGTGAGTCTAAGCACTGTTTTTATACCACAAATACTTTTACTGGTAAGTGTAAGTATTTGGGTTTAGTAGCTCATTAAATTTAGCATGTTTGCTTCAAAATACAAAAAGCACCAGGATTTGTTTTGACCTCACTTTTGCAGTTTTGGAATCAYTGTTCAACTACTCTGTATTTAAATTTAGTAAAACAAAAACTGGGACAAAAGGGGAAAGATACTTGTGTTTTGAGCACTGAAATCTGTCTTAGCTTTRAATTTTGGCCTGCTCTAGATGCTGGGGTTTAGTTAATCTCTGATTCATTTCCTCTAGTAACCCAGAAGCAGACCAAGAATGACTTTGAAGCACCTATTTTTTTATTGTTTGCATAATGTACCATTGCTCAAAAAATAACAGTTATTGATAAAGGTAGTGTGGCATTGACTGTGATAACCACAGAAATAAAAGAAACAGTACTCATGGGCCTAGTCACAGGGTCAGAAAATACAAGTGTAGAGAAAAATTCTGTCCTCTCCAGAGGATTATATTTTCAAATTTCCTGATACTCTCCCTGCAGTCTGGACTCCTTTTAGCTTTAAACTTACGAAAATGGAGGGTTTGTTAACAGATTTCCAGCAGCGTAGGCCCTACATCAAAGTGAGAAGATATACACACACAGCCCTGAAGGATTCAGTTTGTAGTATAACTGGCTTTTTGAAATTCAATTTGACTATAACATCCTTCAAAGAGTTTGCCAGCAATAACCCACTGAGCTTCACAGTCCRTGGATAAAGAGGTGATGTTGTACTCTTGCTCTTCTGTTTGCTAACATACTGACGGCAACCTTGATTTAGTGCTYTCTTACTTCAGTAAGATCATCAAATATAGTCCAACCAAAAGCRTGTGGATCTCATATGTAACCAAAACACATCCAAAAACCCCACAAAACACAAAAAAATCTATACTGAATTAGCAGAAGGTTCTGCCTGAYTTTAAAATGAGATGTCTAAAATGGAATWACYCCTCTTTTGGCTGTTCAGTRTTACCTGAGTGCCTCTKGGCATATATATTGAACAYTTTTATGGCATTTACACAGGTGTAACGTAATAGTCAACAAGCTTTTTTTTTCAATTAATCTTTTCCCTGATATAAATGTAAGTTTAGATTTGGATTTTCCCTCTTGGCAAAGCAGTTTAAGTAAAATTAATGTGATGGRGAAAAATAGATTTGTTTGAATCAGGAAACAAGATACTTRGCAAAAYTGTATTTTAAAGAAAAWMKTTCCAGAARCTTAAAGYCTTTCATGTCTGCTAGAGTGCTTGACCTTTCCTTCTTCTCTCCACCTTTCTCCCTTGAATTGTAACCTGGTAGCTTTAKCTTAGCAGCCTTTATGGCTCCAGAGACTAATTTCAGTGCCTGCCCTTCTTCTACTGGAATTCCTTCATTTATTTTATAGRGTTTTCCCTTAATTTTCCACTAGTAAAACTGCAGCCTCTCACAGGTCCTGCAGTTGCATAGTTTATTTTCAGAAAGAGAAAGTAGACTGGGGGTTTACTTTGGGAGCTGGGTTTGAGCCCCTTGGCCACACACCTCTGCTGTCACCCTGGGCTTTACCTACAAAGGCCCTAGATTCTGGCAGCAGAAGTTGATTTGCTGTGCTGAGTCCAGGGAGGCAGGAGCTACTGGGAGTGCCCAGTGTGGAGTTGGTGGCTTAGCCTTTTCAGGGAGAAAAARGAATCGTAGCAGGGTCTTCCCAGTTCTTTATCCATTGAGTTATAAGGACACTCCTCTGTGAAGCACATGACAATAATCTTGCTCAACACTTGCTTTAGTGGACCAGCTGCCTTGGATGAGAGAAACAAAGGAAACCTTCCTTTAAGGAAGAATATTTATATAAGAAGTCCTGACATGGACTAGCCTGTAAACCTATTATCTTCAAGGTCTATTATACCAGTAGTAGTTCCACCCCTCAGTTGCTTGTGACAACCCTCCTCTGCACCAAACCCCTCCTGGAAGTTGTCACCTCTCACCACTCTCCACTGCATGGCATCCTGCTTCAGTGCCAAAATCATCTGGATGAGCTGGGGCATGAAATTAAGCTGCTACATTAACCTATCGTGTACCTCCAGCAAAAATGTTTCCCATTGGTGAGCAAGGCYAACCCACACAGCTGTTCTCCAGCTGATTCAAGAAACTTTGTCTCAACAAAATTCACTGGAATCRGGGAGTTACCCAAATAGCAGTAATGGCCACAGCCATCTCATTTAAACTGCTGCTCCAGACCTGACAGAGGCTTAGAAAGCTGAGTCACTGAGGCACAGCCACATTTTGTGGGTTCAATGTAGGCTGAATKACAATAGCAGAACAGCTATCAATTATCATACAAATTTGTTACATGGCAACTAAGGTCATATTATTTATAATTTTCAGCAATCTTGGAACCTGGACCCAGGTTCTGCAGACACAGAAGGCCTGGTCCCTTTCCAAAAAAGAATGGGAACAAAGTCAGTGTGTAAGAGGATGGCTGAAAGAACTGAGGTYTAAACCAAATCCAGCTGTCTTCTAGGAAAATGCAGTTTCTCAGGAGGCCTSTCTTGACAGTTTTGACAGGTTTAGAGCAGAGCCAATATAATTTCAAACAGCAAAATTATCTTCATAGCCCTGCAATGCTTGGGTTACCCTGACAGTCYAGACAGCACAGATGTGTCTGCACTAAGCTGGTGATTCTGCTCTCACCTGCAGCACAGCAGCTGTTTTTTCTATTGATGGCTCTTTTATTTTGTAGGTGACTAGTGCATCAAGCTTCTGGAAAATGAGTTAATCTTCCTCAGCCAGTCAGCATTCAAATATGCAGCTCCCATCTCTATCTGATTTTTAATTTTTGAGCACAGATGCAGCATTTCGGGGGAGAAGAGTCAGACAGAGACCATACTCCTATCCATCACTTGACATGAAGTTTTTAAGTTCTCAGAGTAAGGGCCAAGTTGCCTTGTGAAGTACTGCCAGCRCCAAGAATAGAATTTCTTTATTTGCCATGTCTGCCTTTCAGCACCGTTCTGTGTGTTTTTTTCCATTGACAGAGTTCACGTTTTGTTCTGGAAAAGGCTACATCCACCCTCTCTCTGTGAACATRTGTTTCTTTCTCATAACTTCTCTTTGTTAGCTGATGGGTGTAATAGTTGCCTTAGTGAGATCACACTGAGGCTCRGGCTTTCCAGGCAGTCACAGGCAGGCTTGTGAAGAGTACACRGTTGCAGCTGCTTTGGGTGGGAGCACTGATATGCATGCTTAACCCCTTGGCTCACTCCTTCCCCTTTCCTCACCCACTGGTTAGCTGACCTAAAGATTTCCCTGGAAATCCATTTGTCAGGCTGTAAAGTAAAGTCTTGGCTCTGTTTTTGAGAATGAGAAATAAATTTTAGGTCTACTAGGGATGTCTCGGTCATCAGCATCAAGGATCATGCAATCAATAGCAATTCTGACATAAAACAGGCCTGAGCTGAAGGTCTGATTAAGATCCAGACCATGCTGTTATACACAGACAGAAAGTAAAGCCAGGKTCTTGAAATATTTGCAAAAATAAAYRCCATCAGCCAAGCCCACCCTGCAACAAATCATAGGCAACCTCATAAAGGGCCTTTACAGTCCCTGACAGACATGAGGTAAGTGCTGAGTGGCCTGAGCAGCCCCTCCYGAGTCCCTGCCTGCCTGCTCTGGAAGCTCCATGTGTACCCAGGCAGGCACACTCCCTCCCTCCTGAGGGTCTGCCCCTGCAGGGGAAAGCACAGTGCTGCTTTTTGAACTCTGGCATTGAGACTTGCCCTGGGTTCTTTGAAACCCACCAGGACTGCACTGCTACAGTTAYGTGCTATAGGAACATTTCAGTCACAAGAGAGGCACCACATGAAATACAGGAGGCAGGGAGTGATATGACTTACTGGGGAGAAGCTTTTAAGGGCATTACGAATTTCATTAAAGTTATATTCATGTCCCTCTAAACTGGGGTCAGACTGTTATTTGTTATAGGATCTAACTGCTCTTGCATGTTGTGGACTGTATAGGAACAAGTAGTAGCTAACTTAAAATTCTAAGTAATCTAAAATCATCAGGGAAGAGAAGTGGGTAGAGCTAACATAACAAAGCAACAAAGGACCTTAGGAAACCTGAAGAAAACAAGCACATATTTATAGGCAGAAGTCTGGTTTTAGGTTTTTTGGTTGTTTTTTTTTTTATTCTTCTCTCTCTTTTGGGTTGATTCAAAACTATGAAAAAAAGGGGCTATTTTAAGATTCAGGAAATTTGTCTTGAAATATTTCTGGAACAGTGGCTCTTGAGGGAAGTATGTATTCCAGTACAAGTTTTGTATATAGGCACTGTAACATGTGAAATAGCATCTCTCGGTCACCCTCTGGGATCCCTTGGAGGTTTTCCATAGAAATCCTTCCACTCTCCCCCCTTCCACTTCATAGTGCATAAATTAAAACACTGGTTTTCAAAAAAGATGTTTCTGTCCTGCTTAGGTCTTTTWTTTTCCCCTGTAATTTCTCTACAGGCTTTCTTGAAAGGAGAATGTAGCAGGGCAATTTGATGCTGAAGGTTATATTCTATCCTATTATCTCATTTTACCTTCTTAATTTACTGTATCTTACCTAAAAAAAGCAACTTATTTGCAGCAGAGGATACCATCTGCCACTTAGTGTGTAAAAAATTAAAATATTTTTATTCTGAAACTACCACCATATGGAAATAGTTAGCATGGGAAAACAATAAAAAGCCCATCTAAGTTCACAAATGTTATTRCCTTGAACAAAAAGATTAGTGTTCSMATTWATTTATTTATTCTACCAAAACATAACATTAAGTCATTTTTAAATCCAAACAGTTTGGAGGGCCCCTGATGTTGCTTATGTGTGCTAAAGCCCAGGCTGAGGTTATCATGTTTGCCTTGCAGCACAAATGTCAATTTGCACTCCATAAAAGCATTGTGCACAGGTTGTAGCTGTGACTGTACATGGCTGTAGGACATACTTCCCTCAAGGACCACTCTTCCAGAAAGGCCCTCATACCACTCTAATATTCCATATCCTTCAGGYTGATTTGGTTTATATTTGAAGCCAGAGTACTGAGCATCTTCTGGGATTGAGCTGGTAGTCTATGGAAGAAACAGAAGTACCCTCAGAATGTTTTCTGTTCTCTGGTGGATGTCTTTGATATTAATAAACACAAGTCCATAACACAAAGATAAAACTTATAAAAATAAATGGCATCTCTGCCATTTCTTTTTACATTCATGGCACATTGGAAAGAAGTATAAAATCTGCTTAACACAGCATTGTGTCTTTCATTGACAAAAAAAATATATACCCGTTTCTAATCAATAGGTATTTGCTCCAGCAAATATTAGCTSTTCAAACAGCAGCTATATTGGAAGTGGCTGCAGTTATCTCAGTTGCATATGTCAGTCAGAGCAAAGTTTTCTGTTTGCTTCTTTTCTAATCCTCGTTCTTTGCACTTCAAGAGAGAATAGGCTAAATACAAGCCTTCTAATCATACCAAGACAATTCCACAAGCAGGACAACAGAATTATTCAGGCATGTAACTCTTAGTTTTCACGAAGTCTTAAAATAATAAACTGCCTTTGATAGTTAATATCCTATTTTCTTCAACATCTGATAGAAGGGCAAGTCTATTTCTATTACCCAATGATGCTTTCCCAGTTCACAGAACTTCTTTCTAGRTTCATCAGGCCAATTTAAACAAGTTTATAATGATGCTCTTTACCTGCAACTGACCTTCTCCTTGTGCAACCTTTTTGGCTGGATCTGTGACTCAGCCTGTTGACTCCATAGGCTAATGTTAATAATTGCTGGAGGGACACTTACACCTCAGCCACTACATTACAAACCAAAGAAAGTTGGCTGTCAGACAAAATTGTTCCAGCCAAGAAACTGCAGCGCTTCTCTCTTCATGTACCAAGTATCACACAAGACAGGAAGACAGAGGAGCTATTAAAGCAAAATATTAGCCCAAACCTAGAYTGCCAGGAGAGCTTGAACACAGAAAGTCTCCCCCTGCTCCTCCCACCCCAAGGTTCCCACAGCTGTTCAGCATTTCTGTGTGGTGCTCCTGCCAAGCAGGTGTCTCTGCTTCACTGMAGGGCAGGTGACAAATGACTGTTCSAGTTCAATTTGTGCAATGGAAACTGTTTCCATTACAAGCAGAAGTGAAATACAGCCAAGCAACTGATTCTGGGATCCCAAAGCTCACGTTTTTATAACCTATACCAACATAGCCTTATCCTTTCCACAGGTCAGTTCAATGATTTCTTTGTTCCTCAGCTCATGAAACACAATTTGGCAAACATCACCTCCCCTACAGCAGGTACYCCTCTAAATCCCCTGGTTTAGAGGCTCAAACCCAGGTCTGCTCAGAACTTCATGTTCAAGAGATTATTAATGCAAGAGRACCACTGCAAAAAGCTTACACACACATTCCTTCCTTATGCATAACCGAAATACTGTCAACACTTCTTCCTTTGCAGTCTAGTAATTCCTACATTAATCATTCTGCTGTTCAGTACTGAAGAATTGCATCATATTGTAACAATYTGACCAATCCTAAACTGAGGCTGCCAGAGGTTGATTAATAAACTGCAAACTGTGACAGATTTTAAAATTACCTGGTGTTTTTAGATGATAATGCATGATCAGAGCATTTCCAGCTTTCCAGTACATTGCTCAGGGAAGASAGCTTGAGCTGTACTTCAGACTAAGGCTCATGTCAAGTGTTCCTCTAATACATGTTTATAGGAACCAAGCCTGTATATTAAGATGAATCAACAGTTTCGGTATTTTCAAGATTTTTCCAGAAACACTGGAATATCTCTTAATCCCAAGGTACATGACTTGGCTCTGTCATTGAGAGAAGGCTCACTGAAGTCCTTCAGGATACCTGACAAGTATGTGCCCACAGGAGATGGGTATGGCAGTATCTAGCCTAACCACACTAGCAAAATTCAGCAAGAAAATAACTCTTGAAACCTGGTTACTCTTCAAGTCCTGCTATCTGCATTTCAGTTCTGACAAGCAATCAGTTTGCTTATGTAAACAAATAGTTATCTATACCACAGAGAGTGTTTTCTGTAACAGCTGACAGTTTATTCACATGTTAAACTTAACACTGGCTCTGGCACTACTACTTAATCTCACAGCCCAGGTACCTACCTTAATGAACCTTTTATAGTTGTGGTTTTGCTCATGGGTGACACAACTTAAACTTTGATATTCCATTGAAAAATGCAGAGTAGCTGTGCAAGCATGTTTTGTTTAAAAGCATTGAGCTCAAATTCCCAGAATTATTRTAGGATCCTCTCCTAGACAAATTTTTACTGTCTTTCCCCAGATTAAAAAAAAAAACATTCAACTCAATACTTAAAAGGTTCTTTATTTTACTCTTAGGCYTTCAGGAAACCTTAAAAACCAGTTACACAACAAAGACTGATATTGCAGAACAGTGGAGGTGCAGTTTGAAAGAAAAAAACCTAACCCATAGTGTCYTCAAATATAAAAATATATATCCAARTTATTACCTAGGGAAAGTGTACCACCATTTCTGTCTTAAGCCGGTCCTGCCAGCTTTTGGGTCATAACTCCCACTACAGAGCTCAAGAGCTCACACTGGAAGGAGCATCTCCGAGGTTCATGTCACAGGCATGATTCAGAGCAAACTGCTTTGCTGCAGCATAAGAACCCAGTCTTAAGTTTTCTGAAAGCTTTCCACAGTTTTCCCTTGGCCAGTGGGTAATAAGCATCCAAACATCTCCTGGGAAGCATAGGTCATATACACAAAGCCATCTTCATCTTTGTAGTCCCTGTACACTTCTGCCATTGTCAAGGACATACTGGCTARGCTTTTGTTGTTCACCAGCAGGTAGAAAGCTTGTGTAGCTGTCAGAGCCATCCTGCTTCTAATTGGAAAAGAGAGGAGAAAAAGAGGATTAAGCATGAGCAAGCTGAATATGGTTTCAACTTYRGTCTGTGACRTACRTTAAGCAGAGCAGTTKCATGAAGTAKGTACAAAAATGCTGGATAAAGTCAWTATGTGGTTWAATGTCTCCATCAGCAGGAAGTTAACTGGAAGCTCAAAGGTCTGTGCTCTGAGGAAAGGCTTACATGGCTACACCAAAGGTGCTACTGAGCATGGGCTTGGAGTTCCCAGTTTCCAGGGAAAACTGTGAATAGAAACCAAAAGCTTCTATACTGCAGATTTTGTAAAGGATTCCAACTCCAGTCTGCTACATTTACTGTAAAGTCTACCTTCAGAAAACAAGTCCTTTTMAGGGACAGTACATACAAGAATTATGATCTAAATTGTCCAAGAGCCAAAAGCATCTTTTACAGAAGTTATAATCTAGAAAGATCTTTTTCTATACTTTATTAAGTATGCTGAAAATCATAGCTTTCATAGTTTGTCAGAAAATACCACCAAATATTTTGGAAGACTTCTTTGCTGTAATGTTTCATTAAGAACAATTTAGCAACACATTTCATTTCACACACATTCAAGAGCTGCTTTGAACTTGAGCAGATTCAGCTAGGTGCAGTAAGAGAGCAAGGCAGTGACAGTCATAAGCAGAACAGGATCACAGAGCCCCAAGACGCAGTCCATGAGGCAGGAAGAGAGCAGAACAAAAGTCATATACAGTCGTTTTTCACTACAGTTAGGGAGAAGGGAGAGGACTATGAACCCAAAAGTGACCACATTCTTCCCCAAAGTGCACCTGTGGAAACATATTTTGATTGTCTTCGAACACTTGCAAGAGAGGGAAGCCATTACATTGCTAACACCTTTATCCTCCTACCCACCAAAGGAAGCAAGATGTCCCCAGCAGCACACTAGGAAATAACTTCTYGGGGAACAGCAGCCAAGCCCAGGTGCAGCTCCAACCCACCAGTATCCACTACCCACCTGATGATGGTTATGAACTGTGCCATGGTCAGCTCCTCGGGAACCAGAAACTTGGTTTTGTCCAAGAGAGGAAGGTATTTCTCTTTATTGTATCTCTCAACAATTACCTGTTTTAATTAGAGTCACGCTTAGAAAAACCTAAAATACGCAGGTCCCTTTCCCTCCCCTCACACGCTTCTTTCCTTAAACAGAGGTTTCCGATAACAAACCAGAGATTTACCGGGATTTTTGTCGGGAACTTGGCTCGGATCCCTGTTACTTCTTCCCGCCGGGTGGCTGCGGGGCAGAGGAGAGGAGAGAAGCGTTACGTGAGCCGCAGCCCCTCGGCCCCCGCCCAGCCCCTCCGCGCCCCCGGCGCCCCTACCGAAACTCTTCCGGAGCTTGAAGGGCCGCTCCGGCT
>CADDXX010000146.1:1119866-1146532 GCA_902810485.1 Alauda arvensis | reverse complement strand
CCCGCCCCGCCCGGCAGCGGCGCCGCAGCCAACGGGAGCCGCGCAGCTCGGAGCCCGCCTCTGCCGGCCGCCCCGCAGCTCCCCTGTGCGCTGCCGTGCCGAGAGTTACCCGCACTGCCAGGAGCTCTGCGTGCGAGTCAGCGCGCTGCGGTGCCAGCGCTCTTTGGCTGCCCTGCCCTGTGCTTCAGGGGTGTAGCTCAAGGCCGGACTGCCCCCAGCTGTCTTCCCTCTCCACATGGCCAGCCTTCTTCAGAGCGACAAACAGCTTTCGAGCTGTTTCTTTGGTTTTGAAGGAAAACGAGACAACCTACCCCGCGTGCACAAAAAAWCATACCAAAAACCAAAACCAAGAAACCCACCTCCAAGAAAAAAAAAACCCAACCACCCGCCCCTGTAATCTTTCATCTCCTCAGGCCACCAGATTGCTTATTTTCTGAACGACTTGAGAGCTGAGTTTTAACTCTGGTTTTGTCTCCGAGGCACAGTTGTGTCTTTAAGGGGTTTCAAGCAGACTCCAAGTCCACCTGCTTGGTAAATATGATCAGACAGKTTCCTTGCCTTTTGGATTGCTGGTCCACCTGCTTTTACTTCAGCTTGTCAAGATGGCTTTGCAGACAAATATGGCTGAGCAAGGAGGAAAGTTGACTCCAGTCTGGCGGATGTGTTTATAAATCATCTCAATGGGGGTCTGGAACTGATCCTCGTTACTTGTTTGCTTTACTTATCCCTTTAAAATATAGGAATTTTCATTTTCTTTGATCTATCATTCTGATCATAATCTAGTTGATGTGGCACTTAGGGACGTGGTTTAGTGGTGGATTTGACAGTGCTAGTTAATGGACAGACTCAGTGATCTTACAGGTCTTTTTCAATTTATATTCTATTATTTTATCAGGCTAAGAGCAACCGGAAGTTGCAAATTTTTATGAGTTACAGTTTATGGATTTGTCTGCTTTGTCAAGGCAAAGTCAATGACTGTCACCCAGGATCATTTTGAAAAGGAACGTCTTTAATGAAGTATGTCTGCACTGTCTGTGCATGGGCCAGGTTTTTCAACCAGCCTCTCCAGAACAGTTTCCAGTGGCTGCAGTCCTTAATGCTGCAGAGCTGTCCTTTTCTCTTGCTCTGGAAGTGATGAGCATTAGCTACAACACAAGCTCCCCCGCGTGGCAGCACAAAATTTATTGTGCAGAGTAGACGCTTGGCTTTGAGACCTCATAAGCAAGAGCTCTGAACTTTGAGAGAGGTCTTGAGCCTACACTGGGATGGTTTGGGTACAGCTCATCCCTATGATTTGATCTTTGCATCAGGGCAGGTAAGCCCAGGGGTTGGCTTAAGTAGCTGGGTCTGGCTTAAGATCTTTTGAGTAGAGGTGAGGTGACAGGTGGAGGAAGCCTGAGTGAARAAGGACTTGTGCCACAGAACTGACACAGTGCCATAACTCAGTATGGTGAGTCGTATTTAAGATGAAGGAAAAGAGGAATAATTTGAAGGGTAAAGAAAAGCAGCATTGGACAGCACAGGAACACCACCTGTAGGAGACAGGAGGATGTGTGGAGACACAGAATGTTTCTTTGGAACTGTGGGGTGTGGGGCTTTCCAAAGCTGTTCAGGAAGTGTGTCGGTTCTTCTACACCCTCCATCTGATTTCTGCCTGGTAGATTCAGTAGAAAGATCTGTGGTCCACTTTGTGGAGAGAAGAGGGAACCTGCTACACCAGTGTTTTGCCTCTTGGGTCACCTCTCACTGCAGATGAAGTACAAAAGTGTGGCTCCACCCAGCTGTCAGCAGCCCTGCTCGCAGGGAGAGGTGTTTTCTTTTCATACTCATAAACTCCTGTGGCAGCATCTAGAGAGGGAAGGGAATACCTGATAAGAAGGTGAGCCAAAGAAGATGAATTCCCAGCAAACCTGGTGATCAATTATGGCTCTAAGGTCTGTGAGAGCTAAGAGTGTGCAAAAGCCCAGGCTTTAGTTAGCATGTGCTAGCTAATCATGTAAATATGTTACATTTTCTGGAGGTAGAGAGAATGGCATGTCTAATGTGTGTGCATAGCACCTACACTTACTTCTGCAGTGAAATACCCAGTTACAGACCTAAATGTGGAATCTATTCCTTCTTACTTCCTTTTTCTTGGAAGTTTTTCTTACATGCATGTAATTAATGAACTGATGGAGCAATTTTGTGTAGAGAATAGAGTAGTCAGAGAATCCTGTTGATACAGAAATGGAAGGACCAAAAGAAATTATTATTCTATTTCTACCTGCTTGAATGTCCAAACCCAACACTTACAGGCATCCTGTAAGTCTCCAAACATTAAAACACAAACTCAGAGTTCCATATCTTATCTAGTCCAGTTTCATTGCCTCATTCACGGCCTCTTCCAAAGCCCAAGGTCTGCAGCTGTGTAGCTGAATTCTTATGCATCTGTTGTCTCTGTGCTGAAGTGATCTGCTCTGCAAGTGCTCTCAAACACTCCAATGTGTCCCAGGGTCTCAACAACACAGTCAAAAGCAGGCATCTACTTTTTGCATGTGCTGTGAGACTTGCACTGCTTTCAGCTGTATCTGTGAGCTACGGTGGAGGTGTGGGTCAACTTATCTGTAGACTAACAATTTAAAAATGAATGATACAGTGCTAGAGGGATTGAGATTTATTTTTTTATTTAAGCAACCTAACAGAATAGGAAGAGAAACTGCATCATGATGTTCTAGGGAAAAATGTGACTTGGCAAAATGAGGGCTTATTTGTCACACTGCAAGAGCCTGTGAAGTTTTCCAGTATTATGCATAGTTCTCTTAAATAAATGTTTTCATGAGGGTTGTCTGTAAATGAAAATAGTCAGGAGGTTTTGAAGAGCCCTCAAGCAGTCAGGCTCAGCCAGACAATTTAAAGGGTTTTAAAAGAGCAGTCCCAAATATTTCCATGCTTCTGAACACAGGTGGTTACAGACAGGGAATCCTTTGCTTCCTTCTTCCCTTCTGCAGCTCTGAATCTGTGTATATCTCCTCCTGTGATACAGAAGCAAGCCCACTCTTCTGGATAAGCCTGAAGTAATTGTGTGCCAGTAACTACATTTCATACCAAAAAGCTAGCTGGAGTATCATTATGTTTAAGGGGATGCTTAGTACTGTATCTCTGATTTTGGTTCAAACTCACCCACTAATAAGACTCAGATTATAAATTTATCTCAAAATGCTGAAATAAGTTCAAAGGTCAGCAGTGGTATTTCTCAGTTGATTGGCTAGGGTTTATATATACTTTCGGCTCTTTTTCTTTGTCTCTTGATTTTTTAACCCTGATATTAAACCCAGATGATAACTCTGATGATTTTTTGGTGTAGCCACAAGAATTAGAAATTAGTTATGTTACTTTTAAACCAGAGATTACAAGACTGTTTTGTACCAGAGTTTGAGATTTTGATCTTAAAATATCTCTTCTGCAAAAGAAACTTCAGTTAGACTCGGGAAATCTCTCTTACCTTTACCTGTATGCCAGGTGTTCAGCTCATTGTGATGGAATAGTTTCTTTATGCTAGTATTTGGATTCAAGTGTGCCAGTTGTACTTTTCTCGAGTGCTCTTTCATGTCAGAATTTTTAAAATCCCTCTCAATATTAATTAGGTAAATTTTCAACCATATTGAAAGAGCTATAGTGGGGTATCCTCAGTGTTTAAGTTCTTTCACATGGTAAGCGCTCTGATTTAGCATTTTAAATTTTACAAGAATTTGAGACCTAAATTCTCAGTATTTTTCAGCAAGTGTTGCTCAAATTGGTGATTCTGACTAGATGTAAAGCCAAAAATAAATCAGTGACTCTTTTTGAGAAGAGCTGATATGTGCTGGCAACCTGTTGGTCAAGATCCCTGTAAGTACATCTTCGACTTTCTGTGTCCTGCTGTACCAGTGGTTCTCTGCCTTTTTGTCCTACAGGGGCTGAATTCGGGGTCTAGGCAAATGTTAAAAAGGGAAAAACATTACTGGATCTTCCTTTCCCATCATCTTCTCTCTTGTTATCATTACTAAGATGCAATGTATTATGTTTTCTGTCTACAGTAAAACCAGAATTGATGTTGTTGTTACTAGGCTATTTCCTTGATCATCTCTTTGAGAAACTAAAGCAGTGTTATTCTTGTGGACTGGAATCAYGGGACACAATTTCTTTCTTATCTTACAGACTGCTGTTTGACTTGGTAGARCATTTGCACTCTGGTTTGCTGGTTTTAGAATGCTCCTACTATRAGTACAGATCTTGGGGCTGGTGCCTTGGTGAGAAGTAACAGCATCACTTGCTCTGCAAATATGGATATATAAATTACTCTTTGTCCAAATATGAACATAATATTGTTTGAAGTGGTTTTCCTTCCACATAGGGCTTTAAAGTATTTTGTCCAGTGTAGTTCTTTTCAGATAGGATGCCTTTGGCTTTATGTCCAGACTTTTCTTGGCCTCCCTGTTGAGGCTCCCAAGAATGTGTCAGACAGYGCCAAAAGTATCTGTTGGGTTTTGGTTTGTAGATACTGGAAACTGGTTTCTATTTTAACCTTCAAAAAGGGTGTTATAACTGACAGACAGCAGAGGATTTTAAAAATAGCTTCCCTGTGAAGCTGGCAGCTTTGTTGTTTGACCCTTGTGACAGAAGGGTCAAGAGAGTCAAGCTCTCTTTCAGGGTTGAAAGCCTCATCAGAAGAGCATGCCAGAGTTTCCAAGAGTGACTGGGACTCCTTGGATATCTCTTTTCTCAGGTGTATGTTTAGGAGTCCTGATTCTCTGGGAAATTGTTCTGTCCTTAATGAAAATCAGGACTCTTAAGGTACTCCCATTTAGGTACTCAGAAACTGTGGCTCGTCRGACTTKAAGTCCCTTTTAAATTATTTCAGCAGAAATGTCTAAGGCTTAGACAGATCCTAATCCAAAAACTACAGGAAAACAAGTCTGAATGTAAAGGAAAGATTAGATTCCTTCTCTACAGTTACTTTGTTTCAAAAATCTTTTTTAAGGGAATTTTCTAAGATGTTARGAAAAATGCCAAGATTAATGTATGYAAAAGAGAGGGATGTTGCTCAGCTACTTTTGAAGAGAGACCTCCAGATAACTATTCTTGGTGGCTTTACTGAGTTCTGTGATCTTAAACAAGTCCTGGGAGGCTGGCCAAGCCCCTGAGCCATATCACGTACTTGGCTGCATAACAAATGCATTGCAGAACTCAGGTCATACTCATGTGCTATGAAYGAGGCTCTGGAGAAGTGCAAACAATTTATTGGGTATAAAAATGCTGACAAGTGCTATGGACTGATACAGTATCACTGCAAATCATAACCCAAACGTGTGCATTAACAGATACTCAAAATTGTCTACTTCAGGAATCTAACTGGGGATGGTGAGGTCCAGARCCCTGTTTTCTTAGRTGTTRTGKMYRGYSARKRGAGRGAGRGAGRGAGRGAGAAACTCTTGTTTGGAAAGCAGGTGACTTTCACTACCTGTATGTTTTCAGGTTCCCCATTCTCTTTTGAACAGTACCTTGCGAACCAATGCCATGCCAGTTTCACAGTGCTGAGGTCARGAACAGATCTGCAATTGTTACTCTTGGTGACTCTGGCCATACAGTGGCTGCCAGCACCGGAGAATGGCCTTTGCCCTGACACCTCAGTGTTTTAAGGGAGACTCTCAGAACAGTAAGCATCYTGCATGAGAAATACTGCTGGAGAGGATTTTTYCCATGTTTTAAATTAAAKATTAGGTAAAGCATATCTGAGATCYGATGGAAGTCTCATCCTATAAAAAGATATAAACAGGTAGATGKGGTAGCTGSCAGTTGTGGAATATTGAATGGCTCCTGTTGGTAACCTCAGGGAGCCCATACAAAAGGATCAAATTACTCAGAGCATTGRTATCTGGGTTGTTCAATGGTTGTTACTGATATGGATCCTTCATATTGTCWRTATCTCATATCAGTTTGTCTGTGGTGAAGACCTTTGGAGCAAATGCATAGGATAGAGTCACTTTAGTTTCTACTGTGCCCAAGTAGCATCATTTTTAATAGAGGACAAGCACCAAGTGTAAATTTTCCTCTGGTTTTAAAGAGGATCTATCAAACACAAGGTTGAACACTTAGAAAATAATGGTCCAGAGGGAGCCACTGGAGTTGCCCTCAGGTGTTTGTGGACAAGTGTTAGTCCATGGACCCTTCTGACAAATGTGAATCTTCTCCTCTCACATGCACACTTGGCTGTTTGCACCAGCATGATGGATGTTTCATGCTGCTACCTAAGTCTCTTGGGCTCAGCACTCAGAGGTGTTCATGGCTGAAACTATCTCTGCTTGCAGACCAGGGGTTTTCATTCAAACCAAACAGCTAAAAGGCTGTGATCAGGCTGCAGAAGGACATATTAAACTTTTAGATAGAAAAAGCAAGAGTTTCCCCCATTATTCTATTTCAATACATCCTTAAATATTTCATCAGGTGCTTTTCTGAGTTTATAGTATTCTCTCCTTCAAACAGCTTTTCCTTTTTCCATTAGTTTCTCATATACTGGCTTTCTTATCTCTATCTGTGTGAAGAGTGTCTTGCTACACTGAATTATGTTGAATATTATCCTGAAATATAAATACTGAAGTGTATTTCCATGTATCACTAAGAGCTTATTGGAAAACCAAGTTACATTGCAACAGTTGATTTCCATCACTTTTTACTGTGGAAAATCAGACCAAATTACTCAGACACACTTTTGTCCCCATTCCTTATGTAGCATTGACTCCATGCAACTGTTAAATACAAATTCTGAAAGTAAATGTTTTATTAATATAAGAACTCTTCTCACCCTTGAAATTTTAGTATCCCCTGTGACCCGAGTTAATTTTTGTATTTTCTTTATTGTAAGCTCTAATTACATCAAACATTGTAGATTTTTTGTGTGCCTATTTGTATATAAAAATATGCATTATTACATATAATTCTAAGAACATACTTACACACAAACACACACATATATATGTATGTTATTTCTTCTTTTCTAATGAAGATATTAAATCAGATATATAGAGTGGATTAAATAAGTTGCTATGGAAGTAAATAAAACTAAGTGAWTAAATAGCCCAGCTGTCTGTGGTCAAATGCAGCATCTCACCAAACACTTCTTCACAATAAAAATTCTTCCAAGGAATGATTTATAATTTAGACCTGTAAAAAGGTTTCYTGGATAGCATTTGTTTCCCATGTGTAATGTGGTTTTAAATCTACTTTCTGATCCAACTTCCTGCAGTTGCCTCTGAAATGGGCTTGCTGACAGATGGCAAACTGCCTAAAGATGAGTAGACCTTTTGCCTCTGTAACAAACATCTCCAGCGTGGTGAGTTAGTGTCTAGCATGGTAATGTCACAAAGAGGAAGTGGGCTGAGAGAGCTGCTAATCAAGAATTACTTGAGCTGGACTCAAAGAAAAGCTAGGCAGCCAACTGCCCAGACTGATTCCTCTTACTCCCTGAAGACTCAAATCTCTCTTTAGGAGAGATTTTGTTCAAGCAGAACATCTTTTGAAGTTTGTTTTTACCTGGACAGGATCTGTGTCCTGGGCACATTAAGTCCCACTCCTGAGGAYAGCAATGCATGAAACTGCCTTCCCTCTCTCTGGCCAACACAACCTCCAATGCAGTGCACTTTGGTAACTGCTGAAGATATTCTTAACATTAAACTCCACTGACCTGGCCATCTTGCCACTTTTGTATGGCTGGTTTTTTTTTTAGTTTCCCATAACTGCAAGTACAGGAMACTAACCTGGGCCAGTTCCCACTGTGAGCTGGGTATGGCATTCTGGCACCAGGCAGTGATGATTATAAAAGGATACTTTTGTCTACCAGTGAAGAATTACCACGAGGAGGKTTTGCCTTATGTGAAGACTAAACTCTGAGACTCTGGATTACCTTCCCTGCTGTGTCACAGCCATCCTGGGTGCCTTTGGAGCCCCTTTCACTTCTGATGGGATTTTCAACAACGTTTACAAAAAAGAAGTGCCAAATTTCTCATTTGTACTTAGTGCAGTGATTAGCACAGTACTACTTTGTCCTCATTTGGAATACMCTTAATAGCTTGAAATCCAAAGAGAAAGAAGGGGATATTATTATTTCCTGTGCTCAGAATTGGGAATATCCTATGAATATTCTCTCTAGAARAATGATTTTGAGAAGTTAATTTCTCCATTAAAAGCTACAGTTGCATGTTATGACTTGTGCATGTACTTTTACATTATGGACTAGGTAATTTTTGCATGATTGCTTTGAATAATGAATAAATTCAAGGAGACTGAAATCTATTCAGACACCTAGTAATGATGCAAGAGCAAAGTTCATCAAGATAAAGGGTTACCATRTGTTATTTCTTGTGTTTCTGAGACCTGTGTAAATTACACACAYTGAGTCTCCTAGCCAACCTGCAGTCACTTCAGTGCAGATGCCWTGTTGGGGTCTCTCTCCCTCCTCTGCCTCAGGTGTCTTGCTGGTGGCAGTACTGACCTTCATGCAGCATCACCAACATCTCAGTCCAGTCACCTTCCAGTCTGTGGCTGTGGCCAGTAGCAGTGGCCACCTGTAGCCAGCACTGCCTTTGAACCATGCCTTCACTACCAGCCAAAGCTGAGAACACACTATGGGGCTAAATGGACCTTTGGTCTGACCCAAATGTTTTTGTCCTAACATTACTAAAATGTCTAAGGGAGTATATGAGAACTGAAATTATACTTGTCCACCCTCTGCCATTTGAAGCGCAATAATTTCCCAAGCCAGGGATAACAATTAATGCCCTCAGATGTCTTTCTATGACTCTGTCCAATAGCCTTTTTAATTCATGCTGGTGTAAACTTAAATCAAAAGCCTGCTAGGAGTGATTCCTACAACTTAGCTACATATGGCATGAGGAACCACCTCCATTTATTTATTCTGAACCTTCTGGGTTATTTTTAAAAAAAGAAAATGTGAAGTTGCAGTTTTCACAATCAGCACTGACTCAGGCACATGAGAAGCAAGTCTGCAGAGGGAGAAGGTGGAGTTTTTCATATACAGTGTTTTCTCACTTTAACCATACAGCAAACAGACCATAATGAAAAYTCAAAATACTTCAGTCAGCCTCTGGCTCTGTGCAAACCTAGAGGGAACATTTGTGTTTGCCTGATAGGCAGAAAACCATTTAGAGGCTGGGAGTTTATTCCCGGTGGTCATTGAACTTCCAGAAAGATATGAACAAAATGGGAGCGTGTTCCAGAATGATTTGGGCTTCAACCATGCAGTGAGTAACACTTTTTCCTACCAGATGGCAGTAGAAAGCAGGGCTGTAAGAGGTCTGCCTATATGAAGGTCTTTAAGAGACACAAAACATGTTTTGCATCATACAGCATATCAGATGCAAGTTCAAACAATCCAGGATTTATGTGCTGCAGCACAAGGTTCAGCTATGGTTTATTTAGGATAATTTCCCAGCAGGGTAGTTGTCCCTTTCTGGAGTGCACTGAAAAATCTRAAAGTACTAGAAGTATCATCTTGTAATATTTCTGAGTAACTCTGTCAAGATTACAAATACCTTCAATTTTCCCTGGCTTTAGCAATCTGCTAGACCTCATTCTCATACCAATGAGTAACATTCTTACCCCAGAGCTGGACTGCTAATTAAACAAAAAAAATCCCTTATATCTCCAAAATAATATAGCTGAATTACAGARTTATATATGTTTATAATGGTTTTAATTGGTGGGGTGAGGAATTATTTGTATTTTCTTCTTGTCAGTGTCAGCTGAGTGCTAAAGACCCCTCTTGTGCTGGGTGCAAAACATACCCTGTGCATCTTGYGATGGTTTCCACCCTGAGCAGTGAAGAAATTTCTTGTGTTTGTAAGGGAACAAAAAGCCCAGTAAAATATCTTTGGGCACTGTCTCATATGGGACAGTGGTTTTGGAGTGCATCCAGCTGAAGCTCAGCCACTCTCAAAACATCACACTTGAAGAGAGACCAGAAAAAGATTCTGACAGTCAAGTATGTTGCAGGAGTTCCCGTAAACTGAAACTTCAATTCCCATTGTTCTTAGTGCTATCAGGACTGCACAAACGGTTCTGTACCCACTACCTTTCTCCTTTGTGTTAGGAAAACCAGTGCCTTACACAGAGCTTCCAGATKAAAAGACTAGGTTTGAAGTTTCCYCRTGGAACAAATTTTATTTGATAGAGTCCATGTTTTAGGATCTAAAATTTCTTGCACTTGAACTTTTGCTGAATGTCCAGAGTCCTGAAGTAACCCGACAGCCATCCCCTGGGAGACTGGCCAAGGAGTCAGGGAATCTTCTTCAGTGGTGCTGATACCTGGCTTTGCTGTTGGTATTAAGAAGGAGCTTATCTGAGCTGTTCCAGTGTCTGAGCAGCTTCCTGCTGACTGGAGAACTGGGAAGAATAAAAAGATTTCATCTAATTCAAACTGAAACCAAATTTCTGAAAAAAAACAATTCCTGCTGGCAGGAAACCCCTCTCCTGGCTGTCCTCCATTCTAACTTGGATGACTTCATCCTCTCATCTAAACTCAGGACGCTTGTGCTTCTTGACTTGTGGAGTTTCTGTACACAAAGGAAATGTATAAAGATAGAGGATTGTAATGATGGATCTAATGAGAAGCACATAAGGGAATTACCTGAAGTTGTATTGTGTTCCCTAACCCTGTTTCTCTCTAAATAACTGGTAAATCAGACTAGGTTTTAAGAGATGGTGTTACATATAGTTCCAGAAACAAATAATCTGACTACCGTAGTTGGAAGGGAATTTACTCTRTCAAAATCTAGATAGGTTTTTAAGTCAACACATCTATTGTTATAAATCTATCAAAAATGTAGGCCAGAAGCACAGGTTAGGTAATATTAGCAGACAAGAGATTTTCACCTAGTTTTTTCCACATTTATAGCAAACATTCTTAGAGCAGGAGGCTCCTGCAAAGTGGTGAGGGTGGTGCCTCTTGAGGGAGAGGATAGAGCCATTCTACACAGCAGGGGAGCAGGAACTGCAGAAGGTGGAAGAAGCTTGGCCCCTGGCCAAAAGGGGGAACTCAGAAGCTGCAATGGCTGGTAAGTTTAGCAACTTTATCATCATGTGATTGAAAATGAAGGACCCTTCCCTCAGGATGCTTATTAGAGCTCCCAACAAAGGTACATGATTTGCCATCAGCTCCAATGTATTTTGGTAACAGGACTGAGCTGAAGGATTTTGGTGAAGCACACTATCCTCCACTAGAATTAATAATCTTATTGAATACCAAAATCAGGTAAAMAATTTAGGCATTGGTTCTGTGTTACATTATCACTTCCACATYATCATTTGTACATGCTGTTCACAGTATCTTGTCATTCTTACACCCCTATCTCCATGTTCCACAACCTTTTAGGATCTTCATTCTCTTGCCTTCTAGACATAACCTACTTACCACTGTCCTGTTACTCCATCAACCTCKTTGCTCTTTGAATACTAGCTATTGTTTATGTGTTGAATAGTAGATGTAGTMTGCATTTAATTATATCCTTACCAATTATTCTTCCATTTCATTCCATGTTGGAATATGATGCTTTGTTTTCTGGATATTCCAGTTCCTTTGATAACAGCTATTGTTATTCTTGTAAATCATGTCTTGCATATAAAACAGAACATTTTGTACGAGTGTTCCCTTTACCCAGAGACACTTTGATTTGAAAGGTCCTCCATGAAGGCTCAACAAATGTAGGTTAATACCACTGTCACAACCTCTACATCAGCTCAATTTTCATTACAGAAACCAGAGGAGGATAGAAATGAGGAGCAGCAACTTCAAGAAGATGTAGCATCTTTTTATTACTTGAATGCCAAGAACACAGTCTGTGTGAAATGACAGAATATAACAAAATTAATGTAACCTACAAAGGAAAAGACATGGCAGCAGAAAATATTGAAAAGCAGTCACAATAACAGTTCAGGTTAATGAAAACTACTAATATCACTGGTATAACTGAAACTTCTCAATAGCAGTCCAGCAAGTGGATGCATAGATGGAGAAACACCATAAAAATTTGATTATCCTAAGGGTCTGCCTTGGCATATTTACTGGGAAGAAAATTTTTGGAGAAATTACTTTCATTTGAGTACTGGCATAAAGCCAAAAAAAAAAAAAAACCCCAAAAAAAAAAAAAAAAAACCACCAAAAAAAAGCCTTAATCCAGGAATTGTACCTGTGTTTTTTTAATATGTTCTTCGAGGAGTTTTGCTCACCTGTCCTCAAAATATTTCATAAGAACATACAGTGTATTTTCATGAATGTTGAGGGTACACCAATGATGCTCCCATTCTCAAAAAACAAAAACAGACCATTCTCAAAGATCTTGGAAAGGCTGGGTGATGATGGCTTAAAATCCATCCAGTTGACAGAAATGGAAGKTTAGCGCTGAATATGAGATAATAAACAGATCAGGGAGAAATGCTGATTTATTATTCATCACTAATTTATCTGCAGAGTAACAAGTTAAACMAAGGTATACTGAAATTATACAGGATTCTGCAAATTCATGCCCAATCTACCTGCTGAAAAAAAATCTAAGGAGCTTTGTTGTAGAGAAATACAAAATGGACACAAGAAGTGAATCTCAACTGAGAATGCTGCGTAACTTCAAGGTGAAGTATACTCCATATTTGTGTACAGAGAGGTAAGCATGTGTCACACTTCCTCAGTTCTGTGTCCTAATGGTTACATTTCTTTTTAAGTGCAGAAGGTTTGGCAGTCAACCTCCTAAGCTCAGAGGCACTTAGCCTGTTGAGAACAACTCTTACACCTTTAACAAGACCAAATTTCTTTCTTATTTCCTTGTCTTTATCCCAATGTGCTTGTTCRTAATTTCTTTTTTGCAGGTCTTTGGATGGGAATGCAGTCTTGATGAGGAACTGAAATGGGAAAGGGAAGAACTTGACTATCAGGAAGTGAGTGTTGAGTATAATTTTCCTCCCACCCCAGTTTATTTCCTACAGTCTCACGTACCTTGGGGATGTGGCTTTRCAAGAAGAATTTAATTCAGGAGGGATCTTGCATGCCAGCCCTTCTCTATTCTTCCATTGTTACTTAAAAAATTATCATGATGGCACTCATTACCTATTTTCAGAAACCCAGCCAGACTACTCCCTTGGGAAATACCTCGCTATTACATTAAATTTTACCCTACKGTTCTCTAAATAACAATGGACTGCAGTGCTTCTGTCCTGTTCAAATACTACAAAAAAATCTTGGTATATCTCAAGATGTATTTTTTTCTCAGCATTGTGTAATTATATTTTTTTAACAGTAAAGTCTTATAGGCCTGCAAGCCTTAATTTGATTTCCTTTACAGTGATTGTATCTGCTGGATTTTGTTTAACTTCTCCACAAGAACAGAAGGAAACCAGGTCACTCATCTTTYACTGCCTGTTATCAATATTCTGAAYAGTGTACTTTGCATTCATCTCTGTCTGAGAGGACAGCAATTTACTGTTCATACACAGACATACACAGACACTCACCTGATCACCATGGGTTACCACCTGCTGCCTTTTCCCACCAAGAGGGTAGCAGTTCTCAGGCTGAGAGATGGTAGTCATCTTGTGTGAAGAGAAATACCTTTCATTTAATGTTTTCTTTTGGAGTGTGGGGGTAGCAGCACAGGTTSCAAGACATTTTATGTTCTGTTTCCYGACATCCTCTCTCAACAGCAGTGGATGTGAAACTTGGAATGTTAGTTTACGCACAGAATGACACGTGATGAGCCAAACAATGGTCTGCATGAACAGCACATGCTGGCGAGACACTTTCATTTCTGCTGCCAGATCTTCATGCCTCATCACATACAGAAGGCAGACTTGACCATTATAAATCACTAGAGCATTTCYCTTAAAGAGAGGAATTTCCAGTTGCTCTCCAATAGGACTAATAGATGGAAGTGTTGACATATTCTTATAATCCTTATTCTTGATATTGGTGAGTGACTTTAAAATTTCTGAAACAGCACTGTTAGATGACTTTACAATAAGAGGATARAATCTTTCTGTCTTTCCATCTGGCTCTTTTTCTGCAAGCTCTTTCACTGGGGTTACTAGGGAACATTTCTCATCTTCAGTTACATCAGGATTAGAACAGTGTCTTGTCAAGTCTGGGCTGCTTGGTATTAAAGACTTAGAAAAATTGTGCCAGAAGGMTCTGGAACTCTCTTGTATCTTTATTACTGGCCATATGTAAATTACAGATTGTGTTTTTGTAGCTTGCCTTGCTTCAGGGRTTCTCACTGCAGCTAACAGTAGCTGCTGTAGTTTAGACGGGAAAAAGGACAGCGGTATTGTTGTGACTTTGGCKTGATGTGGTATCTCTAGATCAGGTTTTAAAATCTGTGCCTGAGGTTCTTCAACAACTTCAAGAGGATCAGAGGTTTTAGAAGCGGGCACTTTGTCTTCTTGGTTAGCATGACTTAGTGAGAAACCTCTTTGCAGAGAGTGCTTTGCAGCTGAGTTTTCATTACTTTGAGCCTTAAAATTGGTTGAGAACCTTCCTCTGCCAGCAGAGGTCATGACACTATTTTCTAGCATGTTGTCTTCCTTGCTGCTCATTTGCTGATCCTCTCCCACCAGAGCAGAGGTAGCCCTGGTATCCAATTCCTAACAGCCTTGTGGTTTGAACCAATGGGCTCCGTTTAGACAGACGAGCTTTTGTGAAGGGGCAGTTGTACACGTTGGAAGGGCTTCTGGAGGAAAAAGAATTTCCAAATTCAAAGGAGCAGAAAAAAAATGAAAAAAAGAGTTTCAGCAGGTCTCATCTATTTTCACTCTTTCCTGAAGGGCTTCACTTGTGCAGCCTGATATGCTTACAATAAAAGTGGACAGAAATGAAAATATGATTACGTGTTTGTAAACGCACATGGAGATTTTTCTTTGTTTACTGCAAAGAAAATAAATAAACAAACAGAAACCTATTTGTCATTTAAGTATTAACTACAGCTCATCCAGCCAGTAGAATTTTTCTGCAATAGTAATTTGTTGTGAGATACTTCTATCTTAAGTTGGCAGTGAGTTTCTGCTTGCTTCCATAGGGATTTACCCAATACTGCAAGCTGCTGGTGGACAGGATCTATTTTGTTTAGATGTAGCACTCCCTCATGTCAGAAAACACAATCTTCTTARACACAACAACATTGAAATTATTGTACATTTTTAATAAAAATGGTCTTAACCAAAGACCTTTAAAATCAGTTTTGTACTTTGCTTGCAGAATGCTTCAACTTCGGCAGCCAACCCCAGCCTACACTACTCTGTGCTGTAGCAGAMTCAGACCCAGTAGCTTTGTCATGGCTTTTAATAAACATGTCAAAAAATTCAAAAAGCAAGTTCAGTTGTTTATCTGATATATATTAAAATTTTCTAAGCACCAGTGAAGTTGTAAAATGCTAAACAATTATAAAAACATAGTTGAATGTACAAGAAAAGGAAACATGAAATTTAAATTTGTATCCTGAGAGAAATTAACTTCGAATTAACTGCTGCTTCTCCAGTGGTTATATTCTCCTAGGAATAACCTATTCTTCTTAGTACTACAGACTTCACGTTGTAGAAAGGAAACATACACACTCACATTATTTGCATGTCAATCACACAACTYTAAGGTGTTTTTTAGCCCTCCTAAGCATTAAAAAACACAGTGAGTTTCACCTCCATAACTGAAGAGGTTCTACTTAATTTACAAAAAGAAATGTAATAAAGACAAGGCCAGCAAGCCTTGTTTAGGATCATGAAAATTAAATTTGCTGAGTCCTTTTATCTAGCAAAAATGAATAAACTGAAAAAATAAAATGACACTTCAWCTTTATCTAGGCCATATCTCCTGCATTTATGACACATACATTGCGATGTAATCCCCCAGTTCCAGGACTCTAATCAAGAATAATTAGAAATAATTATATCAATTATCAGCAAGTTATYTGAATAATTAATTGTACATATAGGAAGACTGAGGCCTTCTGTAGAAGCAGACTCTAAATCAATGTTTTTCCTTTGCTCTATCAGATGAGTGGGATTTTTTTGTTCTGCTTTTTCACTTCTGGTGTTTTTACTACATCCAGCRCTGCAGTGTGATAAAGCTAGGGCCAGTCTTCTGACCTAGAAAGTCTCTTAGCATCTTAGAAAATGGAAATATTTTTGAGCTAGAGAAATCCTCGTTAATTGCGAAACCAGCTGAAAAAGAGGCAATATCACTGCAGAAGAGAAAGTCTCCGATTCTCAGATGTCATAGATCAACTGTGAAAGCTCTGAACTGATGGATATAGTGTTGTGGTTCATCTAGTATAGTCTCCAACTTTGATGATTAATGTACTGTACCTTACAGTGCACMTCTTAATGTACAGKAGTGACCTTGGTTGTGTCATTTTGTCAGTCCTTGAGTTTAAGAGATCAACCCTTGTGTCATGGGTCTCAAGGTTCCCAATAAAATTGAAAAAAAGAATAACTATATTTACATGCCTTAAAATGTCCTTATTTACATACACAAAAAAAAATCTGAAAGAAATCCTTCTTTCTTCTTCCACCTTAAAACTTGCAGCCTGCCAAGCAGCATTTCATGCTWAGGAGCTGAGCAGCACAGACTTCCCTATCAGATTTCATGGATATAAATCTCTTCCACCTGAAGTGGTCTCACAATCTCATTTTTACGACTGTGGCTCACCATTGCCCTAACTTCATCAGATATGAAGACAGCAAAGAGTCTTAAGAGAACTCACAAAAATGAGTAAAATTCATATTTCATGTTTCCTTATTTCTGAGAAAAATATGTTGTGCACATGCAAGAGGTCCTTCTAGCCCASTCCCTGCCTCTGATGGTGGCCAAAAGAGAAGACCTAACAATAATCTGAGAAGATGCCATACACATGGTGGCAATTTCCTGGATGTCCCCCAGGCTCTGCGAGTGGGAGGCACAGGGCCTCCCGAGCCAGCAAGGTTCTCTCCATGGGTTTCCTGCTGGCACCAGGCCCTGCTGWGTAACACCCTCAGCTTTCCCATCCACTTCGACCCCACAGTGGTGCCCATGGGGCCACATATGGCCAGAACACCTCCGCAGGCTCCCGGGTTGGGGTCAAGCCTGGCTCTCAGCAGTACAGCCAGTGATGGAGCAAGGGGATGGGATTTAGTTACCATTACAGCCAGAGCACAGGCACCGGGCTGGAAGTGCAGCCTTCAACTGCAGCAGCAACTGCTGTGGCAACTGCCAAAACTGCAGAGAGCCTTCCAGAACCTTCCAAAGGCTGCTGGGCACCAGCAGGTTCAACAGCTGCTCTGGGTGACCCCGGCTGCCTCAGCTGCAGCAGTCACTGCAGCSTGCATGGCCACACTGCCCCTGCAGCCCGGCTGGCTGTCCCCCCATGAGGGCAGGCCCTCGGCACCATGCAGCTGCCATTCCTGTATGGACCATCCACTGCAGGAGGCAGACTCSATGATCCTTCTGAGTCCCTTCCAACACAGGTGATTCTGTGACCTGTGCCATGGAGCCAACGCTTGTGTCCCTCTACTTTTCTGTCCCTTTGGCCCCTGCAGGGCTGCAGTGTCTGGGACCCCAGGGCCCAGGGATGGCCKCTCTCCCTGTGGCTCACTGAGTGTKCTCCCACCTTTCCTGGGGGAGCCCAGGCTCTGCCTGAGCCCTGCCCATTGCACAGCCTGGCCACAGGTCCTCGCTGCCCCTTCAGATGTCCTTGTCCTCCAGCCAGGGCCTCAGTGGCTCTGGAAGGAAAGGCTTTAGCAAGCCCAAGCCACCCTCCTGGCCTTCCCTGAGCACTGTTTTCCTTGCATTGCCAGGCAGTGTTCAGGAACGGGGGCAAAAACAAGCCCTGTGGCCAGGGTGAGCAARGAAACGTCTGCTGCCCCTGGCACACCTGTGCTGGCCCTGCCCATCCCAGCCCATCCCGTTATTCTCTGGCCCAGCTCAGCCCAGCCTCCAGGAGCCTGGGTGACATCGGCTGTGCTCTGCTGGCTGCAAACTAGAAGCTGTTCCTTACCTGCTCACAGCTTGGAGACAGGAGAGAAGGTTTCAATACTGTCATGGTTTAGCATAGCTTCTCGTTAAAGAGGAAATAGTTACCTCCAAAGACSTGTGATTGACATCTTGCTCAGCCAATGAGAAAGAAAAGCTAGGCTTTTGTGAATGCCCATATAAAGCTGGGAACCCTGGGAACCTGCTAAGAGCCACGAGTARACTTTTCTTTCTTGTGGAGAATTACCGTAACCAGAAGAAGCTTCCCTTTCTAAAGAGATTGATGAAAGATTACTTTATAAGAAGTACAGACCTTGAGTTCTGAGTTTTTGCCTTATACAATGTCTGTGAGAAAGAAAAGAAGCTGGTGGGAGAGGGGTGGAGTGTTCTGAAAGATTCATTTTGATTCTTTGGGGTTTTTTTCTTTCATTTTAGTGTGTGTGTAAATAAAACTATATCTTTTAAGTTTGAGCTTGCCTTGCTTTTCTCTTAATCCTATCTCACAACAGAAAAACCTTAAAACCACCACAGTATCAACCCTCTAACTGGGTTTTTCACACTGATTTGGGAATGTGACATAGCATGTCACAGACAATGAATAGATGTTAGACATGATATAGAGGGGTTTTTGTTTCATTTTTTGTTTGGTTTGGTTTGGTTTTGCCTGCACAACCGTTTTCTTTAAATGCCTAGGGGGGAAAAAATCCCATTTCAGTGGGTTCTGGACCAAGCCCTAGCAGATGAAACACTTGCTCCTAATACACTGTTTATTTATGTGTTTCAGATGTTGAGCTTGACATAAAAATATTATATATACTGCACCAATTTTGAAAAGAGGTGGCTTCCTTCAGCTTGTGACAAATCCTGTTTGGAGGCAATGCATAGCCTCTAATGGGGAAATTTGTAGAATAGGGAAAGGCAAGCACCCCTGTACAGCCTGAGAGAGTAAGCTGTGACCACATGCAGCACCAGAACGAAGAACACCACACAGACGTGCTTGTGGGCTTGCAAGGCACCAGCCAAAGTCTGCACATGCCTCAGAAAAATACGGATTTGTAGTGTTCCCTACAAGAAACTATGCCCTGCCAGCATGCTGTAGAGTACAGTGCAGGCACTGGAACGCATCAGCTGTGTTAGGTGTGAGCTCTGTGGATGTGAGGTGTCCTGCAGAGCTCATCAATGTGTCAGCATATCCTCCCGTGCCTCTGCTGCCAGGATTCTTCCACCACCCTGGGCACCAGAGCACCTGAGGTGCTCACTTCAACTACAAGCTGATAGTGTCCCTGCTCTTCTAATGCGTGGCTCTCACCGGCATGTGGCACAGGAGATGAGTGCCTGATTTATGGGGCCTTACAGCAACCTAGAAGGGCACGAAGTAAAGCAGATGCCAGTGAACCAGAATTAACTTAWTCTCACTGCTTCTATGCACCCTCCATAACTGAAGAGATGGATTACATTCAAATATCGTCCTTTTTAAATGATTCCACTTACTGCAGGCCCGCGGGGTCCTCCGCGCCGGCAGGGGGCGCGCCAGCCGCGGGAGGGGCTGAGGCGCGCGCGGCCATGGCGGTGCTGCTGGAGACCACGGTGGGCGATCTGGTCATCGACCTGTACACGGAGGAGCGGCCCCGAGGTACGAGCACAGCCCGCCGGCATTCCCTGGTCCCCGCCGGCACCGGGTTCATATCTGATCCCTCCGGCACCGGCTTTCCGCTTGCGCGGGCCCGTGGCGGCCTCGGGCGAGACAGGCCAGGGGCACGCAGTCAGCGCTTGCGGCCACAAATGTAATATTTGCTAAATGCAAAGGCTGCCGTGAGCTTCTCTGTCGAGTGTTTGAAAAGAAACGGAGAGAGGGAGAGGGGGAGGGAGGGGACGGGGAAAGTGTGTTTCTGTATAACTAGCCGTGTTTTAGGAGTCTTTGAATCGCTAGAGATGATTTGTAGGAAGGGAGGAAACRTTACGTCTCCTTTGAGCATTTCTCCCAGCATTTATAGGTTGTACCCTTGTAAGTCTCGACACAGTGTGCTCCAAAACCACTTTTCTGCACGTTAAACTAGATCTCTGTTAAATGTATTCTTATTGTACTGGAGTTTCCTTTGTAAATGTTGGTATGATTTCTTACAGCTTGTCTGAATTTCTTGAAGCTCTGCAAAGTCAAGTACTACAACTATTGTCTTATTTATAATGTACAGGTGAGTATTCTCAATTCCTTGTTTTTCCGTTGGTTTAAAATCACAAACATGAAAGCAATATCTTRTGTGTTCTCCTCTGTGACAGAGAGATTTTATTATACAAACYGGTGACCCCATGGGAACTGGCCGTGGAGGGGAATCCATATTTCGGTAAGTGTTTATGTATAAAAATTATATATATATATATATATCTTAACAGAGAATTTGTGTGATGGAGTAGGAGCTCYAGTTACATTGTCTTCAGCGTTCTTGGGACAGAATTACTGGTGGGAAATTAAAATGTTCATGTACAAGCTTCTTTGGTTTTCATACTTRGATACCTTTTTAATTTCTATGCTGCCTTTGGCTAGTCACTGTTTTTTTTCCTGGACGTTGTTCTGTCTCTGGCCTTAGAAGTGAAGTTACAGATAAAAACTGTCTGTTTAAAAGCTGGCGAATAACTGTATGTTTTATAAGAAAAGTATCATAACTAAWTGCTCTGTAGAAGACAGAATCAATTAGTATTGTGAATACATTTGTTATTCTAACAAAATGTAGTAAATTGAGCATGAGCAGAGCATAGAGACTATACTTGATTTCCTCTGTGCATAAGAAAGTGATCCCCTTACTTATTTGAGYTTGTTTTAGTCATGTTGAATGTTTAAAAGAAAATTACTTTTSTTATTTGCTCAAGAAGTTTTCAGTGGTCACAGAGACAGGAGTTGAAGAAATCATTCAAACAGCTAGGATGGACTTAAAGTGCATGTTCTTTATGATTAATTTGAAATAGTCATTAAAAGTAGAATTAAAATTACAGAGCAGAACTAATTACCAGGGAGGTGCTGCAGAACACAATATACAGCAATAAAAGAGTTCAGCTGTAACACACATAGTGGTGCTGGACTGGTGTTGGCTTTTGTAAGTCAGTCTGTCAGAGCCTCTTAAATACAAAACCTGGAACTCATTGATCCATGAATCACTACTCCTGTGGTYCTGGAAGCAGTTGTAACTGTGCTAARCAGATGCAAGTCTAGGTAGGTAAACTTGCCAGACTTGAGCTGTCTCTGCAGACGAGTAAATTAAGTTTATTTTGGTATGTTACAAGTTTTCTGAGACTTACTGGTGTGGGAAATGAGGAAGTACAGAGTGATGAGAGAGTGTCAGATCCTATCTGGCRCTAGCATGGAGAAGGTCAGTACATCTTTTGTACCTGTTTGCTACTGCTGCAGTCCATGAAACTGGAGTTTCTGTTCTTGMAGGCAAAGTTTGATTTGAATCCTCTCTTCATAGAGGCTAACACCTACTTGGCAAAATGAGTTTAAACACAACACTGTCCCTAAATTTGGGCAAATACGTTTATTGATCGTGCCTCTGTCAGTCTATGGAGTGAAACAAAATAAGTGATAGCAGGGTTAGACATAAAAAATTTTAAAGAATGCAACAATTTGCTATATCCAGTATATCCCAAATGACTGTATGTAGTCCTGTCTGTATGATGAACTGATTTTGCACATAGATGTATTGGTTTTCTGTTTATCTTGGGAGATAAATTTTTGCTGTAAAACACTGCATTTTTACAGTGTGGAATAACTTATTTTTGCTGAACCTACATAAAATGTGTAGTTCTTTCCTGCCTCAGAAAAAATGTTATATACTGTATTTAAAAATATAWAAGTATAGCCTTCCCACCTCCCCAAAAAGCCTCTGTGAACTGTCCAGAGAAAAATTTGTTGTTCCTTGTRATATAAACTGTGAAAGTGTACAGGTCCATAAATAAGTTCATGGCTGCAATGTAAAATCTATGTTCATTTGAAGGCTTAATGCAAATGTGAAATGTAAAACTTTCTTGAGATGTCACTTAGGTTTTACAATATTTGATTAGCTCACTTTTGAAAATTCCTTTTTCTTGTAACATGCCTGTTACGTATGTTTTTTCAGTCAACTGTATGGTGACCAAGCCAGATTTTTTGAGGCAGAAAAGGTGCCAAGAATCAAGCACAAGAAGAAAGGAACTGTGTCAATGGTGAACAATGGCAGTGATCAGCATGGATCACAGGTCAGYACATGGTGTTGGTACATGTCTAAATAATTAAATAGAAGTTCTGTGAGTTTACAAAAGCTGTAGAACAAAGACACTGTCATGGTAATAGCATCATCTTGTAAAACAGTCAAAAGGCATGTTAAAAACCCATTACAGTGAAATATTTTGTGTAGCATTCCAGGTGCCAATGGGTATTTGGTTACAGATAGAGGATTTAAAAATGCTCCTGTCCTAGATTCATTTTATTTGCTAGTACTCAGTCTTCTAATTTTTTTCCTTTATTTATTTCTCTGTGTTAATACTTTGCTGTGATTTTGCTAATGCATAAAATGGTCAAGAAAAACATTCTGTAGTTAAATGGAAGTGAAAATCAAGGAAACTGAGTTTTGAAATAATTTTGATGTTTTTTTGGTTGTCACTTTGTGTTAGTTTGGAAACTGAAATCAAATCACAGTTTCCCCTACATAATTACTTGAAAGTGTCCATTAATAATGTCGGTTTATAGTTTTACCCCAGTGCTGGTATAAAACAGTTTTTGAAAGTGGTCTGTTCTCTTTGCTGTTTGCTGTTCATGCACACAAAGTTTTTGCTATAGGTAATTCTTTTTACTGATTTTGTARGGTTTTTTAATGTTTAAAGCTCATAGAATGCTATTATTTCTAAATTATTTTGGGTGCATTGTCACTTCTATGAATTGAAATGCCTCACTTGTAATATCCATGGATTTTAATTTTTAGAAAGAGGGATTTTTAATAATCAAAGAACAATTAAAAAAAGGTAGTTTTTTATTTGAGCCAGAGCTTGTCATATATCCAGGTAATTATGCTCCTTCCCTGTATTGTATATATAAAATGGTATGGTTGGGGGATTCAGGAAAAGGAGGTGACAATTTGTATTTATATTTAAGATGCAGCCTGCTAGTGTGTATACAGGCATATGGGAATGAATGCTGTTCCCAGGAACATTATTGCAKCTTCTTCCTTGGGAAAGAAAAATTCCAGAAAGCAACTACATGGAGTTGCCTTGCAAGTAAAGTGTAGCTTAGTATAAACTCTACCAAATACTAACCAGTCTTGTGTTACAGAGAGATTGAGGAGTGGGATGTTGTAAAGTGTGGGTGCAGCAGTTGTGTCCTGTTATTTGTGCATGTCTGCCTCTTCCTCCCTCCTCCATTACCAAGTGCCCTCTGCAATGTGTTACTAAATTCTCAGATGGTGTCAATTTTCCATRGTTTCAGTTTTGCCTTAAGGCAAAAGATCTGATTTGTGGTAGAGATAATTTCCAGTGCCAGTTCAAGTTGATCTAAGTCAGTGTGTGCTAGTTCTTCTCTCAGTGCTACTGCATCCTGTTTTTCAGGAGGCAATTGTTTGTGGGAAGAAAGGAAAAAAGTCTGGAGAGAATTAGGTAAAAGGTAGTACTATGGGAGTTTTTGCCAAATTTATGGAAGTACTTGCTGAATGCTGCTTGGTGAACAGGTGATTTGAGCTCAGTTCACAAGGGGTAGCCTTGGTCTTTCTAGTCCTCTTGCTTCCATCGGCTGGGATGCCAGTCACAGTCTCTGCTGGCCTTGCTCCCCAAATCTCCCCAGCAGAGAGCTCTGCCCATCTGGTTTTGTGCCTGATTACCAACTCAAAACAATTCAYAGAAGGGTCCAGTGAGCTGCACCCTCAGGCTCCTGCAGAGGGAGATTTCCTCAGGCAGYGGCCGTGAGCTGGACATTGGCTCACCATGTTCTCAGAACAATCTTCTACAAAAAATGGGAAGAGGTTGGTTTTTTTTTTTCACTGAGAGTGTGTTTCGGTAAAAAAAACCAAAAAACACAAAAAAACCAACCACAACCTGAATTTTTCTATTTACTGTTCCTAGTTTTGTGTCTTCTTTTGTAGTTCCTCATTACCACAGGGGAAAACCTGGATTAYCTTGATGGTGTACATACAGTATTTGGAGAAGTGACAGAAGGCATGGATGTGCTGAAGACAATCAATGAAACCTTTGTAGATAAGGATTTCATCCCATACCAAGATATCAGGTGTGACTGGTTTTAACTTTACTTTTTGAGGAGTACATTGTAATTGCGTTAATTTACTTCTTTTAGGAAACCAGATGAATATCATGGTCCGGTGATATTATGTGCAATCTTAAATACTTTTTTCCCCCCAGTATTAGTGGTAAAATAAACAAGTATGTACAAAAATATTCAGCCATGTTGCCMTTACAAAAGCATTAGTGCTAGAATTTAAAGCACACAGGATATTTGGCTCTTTGGGATACAGCTGAGAATTAGTGGGGCTGCTTTGCTGTTAGTTGGGTAAATCCAAGTTTTACTTGCATGTAACCAATGCTGATCTTGATTTTGTTTTCTCTAAGGATAAATCACACAGTAATTTTAGATGATCCCTTTGATGATCCACCTGGCTTGTGTGTTCCTGATCGCTCWCCAGAACCTACGAAGGAGCAGCTTGATGTGAGTGTTCACAGCAGGGAAAAGTTGGAAGAAACAGTTCAATACGTTTATCTCCTTTAGTGTCCAGCACAGATTTGGCCAAAATAAGAAACCAGTCTTCAAGATTTTGCATCTCAAATCTATGTCCTAAAAGAACTACACATTTTTTTCATGCAGGAGGTGTTTTTCTACTGTGCCATCTTGAGTTCTGATAYGTCAAATGCTTGTCAGTTAGTTGGAGCTATGCTGTGTTTAATCAAATACTTTTCAAATAAGGTTACTGCCTAACTTTTCAAGAGAAAGATAAAAGCGTGACTTGGGTGCTCTTGTGGCTCCAGTGGAGTAATGTTTGAAAGTTGTATTTTAGGTTTCTCTTTACAGTGTAGATAAGCAGAACATTCAGAATATTCAGTGCTGGTATTACTGGTTTTCTGTATAATCTGGTAGATGACAAAATAWAACTAACATTTATTAATATTAAAATGGTTACTGCTGTTTCCTTTTAAATGTGGATAGGCTATGTTTTAGTGGAAGTAATCTTGGTTATTCTTAGAGTTATATGTGCAGGCACRTGTGYTACTGTGGGCTGTTTGTTCAAAAAATGAATTTTCTAAAAAATAATTGCARTTATTAATAATTTAYTCATRGTATGCAGTTACAGAAGTTGTATGTGAGATTATTGCCTCRTATGGAAACAGTTGTTTCAAGTAATGAATTAATTAACTGGAGARAATATTGTTTATTTTTAAGCTTAATAGATACAAGATTGAAATTAGGGTTTCAGAGGCTGTGTGCGCTGTGGTTAATCTCTGATGTACCTTCAGATATGTTAAGAATAAGGTATTTAGTAGGTCACTGACAGCAGCATAGAGATGTGAAGACTTGTACTGAGTTTTTTTTCCCTCATAGCCTGTCTGAGGATACCTCTTTTAGCATAGAAATGTCCATAAGAAAGGCAGCATTCTAAAGATGCTGGTGAGGAGAAAAAAATCACACCTCAAGTTCTGCACAGGTATAAAATATATATGTATAAAACCGTAATTATTATTTGCTATGTTCTGTTCAATGTCTTGCTAGACACAACAGGTATTTGCAGTGTTCCTTACCTTCATTTGTGGCAGGAGTTACCTGGATTAGAAATGAGTGGTGAGATGTTGGGTATTAGGTGGGTATATACAAAAGAATTTAGAATACCTCACTGAGTATGGTTCAGACTGGCCACARAAGTTGAGAAATAGCTCACAGTGCCTGAAATATGAGAATAACATTTTCACTTCTTTGCTTTTTGTTCTAATCTAAGTGGGAAGGGCAGAATGAAAGCCCAGTTCTGCAGACAGACAGTGCTTAAGCATTTTTCATGTCTTGAGGGGTGAGGGGAGAGGTCATYCAAGTAATAGTTGGAAAGTGAGAARGAATTTTTGGCCATGGCTTGGTAATAAATRGCCTTTTCCTTCATTTTTCAGAGTGGCAGAATAGGAGCAGATGAAGAAATTGATGACATGAAAGGACGGTCTGCAGATGAAATAGCGGAATTTCAGGCAGAAAAAGAAGCAAAAACTCGTGCCATTCTGCTGGAAATGGTGAACGTCTTTCTACATTTACCTTTTAGATCTTATTCCAGTGTGTGTGCATGTTATTGAAGCTAGGAGAATGTGTACTACTTATCTTGAAATTACCTGTCTGGTGATGATGTTGTGTTTCTAATCTGCTATTAAATATCTGTTCTACAATGAAAGGATTGAGCATGAGCAGTCATGTTGTGGTTTTTTGATAAACCTTGTGATACTTCATTGTCAGAGAGGGCAGGTGGAGGCTTTGTAAAAACTCACTAGAAATGCATCCAAGTGAAAAATGTAACATACAGTAGCATACATAGTATGCTGCTGGAATACCTGCAGTCCTGGGAAAGGTTTAGCATGTGTGGGAGAGAGCTGAGCTAATTTACGACAAATTCCTCCCAGTGCATAGTGATAAACTCCATAGTAACAAATAAGTCTT
>CADDXX010000146.1:985392-1119789 GCA_902810485.1 Alauda arvensis | reverse complement strand
TCAGTGGTGTGTATCCTATCTCACTTCCTTACAACTACCAAATTCAAATTTATGGTGAAYAGTTTGCAGCAGTGACTAATTCCAAGATCAAGCCAGATCTGGCCACAATGTTGCAGAAGATTTGTAGGGACAAAACAGGTGCACTTCCACCTTTCAGAACTGTCTGTTTGTTATGCTAATAACAGAAAAAGCAAAGTAGAATGTATATGTGAACTTTGATGAAGTCCAGCAGTGGAATTGCAAATAAATAATAAATTTTAGGTTCTATAGAAAACACTTCTTTTGTGACACGGAGTAGGAAGAATATTTTATTAAGTTTTGATTTTGTGATAGGAGTGTGAGATCATGCAAAAGATGTGTTCCCAGTGTGCTGTGCTGCCTGTAGAGAGCTTTAGGCAGAAGTGATGAATGTCTTCKTTCTGTATCCCAGGTGGGAGACTTACCAGATGCAGACATCAAGCCACCAGAAAATGTKCTCTTTGTGTGTAAACTGAATCCTGTGACCACAGGTGAAGACCTGGAGATAATATTTTCACGATTTGGTCCCATTAAAAGGTAATTATGATAAAAGAGAAAACCTTTGTTGAAACTGAACTTGATTCMTCCCAGTCTGTTTAGGTTTGGCTGTAAAGGAGTAGTCTGGTGTGTCAGCAGATTTATGCTCTCTTGAGAGAGAGACCACAACAATGGGGATACAAAGGCAGATCTAGCTAGATGAGCWGCCTGTCTCCAGGAGTGGTTTTAAGGAAAGCCTAAGGAAGTGTAGGAGCCAAGAAAGCACATGACGTTCCTCCCTGCCCCCCATCCTCTCAGTTCTTTCAGCAGGTTTTATGTCAGATGCTCAATGAGCTGGGTAGCATCGTAGCATCGCTGGATATTTTTTCCCTGTGGCAGTATATATGGTTTGAGATAAAGCACCAAACATCTGTGGCCTCTGATACACTCCTTGTAAGGTGTTCCTCATTCCTGCTGCCCTTCTTAGTTTTGACATTGGTTTTTAGTAGTTTCAGCTGATTCCTCCTTGTACTGCTATCAGGATGGGCAATGAAATCTGCTTTCCTACTCTCCTCTATCCTACATCCCGAAGTTATTTTTTCCTTGCTAAGAGCACTACCCTCCATATTCATGCTTCTTCATAGTAGAGACTTAATTACCTWGTTTCACTTTTCTTGTCCTTTCCTGTTTTTTGTTTTCATCTCAAGATGAGAGAACCAGAACTGCACACAGTTCTGAAGAAATTACAGATTTATAGTGGAACAGTTTTGTTCTCTGTATTACTCTCAACTCCTTTTCTAGTGAATGCTAAAGCTGTTCTTTCCATTTGTTTTTTTGGGGTTTTTTACAGTATACAGTTAAGGTTCAACTCATGCTTACCTTGTTGCATTTATCTACATACACCATCATAAAGGTTGTTTGCTGTCTTAGTGGTCTTGTAAGAACTTTGTGTGATTTCTTCATTCTTTATTTTTGCTACCTTTAACAATTCAGTACCATCAGCAAGCTTTTAATCAGTTTACTCTTACCTGGTCTTTTTCATGTTTATCAATGCAAAGATGTTCCTTTTGCCCTTGCTGCCTACTTTCCCCAAAAGCTTTTGGTGCAGGAGTTTATTGCAATTTGTAGAGGGATTTTAAAAGACTTCATGGAATGGATCATCATCATCATCACCACCACWCATGAGCATATGGACTCTGTTAGTGCTCTTCACTTAAGTTTATTCCARTGGTCCAGAGTAGGCCCTGTGTTTTCAGGTGGATGCTGACTCTGTTCTGCTTGGAGTTCCTAGCAGTTTGTGCAGCACTGGCACACAGGCCTGCAGGCTCTCAGATCCCAAACTACACTGTCTCTGTGTATAGGTGAAATTGGCATTCTGTGCCACTCTTACAACTCCAGCATGATCTCTCTGCCCTAAAGATCTCTGATTTTTTTCTTCCTTTGTCAGAGTTGTCACTCTTCTGCAGTCCTTTCACTTTCAGATAGGTTCTCTGAATAATCCATGAAGGAGGGTTCTTGCACAAAACCATTCTGCCTTCTGCTGCAGAAAAAGAATTCCTGTAGCTTCTCTGAATAGCCTTATGGTCTACTTTTTTCTTTTTCCCCACAGCTTTTTTTTCTTTTGGCCTTGATCATCTTTTTGATTGTGGATCCTGATTGGTCACTTGCTCTCTACACATGGGGAGGTCTCACATTATTCTCACCTTAATGCCACATATCCTGYCCTGTTTGCCTGGGTGCACTCCTTCAGCATCCTGTAGTCAGAATTCTTAGTCCAGTACAAGAGTTGGGTAATACTGATTGAATACTGTATTCTTTCCATTTTGCACTACTTTCTCAATACTTTTAGGCTTCTTATTTTTGCCCAGTGACCTGTGTGATAAAAAGATCACTGCTGAAGAGGTGCTTGCTTAGAAGAGGAAGTTTGTCACAGGATGTTTGTTTAAACTTTCCTTAAAATGACAGAGAAAACTGAATGTGAAATTTCTTGTCTTGCATTAGTGAAATGCAAAAATTTAAAARCAGTAATGTTGGAAAATGTATTTTGTTTCAGTGATTAGAAATTCATCTCTAGTTCTGTGTTCATGGAAACCATGTGTGAGTTTAGTGTAATTGCTCAAAGCAATGTCTCATGCATTTTTTCTTGCAGTAGGGGGGTCTCAGAATCAAGTGTTTTAATACCTTCAAGGTGTTTCAGTTTTGTGGGTTAGGGTTTTTTGGGTTATTGTTTGAACTCTTACTCTCCCTTTTAAGCAGTGTTTTCCTACCCTACATTTTTTGCTCCAACAATGTTGACATTTTAATTTCTTAYCCTTTTTTCAGTTGTGAAGTGATCCGAGACTGGAAGACTGGTGAATCTCTTTGCTATGCTTTCATTGAGTTTGAAAAGGTATGGCTTAAGGTATAAACTGTATGTAGGTCCTGCTTGTAAAAGCCCCTGTTTGGTATACTTCTATTTAGGAAAAACACTGACATCTTCAAGTGTGGAATAGCTGATATTTTCTCTTACTGAGAGAAACTATAACTTAGTTATAGAAGTTGTAGATTCTAATGAGGCAAGCATTTTGAGCCAGTATGAGAATGTATTAGGCTGTCTTGAAACCAGTGGGAGGGGATCAGGCCCTTTTTTTCCTTAGAGTGCATTAAGACTTTCAGGAGTTAAAGAAAGGAATGCTAGGGGCATGCAGCATAAAGAAAAGAGGGTGTATGGAATAAGATAGATCCATGTGTGCATTAGTTTTCTCTTCTGGGCTTGTAAATGATGCTTGCTGAATCAACACCCTGCTCTTTACTATAGTTCTCTTGGTGGTATGTAGCTTTATRTGTGTTGGAATCTCTCATCTGTGAGGAAAACACTTCTTCAGCCTACTTATGTAGTTAAAATGGAACTTCTATCAGTTGTCCTATTTTCCTTTTTTTTCTGAACGTATTACATATGCCAAACATGTAGCTGGCTTGGCAAATTTTTAAAATAGTGAGATGAAGAATGGGGAGTTAAAATGCTGATATTCAGACAAAGCATAACTATTTCTTTTGAAATGGTACAATTCAAGAACTGTGGTGCTTTGGGCAATTTCAGAAAGAAGTGTAGGCCACTAAGCAGTTGAATTTGTATTTGAGCTCTTCAGTGAATATTCCTGTGAAATAATGGTGACTTGATATTTTCCTGGTTAATATCAGGARGAAGACTGTGAGAAAGCCTATTTCAAAATGGACAATGTGCTGATAGATGACAGACGGATCCATGTGGATTTTAGCCAGTCTGTWGCAAAGATTAAATGGAAGGGAAAAGGTAGGTATATTTGCAATTCTTTGATCCTCATAACTTAATAAGCCATGACTTCTAAACTATGCATGATGTAAAGGTGTTTAAATCATATAATCTTCAGGTATATAAATGTTCCTGGTACTGTAGTAAATAGAGCAACTAAYAGTTGTTAGCTCTTCCCTTCATTTRTTTCATAAGAAAAAGTAGAAGGGTTCCYTGCTGTTACATGAACATTGCATTTCCACCTTTTTAACCAATGTGTTTTTGCCACTAAAACATTTTTTCCATCTCAAACTTAGGACATGATTTTTTTAAATATTACTTATTAGCAAAATAATATGGCAATACATTTTCTAGTTTCTTTATTCACTGTATGACAGTCAGGTGTATACAAGAAAAAGTCAGTATKTCGACCAGGRACTTCTGCTCTTCACCTCCTGTAGATCAAATATACTGCATGGAAGGTAGTGTGTTACAAGAACCCARTTTTGGGTGTTTGAGGTTGTTTTGGGAGGAAAAGGATGGTGGAAGAGGTGGATGCAGGTATTTAATTGTGGTTATTTAATTACTGGGGTCATGAGGAAAACACTGGACTTGGAGAGGTGTCTGTGCATTGCATTGGTGACATTCTTGTGTGTCGCCTTCTAAAAACGTAATCAGCCCTCAGCTGTTGGCAAGCAGTTTCTCCAGGTAGGGTTGTGGCCGTGAACCCTGAGGCACTTGAGCTTGTCCTGCACAGAGCTGAGCTGACTCTCTATTCTGTCTATACCAGGTGCTGCAGTCATCCTGTATTGACTGCCGGCATGGGAAACTTTATCTGAGGTCTAAATTGTCCGAAATATTGGAAAGCTAACTATATTGTCGTCTTGTGCTTGTATGGTACCCAAAAAATGACCTTCCATCCTGGAAGTAGTTTCTGGCCTGGCCAGAAGTGAGTGCTGCAGTTCTAAGCGTGGCCGTGAGAGGGCAGCACCGTGCCATAGTTTGTGCACTGGTACTTCAGTGAGTGAGTGGAAACTGGAATCTGTCGTGTCCCTCTTTAAAACTGGACGTGAACGTTTTTTTTTCATAGTTTTCCATTTGGATTCTTGAGCTGGTAGCTGTCTCAAAGGTTTCCTTTAGTGCAGACCAGAGCACAAAGTTGTTTAATAGTGAGAACAGTGGGTTTTCATGGTAACAGAGTTTTAAGTAGTGTGATGTAGGACCTGTATTAGGAAGGGGACTCTAAGCCAGTTGCTGAATTCTGCTTTGTGATACTTTTCATCTGTTGTCTCCACTGACATGAATGAGGAGAAAGCTGGATGTTGTTTAATGGAATCTGCAAGCAAGAGAAGGATAGAACATCACAACTTGTCCTGTTCTCTTCCACTCTGTTATGCAGATGTCAGTGTCGTTTCTGGAACTGTTTCCTGCTGTGGAGCTCTCTATGGTTATAAAGAACCCCTAAATCATCATCAGAACTTAATGATAGTTGTGGGTCTTGGTTGTGTTTGTGGTTAGAGTGGAATTAATATATTTTTCTGTGGACAGGTGGGCGGTATACCAAGGAAGATTTCAAGGACTATGAGAAGGAACGCGACAAACCTTCAAAATTCGCCCTGAAAGAAAAGGTAAAACCAAAGCAAGAGTATCCTTTCCTGGTCAAAGGTACTTTTTGAATTAAGTAGAGTTTATGAAAACAACAGCCTGGAAAAAAAAGCCTGCCAAATGGATGTTTCTCTGCTACCTCATATAACCATTTGGGTTTGAGATGGAATTTAATATTTTGTGGTTTTCACTTTGATGAATTTAGTCAAATCAAAATATGCTGTTTCACTTCCATGCAGGTTAATGCACACAATACTGTTCCAAGTCCACAGCCCTGGAATTACATATGGCATAACAGAATTTTTAAGTAGTTTCATGGGGGTCCTTCTGCATCCAAAATGAGACCATACTAGTAACTAAGTCATTCTGTAAGATTATACTTTGCATGTGGTAAGCATGAGAGAAAACACCATAGCTTTCAAATATCCACAGGTAGAAAAGAAAGAAAAATGCGGCCTGGCTGTACTGTTTGAAAGGACAGATTTCAGTCACTTTAGCACAGCTGATTTTTTTTCAATGTGTACAGCTGTGTTCTAACTGAAACATGCTTTAAGTCTTGGTAAACTCTTGTCAGATAAACAGGGGTTGGTTTGCTTCCTGGGCTGTTGTGTTCTGCTTCTTATGATATTGGGAAACAGATCTGTCCTTAACCAGCACCATTAGTGCCAAATATGACCTTGTGCTGGATGAAGATGTAGAAGAGTCTCACACAAGTCAGTCACACTTGGCTAAAAAACAGAAGAAGAAAAAGCACCACCACTCTGAAGATGAAGATGATGACAAGAGGACCAAAAAATCTAAGGTACTTGACTYTTCATGCATTAACTTTATACCTGTTTATTGTTTTCATTATAAAAGGAGCCAGGGAAAAGTCTGATATTGAATAAGGACATGGCGTGCAAAGTCCTGTGTAAAATACAGCAGTTGTAAACMTACAGAAAGCTGATGTTAATATTTGATTATGAAAGAAGGTTTCCAACCCCTCATGGACTTTTGAAGCTTGACATGTTTAGATGGAKTTTTGCCAAAACATCCTGAAGAGGCAGTGTAGCCTCTTGTAAAGTTGGGGATCTTCAGCACTTTGAACCTTTTGCTCACATATTCCTAGTCATAAAGTAGTAGTCAGTCATATTTCATGACTGTAGACTAWATCTCATTTTCTTGCCAGACCATCATATACAGGTTTTTCCTGTATGGAGTTGGGAACACAGTCCCTTTACATCATCTTTTTGTATTTGTCCTTAATTGTTACGGAAGTGTTTGTGTAAAATCTGCTGTGTGGGTTTGCTTGCATTTGCAATGTGCAAGCCTGTGGTGCTGTGAGGCTGGGGCTCTGGAGGACAGCAGCAGAAGGCAGTARTTCTGTCATTCATTGGTTCCACTGCAGCCTGTCAGGACAGCATTCCTGCATTTCTGTGAACTTGGCAAATTCAAGATATGGTGTTTTGTGGAAACAAAGTCTGCAATGAGAAAGTGGAGGGTTAACCACCACTGAAGTGAGTATTAGGAAGAATTGATCTAAGCTGAAAAAGAAAAAAACCAAACCCCAGTATTTTAACATTGCAAGCTTTATGAGTGAGAACAAAGCTGTCTTCTAGCAACTTTGCAGAAAGTGGAAAATATTTCAGCCACAGCAGATAAGGCTATTGTCCCATCTTGAGTTTTGAGTACTGCTGAAAGTTCTGTGTACACAAAGCATACATGATTCTGTTCTTATACATCACTTCTTGCTGTGAGGCTTGAAAATAATTTTTGTCATGAGCATCAGTAATTAAAATCTTACAGTGCCAGCAGTGGGCTCTATTGCTCATTCATGGACAGTCTTTTTGTCACAGTACTAGTTCAGTCAGAGTCCTTTGAGTGGAGGGACTTGTTTGGGTTAGTAAAGTCCTGACTGCAGCTTGTGCATACAAGAGGTGTGGACTAATGTTGGTTTAGACTTTCTCTTTTCTTTTGTTTGGCTGATAGAAACTTGCTTTAGCCTTCCTGAAACAGGTGTGCTTGGTGGTAATACTTGTTCTTGTTGGTTCAGGAATTACACCCATGGAACTGGGTGGTCATGCCTTATCAGCAGAGAACATTTTCAATTCATTCAGAAGATTTCACCCTTGCAGGTGGCACAAGTGCTGGCAGCAGGAGATTGTTAACATCTGTTCTAATTGTTGTAAAGGGATTGTGAGACTTCATAGCACAAAAACATGAATGAGGACAGAGGGATTCCTGGTGCTGTTTTACAGTTCTGAAATAGAATATATTCTAATGCTTGTCTATGTGATCTCCTCTGTTTATGTGTATCTCTTTGTGATTTAGTCACCTGATCCAGATGTGGTTTGTTCTCAGTCTTCTGCTGCTGCTGTGTTCTGCTATCTTCTTTCCCACAGCTTTCTTCTCTCTTAGTCACCTTTTTTGCTGTAAGTAGTTTAGCTTTCTTATGCCCAAAACCACAGATGGAGGCTTAWTTCTATTCTCTGATGGCAAGCATTGTAGTTCCCTCTTGGAGCTGTGAAAATTAATTTCTAGGAAGAATTTTTCTCTCCGGATTTGAATATTCTCATTAGTGTGTACTGTACAGTATGCACATACTGAGTTGTGTGTACTTGGTCTCACTCAGACTCAGTATTTTGGGCATGGCCTCTCTAGTGAAATCTGCAGCCAGCTTAGGTGGCAAATCCTGTTTAGCATATACAATTTTTTTTTTTTTTTTTTTTTTTTTTTTTTTTTTTTTTTTTTTTTTTTTTTTGGGCATAATATTGTGAAACTAAGGGGAAGCAGGCATGTTCTTGAGGTGGAATATATTCAGTATGAATATTGAGTCCAACACAGAGCATAACAGCATGGGAACTTTTAGTGAATCATAGCATTTTTKGTGTAGGCAAAGCATTCTCCCTTAACCCTATTTTGTAAATCACTGAGTGCATTTGAGATAAGAACTTTAAAATGAAACAGCAGCAGACCTTCCTCAACTCATCAGCCAAAGACCCCAGTAGCCATGCTTCACACAGAAACTTCCACTGTGAGTCTGTAGTGTGGCTGAGATTTTAATTAAGAGAAAGATGGGGCTTATAATGGGAAGTTCTGGCAACTGGMACTGCAGTTTGTGCTATCAGCTTTAGCTATGACTTGAAGGAGTTTTATTTTCTCAGTAGTTTCCATGATGTTGAGTTGTTTTTCTGTTCTCTTGCTGGTGTTACTTTTGAGTATATTTTGACTCATCCTTTTCTTAGTCTGACACTCGTTTCCTGAATCCTCTGTCTCTGTGTTGATGTTTCAAGAATATATTTTTGAGTCTTGTGCTGTTTGACTTCATTCCAGTGGGTAGAAGAGGTGGGGTGCTGTGGCTTTTGTAAGTAACAGGATGTGGCTCTAGGGCAGGAGGGTGGACTGCCATGAGGGTTTGTGAATTGGATTTGGTAGAGTATTTTTAATACAGGACACGCTTCTGCCTGAGATCTCTATTAGGACTTTGTTCTCCTTCCATTATTATCCGTGTGTTTTCTCTTGGATTTTATTTTTTAAGATCTGTGAAATAGCATAGCCTATCCAATAGATTTTTGTGAGTAGGGACTTCCCAATTTCAGATTTCTGTAGTGCGTGGTTTTGGCAGAGGTACTGATTTTTCTGGTTTTAATTTCCTGCTTTTACTTACTGCTTATTGGACACACTTGACCCGTTATATTCAGGGTCAAGTTTTATCAAAATTTCCCCCCTGAAAAGGCTCTCTCTATTTGTTTGCCTCTTTTAACCTTTAACTAGTGTGTTTAATGTATGTAAGAGGTGGCATATGCATTGCACTTCTGTGGCCATGATATTTCTAGCTATTTCACCTGCGACTGCTGTTTAGCAAATTACTTTTGGCTAAATCAGCCATGAACTTCCAGAGAAGAGTCTTTACYTCTTCCCTTATTTCCTTCCTCCTGTGTGTTCCAACACAGTGCTGGATTAAGAATTGGGGTGATCATCATTTACTCATTGGCTGATGAGAGGCTGTGATCCTGGGTTGAGAAATACAAATTTCAGCAGTAATAGAGAGCTGATTTTAAGTACAAATCTTTTTCTTCTTCTTCCAAAACAGTGTGTTTTTGGCTTCTGGGCATAAAAATTTGGCTTCAAAATACCATTATTTGTAGTAATTTAGTGTGTTTTAAAAATCTAAAATTTACCTTTTTCTATGCCAAAGACTTTAAAATGGAAAATCTTATTTAAGGGGAAATGTAATTTATGTTAGCAAGAAATAAAGATGCAGTTCATTCTATTAATTCAAATKACACATTTTTGTCTTTACATTGCGATAATACTAGCTACTCTGGTGACTTTGTTGTGTCACTTTCAGACTTGTCCTGTACACCTGTACCTTAAATGCTTTTGTGAAGGTCACTGTGGTTGTTTAACTCAATGCTTATATGACTTCTGATCCTTTCAGCAAGTTGTCCTTTTCCATGGCATTCAGCATGGGCTATTTTAGTTTGCAATGTTCACTGACCTGTTCCCTGCCACCACTCGGCCAGTAGCCTTGTCTGCAATGTTTCCTTTGTAGATTGTTCAACTGAGTGCTGTCCTGCTTTTCTCCTGTTTCTCCTGTGTGCTGGGAGGAAACTCCAGCACCAAACCAGTTAGAAGGCAGCCATTCACCCAGCCCACCATTTGGTTTTCTGACCAATAGATTTTGTCTTGTTCCTGTCTACCCCTCCACCAGCATGTCCATTGTCTGATGTTTACTCAGGCCTTGTCACAGAGGGGCTTGAAACCTGTTGGCTTTTTCAAACATATGGAGAGTGAGGCTTTTGGGTACAAGAGTAATATGTCTTGCATCATTTTGAGAATGGATGGACAGAGCTCTTACAAGTAGCTGGAAGCACCACTGAGTCTTTTTTTTTGGATCCAGATTTTGAAGTCTGTACTGAAATAAAGTTTGACAATAAAGATGGGCAATAGGCATTTGGCCACCAGTGAGATTACTGTACTAACAGTAGCAAAATATTTTTGTTACACGTCACCTGTGATTATTCTTGTGTCTGTTTATCCAGGGGGTTTATGTTGCTTATTGTAATTTCAACATTTTCAGTGTCATTCTAAAGGTTCTGTTTGCTCTGGGAACCACCCCAGTCACTGGCTTTCTGCATAAAATCTCTGCTTAAAATAGAGCTTTTTCACCATTCTTTTAAATAAAGGAAGTTTGCTTGTTTGTACATGGAGTATAGATTTTAACCATACAGTTGTGAAGGCTGCTGTCATGGTATATCCTTAGRAAAAAAAAAATCTGAAATGAGGAAAGAAATACTCTGTCATTTAATGCAGACATTTTTCTTAACTCATATTGATCTGTGCTTAACAGTATGTTATTAAAATCCAATAAAATTGTATCTCTCTATTAGCACATGCAGTGATATTAAACTGTCAGGTTGTTCATTTTGCTGAAGCGTAGAATTTAGGCCATTAAGAATTATTACAGGTAGGTCTTAAAATATGTTAGGCATCTGCATCTGCATAGTACTGGAATGCCTGTGGGGCTTGAACCAAAACTTATGGAAATATTTGCATTGCTTAGGTAAAAAATTGGAAATCCAAATCCAGCTCTTTAAGTACCAGCTGTAGCTAAGGAATCAGCCATGCTGGACTTTGCTCTAGTTCTCTTGGTGCCTCTGAATGTTTTCCCCTCTTGTTTGTGACTGCATTTGTGTCCAATTCCTTTGGTAGGATCCTGACCGAAAGCATGAAGAGCGCTGCAGGGAGAGGCCCAAGGGTGAGAAGAAGGACAGGCACCGGAGCCGCAGCCGYTCTCAGGAGAGGGATTACACTCACAGCAGGCAGAAGGACAAATACAGAGAAGACACCCGAGTGAGAGACTGGGATAAAAAAGCAGACAGAAGCAGAAGTCCCAAGAAATCCAAAGACAAAGAGAGGTCCAAGTACAGATGAAGGACAAGGAAAGGACAGAGGGGAACTGAAATAATAAATATAACTTTTTTTGTTTGTGATAGTGGTTTTTTTGCAAGCTTGCTGTARTGTCTGACTGCAATATGCAGTAAGATTTTATAGCTTGATACCCCTCATTGGAACATGATCTTCTAATTCTGAAATTCAGATGAATCGTGCAAATTGCTCTGCCCTGGAGTGCTAGTAGCTGTGCCTGGATAGAGTRTTTCAATGGACTGTGAAGAAAGAGAGCTTCTTACTAAGATGATTCTATGGGAAGGCTGATATTTAAGGAATATAATCAGCTGAAACTACCCCATGGCAGAAAGTTCTGACTAAGCAGGCCGGGCAGGATGTCTATAATCTGTAGACCTAAACTGAGCAGRGATACTGAGGGTATTCAGTACAGGAACATGCTTTCCAGCAGCATCTGCCCTGTCTTTGCTTTGTTAAAAACAAGGYTGGAGTCCAACATCTTTGGTGCTTGTGGTAGTTAAAAAACAGAACAAAAAAGCCCCACCTTCTTGTAAAGTTGAAAATAACATCAAAAATGTAACCTCAGAAACATCAACTTCTTCACTTGGACAGAGCTGAGGCCTGTTTGAAAGGGAATGTTCTTTGTTCACTAGTAAAAGGCTTAGAAACCAGCTCCTCAGAGTTTCCTATTAGATTCCTTTACTTGCAACAGCTTAAAAATGTGATGTAGACTCTAAATTGTTTTATTCTGTGTATTTGACTAAGTTTGAGACCAATTTTGATGCATTACCGTTCCTATAGTTCTTTGTAGACTTGAGCTTGAGTCCAAGACCTGAAGTGGACTTGACCAAGTACAGGAATTGTACTTGGCTAAGAAGCTGCCTTTTCATGAATCTCCTAACTTTTGTGTCCTTCAAAGCATAAAATTAGAAATCCAGGGCTTCCATAACTGTCTCCTGGCAAAACATTTCTAACCACCTGAGACCCTACAGGGGCTGGTGCCATCTTTGCAGAGTCTGAGCAAGAGCCCTCTGTCCCAGAGGAGAGGTCAACAGAAAGCCTGTTTCTGGAAGTCTCCTGGGGAGTCTGAGGTCTACTTACTATTCCTGTCAAGAAAATTTCTGCCTTCAGTCTGGGCATAGGAAGATTCCAAGGAACTCTACTAGGTCAGGATATGGTGCCTTGGGAGTAGTGCTGTGGAGGCAGGAGGTGTCTTGAGCTCTTCCTACTCTTGGCCTGCTCTGTTAAGGGAGCAAGATTTGTGCTGTCATATTGTTCTCAGTCCTGCTGTCCTTTTCCACACAACATTTTTAACTTGCAAAAAGCACTCACTAGACTTGACAAGGATGTGGAGATAGTAARGCAATTGCCTTGTTTTCTTTAGGAAATGACAGTCAGAAACAAACAAAAGCTTCCCACTGTGGAGAGTGCTGGATTCTTGTTGAACATCAGAGGTCCTCTTATTGGAGAGTTGTGACTTAACATCACAAAGAGTTTCAGCAACCATTCCTAGGCTTCAGGTAGCCCTCAGCCACCTGTGGGACGTACAAAACTTTACCAGTGTTTAGGAACAAACACCCTATTTCAGTTGAATGTGTTCAGTTTTCTGCAGTAGAAATGGCTTTTCTTTGCAACTGATAAATGCTTAATAACTGAAAGTTTGAATGAGTAGTGTACAGAAGTAAATAGTCCTTGTTGGCCAGAGTCTTCAGCATAAAGGGTTAAAAAATCAGTACATCCAAAAGGTTTCAAGTTTCTGATTTTCAGTATGCCTCAGTGCTGTTAAAAATACACAGCATCTTTAGATCAGTAAAATTACCTGTTTATATTTTTAAGAGGAAGCTCTCAAATGTGKATGTGCAGAAATAAGGTGATATTAATAGGTGATTAAATGACAGTTTAAAAGCTCCCAGTTTGGAGGCAAGTACTTAATTTTAGAGCTGCATTTCTAGGCCAGTCTGCTGACAGTGGAGRGATTTCAGTTCACCTGGCACATAGGTGGCTGAGCACTGTGGGTTAGATGGGATTTACTGCTCTGGTCATTGGAAATTATTGTTGTGTACATGTGGTTCTTCTAGAAATGGCACTAACAAGCTGTATGGCCAGCTGAAACCACAAACATTTCCTGCTGTTCCTGTCCAGCCAGAGGTGTTGGAGTGGACAGGACTTTTATTATCTGGGAGTTGAAGAGTTGRCTTGTTTAAATCTAATGAGAAGTCACACTTCCCTGTCATTTCCCTTTCGTCAATGCTGTCTCCAACCTCAGTTTCAGTATTGACCTTTGGTGCTTGTGGTAGTTAAAAAACAGAACAAAAAACCCCATCTTCTTCTATAATGTTGAACATAGCAATGAAAATGCTGTAGCAGTAGCATCAACTTCTTCTCTTTGACTTTGAAGGGGAATGCCTGCCTCATGCTTTAGGCTCTTTGTTCAGTGGTTAAAGACTTAAAACCCAGCTCCTCAGAGTTTTCTATTGGATTCCTTTACTTGCAACAGCTTAAAAATATGATGTAGACTCTAAATTGTTTTATTCTGTGGATTTAGGTAAGCTTGAGAGCTGTTTTGCTGTCATGTGTTGTAGTTTCTTTAGTTCTCTGTAGATCTTTTGAGCTTGAATCATAGAGTGCTAAAGGCAAGTGGGAGAAGGGTAGGTTGCAACAGAGATCTCTCTAATCCTACAGACAACACAGAAGTCACTGGAAGTAGCATAAAAATTATATCCAAGTGGTTGGCATTGCAGGATGGGAGTTACCCAAACCCAGTCATGGTAAGTCTGTACTCTCTGAAGGTAAAGCTCTACCTGCTTCCTTCTAACTGCTTCTGCTAACTTCTCAAAAAACCCTAAAAAATCCAACCCTAACAACCACACAAACCAACCAAACCAAATTCTCCCCTACTTCCCTCATCTGTTAGTTATCTGGACAAGCATTTTAAAATTCTCAAGAAGTTTAGAAAATTTCTGATTCTGTTGTTGCTGTTCTCTTTGTCCATCTCACCCTCCTGTAGCCTGATTCTTTTCATATAAAACCTGTACATCATTGGCAACAGGGTGACAGGTTTTGCTTGTAAGCTTCCTGGAGCRTGGGCAATGTCTCTCCTTTTCTATMMATCACCTGTTGCATACAGAGGAAGCACAAGTAATTTGAAAAGTGTTAAATTACAGTCAGATTTATGTAAATACTTGCTGCAGGGCAGGATATCTGTGTGAAATGCTTGGTCTGGCCACTGATGGAATGTGCTTTTTTTGCAGTGAGCAAGCCATTATCACCATGGTTTTAAATGTGGTAGCTGTGTTAAAAGGTACCAGCCAACTGTGTGTAGGTTTAGGTCTTACAAGAAATCACTGAAGCTGAAAGGGAGTTCCAAGAGCTGCTGAAATCTTAACCTGAACGGCAGTAAACTTTTCRACTTGAAACTTGTTCGGGACTTTCAGATTGTAAAAGGTACTTTTTTATTTTAAGCCTAGTGGAAAACAACTTGAGTCATAGCAGTATCTTCTTGTATAAAAGGAGGGAAAATGATATTTTAGGCAAAACCAAGTAGGGATCTTGCTACATCAGGCGTTATGGATGGAGTTGCAATTTTCCAAGAAGTTACCATTGTCTGTTATTGAAATTGGTTTTCCTGTTATTTGTTCTCCCTGTTCTGTGGTCAGATGGAGTGCTTGCTACAGTGGCATAGTTTTGGGGAAACAGGAAAGGTGGTCATTTTGGCAAGCATGTAAAAATATCTCCTCTAAAGATAGAGGCTTTCTGCCGGTCCGAATACAGAATTGCCTGTCAGTAACTGAGCTGGTRCTCTACTAGGACCTGCTAAGTTAGTGATGTAGGCTTTTGGGGTGAAYAYCTGTCTCAAACTTAAAATTTTCAGTGTCTGCAACAGKGAAARAATTTCACTGGCAGAGAACACCCACATTTTGCCTAATAGTAAAAAACCATAATTAAAATCAGGAGCACAGCTTATACTATTGAGAGAGCTTGGCTTGAGGGTCTTGACCTGAGCCATCTTGAAAAGAGTAGGGAGATACTCTCACTTGAGGCAGGATGGAGAATGTATTAGTTCCACAACTATTAAAAATATATCTGGCAATAGACCTATGTTTGATTTAGCACTTGCTTTATTCTGACTGTGTTCTGCTGCTTAGGGGCTAAAGAACTTTCACTGTTACTATGGCCACGTGCTTGTTTGGTAACACAGCAAACAAGCTGTGTCAGATGAGGAAGAGGGTGATAATGCTTTTCTCCTGTGCTGATGCAATACTGACTGTTTCCTTTAGCAAAGCAAATATCTCACTGAGGTGTGTAGACCAAAACACCTGAGGTGTTCCACAGAGCCAATTTCAAGAGAATGTTCTTTCCATGCAGGAGTCTAACACCATCAGGAAAGTGGTTTTGCACAGGGAGCCTTCTTCAAAGTCCTGCTTGGTYTTCTCTGTAGCCTCCAGGAGCTGCTGCAACAAGGCTGCCCCATTTTGAGGTTGATAGTGATTCTTTCTGGTGAAGATTTAGTGGTTTCAAAATCCTCAGTCCTCAGCACTGAAACATCCATTAGTGGGAAGATCTTCCCCTCTGAGAACTTGCTGCAGCTCTTTCCCTCTTGAACATTACAATGGCCTTGAGCAGCAGTAAATCTGTGCTGGGAAAACTCMGCTTGTTTGTCAGCACAAGGGAGCACAGCAGAGAAAGGAAATGTCTGTGAAACCACAGCCTTTGGTGCTCAAATGTGTATCTGCGCTGGTGAGCGGAAGGGTGTGAGGCCATATGAAAAGTTAAGCATGCTCCTTTATTTCTCATGGTTTTCTCTCAGGTAGCTGGTGATCACCTGGTAAACAGGTTTCAGGAATTGGCTGAGGGTCTTCCTGGCTGCCTATGRTTTGAATTACATTGAAGTATTTTGCTCAGGGCTTTTTATGGTAGATGGGCATAGTCATTTCAGTAGAAATGAAATTCCTCTTATCTAACTGAGTTCTCATTTCTTTTCATAAGCTSTGGTTTGTTCCTATTTAGGTAGTAAACCCCTCATTTTACTGAGAAGTAGGGGTTGAAATGACACCACACAATGTAGYTTGCTTTGCTCTGTGGCCTGCCTGGGTTATAAATAATGCAGCAACTTTCTCTTTCCAGTAATACTGCTATGTGGTGGTCTTGTGATGGGGTGTGTGGCACTGGGAAAGCTTAAATGGAGCAGAGGAGATCTCTCAAGGGATGTTTGGAGTTTAGGTTGGACTTRATGATCTCAAAGGTCTTTTCCAACCTAGCTGATTCTGTGATTCTTTGGGTCTGAGTCCAAGGAGTGAGGAGTCAAAGGTTGTGGCTGTTCTGGGCAGTAGGGAACTAACATGTTTCTTTAGTTGTGGYCCTAGGAACACTTCCCTGTTTCTGTAGCCTTAGCCTGCCCAGCCAGAGCTTTGTGGATTAGAGGAAGTGTTGTGCCTGAAGTAGGACAGAGGAGGCTGTGACTGCCTGGGCACTGCTTTACACAGCAGCAGGGCATCCTGGCTCCCAAAGAGTTTCCAGGAGTATGGGTGTGATGTAAAGGCAGAACTGTCACTTGGARAAAGCAATGGTGAGGCTTGCAGTAACCAGCCAACACTCTTTGGATTAAACAGGAAATCACAACAAAGGGTTTGGCTGTCCTGCTTACTCCCACAAAGTATGCAGGTACTGGAATTTCTGACTGGGAAAGGTCAGCCCTGCTCTGGTGTGTTGCCTTGTGTCACTGGCAGAGGTTCTCTCCTTCCACAGCAGGGCACCCCAATCATTCCTTGGGGCACTGCACATGCAAAAGCTGTCTGAAGCATCCAAAAGGTCCCAGAGGTTAACCCCTCCTAGAGTCTTCACCCTTCTTGCTRCCTAAAATTGGATTTGGGGTGTATTTCTTCTCAGCAAGGTAAGGAAAAAGCAGAGGAAAACCTCAGATTTCCATGAGGAAGTGCCWGTCAGACTTTGCTGTGGATGTGCTGAGCATCTCGGAAGTAGCCTTTCAGCAGAGGCTCCAGCAGGCTAGAGGGGTTTGTTTGGSTTTAGATGTTCCATTGTAGTGTCCCAGAGCAGGTTCCTTCAGACCCGGAAGTGATTGAATGGTGCTAAGCAAAATGTTGATGTTTTAAAAGTATTTTTTTTCCACATTTCCCCAGAGGTCAGGAATTTGCCAGATGCATGGGAATGAGGCTATGCTGACTTGGTACAGCAGCYCTGGTGGAAAACTTCTCACTTGACCCAGAATTCATGTGCTATGTTCTCACTGCCCAATGCTCTGCATCCCTGCCAGAGTGAGTTTGACTAATCTTTGCCTGTGAGTCAGAAGATGTGTTGGGAACCTCTTTTTTTTTTTTTCCCTTTTGAAAAGTGAAGTGAAAGATTATCAAACTATGGTTATATGAGAGCTTGGCCAGCCAAATGAGGAAGTAAAACCTTCCTATAAAATGAGTTCTGCCCAGTGCTCTTATTTGCTCTCAGCTGACATCAGCCTTTACCTCTAAATACAAGCTGGTGACTTCCTTGTGAGCCTGGTGCTGCTCTGAACCCAGCTCCTGGCTGGAGGATGGTGGGACAACACTGCTGGGCCACAGAAAGAGCAGCTGCCAGGTAGGTGCAGAGCAGGAGGGGGTACCTGTGAGCACAGCTCGTCCCTGGGGAGTCTGGCTTTATTATTTTCAGCGAACAGAGCAGGGAAGGTGGGGAAGAARAAGGCAAATCTTCTCTTAGTCATCAAGACAACAAATGACTGGTGTTGCTATGAAGAGTTTATGTGCATCTCTCATTTGTGAATATCAAAATTCTTAATTTTTCTGAAGGCAGAGCAGCCCATCTGCCTTCAAGGGAGCACCACATGGCTGGGCTCCACTGGGATGTCAGTCTTAGGTGGTTTGCAGTGATATTCTCGGGGTGAAGGAGGAAGAGGGGTGAAGTGGTCCAGCCCTGAGGTGTGAGAGGGGCAGCACTGTGGTGGCAGGGAGCTGTAGCTGAGCTCCTTGTGCTGCTCAGCTCACACATGAACTTTAGAGAAGTCCTTAAACCTGCTCTGTCTTGGCCAGTGCCAGGTCTGTCTGGGGCTGTGTCCCCTCTGCCTCTGCTTGGGCAGAACGGGCCTTTGGGGGGCTTTGAGGAGCCCTGACTCCCTCTGAGCCAAACTGGTCCTTACTGTGGCCTGAGGCTGTTGAAGGTGCTGCTGTGGCTGGTCAGAAGGATGAGAAAACTTATTCTTTAAAGTCATTCAAGATGTAGTAGTTCCCACCACTTCTTTGGAAAAGTGTTCTCAATTTTAATTTTCTAATCTTAAAAATCTGTCAAAATATACCAAACACAGAAAACCATAAGAGGTATTTTGAYTTTTTGGTGAAAAGTACTCATTGAAATAYTAACATTCTAAAAYGTTAAGATTGAAATAGAATTTTGGRAACCTKACTGWAGCCATTTCTTCTCTGKGYGTGTATCTGTRAGAGGAGTCACACCATTATCTGTGGATAAATTATTCTGTGACATGAGGAGACTTTGGCTTTCAGTGGAGTGAAAACAAGAACAGCTTCCAGTGGTATCAGCTCAGATGAAGGGAGRAAAGTGGCAGGAGGAAATCTAAGCAGTTTGCAAATGAAGGCCATAAAGTTTATAAATGGAATTTCACAAGCTGTTTGTGATAGCAGCAGCTGGACTCTGTGATACGCAGTTTCTCCTCTTGTCATGTTTTTTGTGCTGGTTATAAGCAGCCAGCTCACCTGCTGGACTTGGGCACACTCCTGACTGTTTACTAATGTGTAAGCCAGGGATTTTATTGCCCTTTAATTCCCCCTTGAGAAGGRTGACCTCAGTGTTTTCTGTGACCAAGGCTTCCATCTCAGTTTTTCCAAATTGTTCTCTCTGTGGTGCAAACCCTGCAGTGACTGTATCACCCATTCTTAATGTTTGGCCACATTGCAGCAGAAATCCAGTGGTTAACTCTGCAGAATTATTGCTGGTGATGGCTGATACTGCATCACATCAACCCCTGGCAGGCATCCAGAGCTCAGCCTTTCCCATGCTTACCAAGCCAAAGGGATTCACTGCACAGAGGGACCAAGCCTTGCAAAAAAGAAGCAGAGGGTGCAGACATGGACCATGGGCTTGGTGCTGCCTGGGATGGAGCWGGAAAAGTGTTGTGGTGAGCAACTTTCACCCAGCACTTGCTCATGTGTACTGGGGGCTGCGAGGTGCACGTGGCCTCTGCCCCCTCTGCAGCTGCAAAGATCTCTGGTAAAATTCTGMAGGATTGAATCAAACCTCATTTCAGATCAAATCCAGGACAAACATCCATGCAACACAATGTGGTGCTAACATGAGAAATTGTTCTGATAGTAAAAGAAAAGAGAGGGAAAAAACAAACAACAAAAACAAAAAAGCATCAGAGTAGACAGAAGTATAGGTTTGAAAACAATTGTAGTGGCTGTTAAAATATGTGGTAAATATTTTCTTTTCAACTTGAAGACAGATACTAAGAAAAGTTTTTAATTAACAATAATTTAAAAATCTAGGCATTTAAAAAAATCAGGTCGTACACTTTAAGTGCTTAGAGCCACTGATTGCATACCTGGAAGCAGGTTTTAYTGTGATGCTAGCCAAGATGGGACTGCTCCTACTTTATTTGGTAACATCAATGTATTTCAGCTCAGGCAGTCACTGGTTCAAAGATGAGAAAACATTTCAATAATGAAAAAGCAGGGAAATACATTTTCATCTTTAGTCAATGAATTAAAAACAAGGAGTAAAAATTGTTACAGAGTGCACTGTGAGGAAAACAGTCACTGACTAAAATAAGCAATGCTTTAGTTTAGATGGAAAAATACACATGGTAACTCTTTTCCCCTTACAGTTATGACATATTGAAGGTATGTTTTATTTTATTGATGCTGTTTGTCATTTTTAACTGAGTGCCAGATTTCCCCCAGAGAATACTTGAAATTTATAAAGCTGCATAGAAAAGTAAAGATCAAAGTTTCACAAGGCAAGGTTRTAACTAGTTATCATGTTTTCCTGCTGAACTAATCAGTTTTAACTGAACCCAGCATGGATTTCTTCCTCACAGCCTAAGAGGGCTCTTATGCCTTGGGGAGGAGCTTCCCTCTGAATCCTCTCCCAGCTGCTTTCCAGTACCTCCATGCCTTCTTCCACAGGGTTTCAGCTTCTGGCTCCTGGGGTGGCCACAGCTGGGCAGGGAGTGGCTGGAGGGCTGGGCAGGGAAGGGGAGCTGGGGGCTGGGATGTGGCTCTGGCTCTGGGCTCAGCATGGAGGTGGCTGTTTGGTCAGGGAATTCTGCATCTCACACAATCGGCAAAGGGAAGAGGGCCACCCTCACATCCCTCATGTGGGCAGCAGAGCCAGCCACAGCTTTTAACCAGGTAGCACCAATAAYTGCAGTGATGATGTTCAGTGCAAGCAAGCCAAGAGTGACTGAAGGTGGGTGTTGGGCTTGATGGATGAAGTGTCACTGTGTGCTCTTTTTAGGCAGCTCTGAGTATCCCTGACTCTGCTGCTCATCACCTTCATTCACTGGCTAGACCAGAAGTTTACTTGGTGCAGTTCTGGAGAATATGAAGTAGCTTTCTGCTGCTTTTGCACACTCATTTCTGAATTACTTTGAAAATAAACATAAGTGAAATTGAAACGGCTTTCTGGATCACCTGCTTCAAAGCACTGTCCTGACGACTTTCAAAAAAAACAAGCTGCTTCTCTGAAAATAAAAGCCCTCACTGAAATAGCAAGTAACAGGAAAAGAGTAGTCAGGCATCATTAGAACTGATGAGTGACGGAATTTCAGAAGTTATGTCTGTACACACACAGACAGACACATAGTAGGGATGATAAAACTATTTAAAAAATAAATCGGTTTCCAGATACTTTGCAAACAGCGTGTTTCCCTAAATCTGGATGAAATTTGCCACACTTGTTAAGTTGCTATGGCATCTGAGCCCATCCAGTAAAATTTGACAGATGCTTATCTGGGGCTGGCAAACCACACAGCACATTGAAAATCCCCTCTGTGTCATTTCCTGTGAGATAAGTCTGAAGGACCAGCTCACGCATGCAGCCTGTCTGCGTGCAGGCAGCCTGGCACAGCTCCCCAAGCCAGGTGACACCTGTGTGACACAATGCTTCGGGACTGACGAACATTGCATGGGACACTCTGTGCTTTTATAATTAAGAGGGGACCAGAAAAATGCTTTAATGTGAGAGAAGTCTGGACAGTCTCCTCAGAGAGCAGACAGCTAATCTGCTGATCTCTGCTGTGTGCTAGGCAAAGAACTGAGACGATTGCAGTTCTTCCTTAATGCTTGTGTTTTGTTGTTGCTAATCTTTCCTCCCTACAGCTGATGCCTGTGGGACACAGCTGGGAAGACAGGATCATCAGGTTTAAAGGAACATAAATGCCTGCTAAAATGGCACTGGCCAGTTCCCTTTCTAGCAAAGCAGCACCACCACACTCCAGAAAAGTTTCTGCAGCCGGGGTGGAAGCGCACCAGAGCAAGATGGATTTTTTCTGCAAACTGGGCTATGGTAAGCAAGACATCTGCAAAGTGCTGGAGAGCCTGGGCCAGGAGGCCCTGGAGGATGATGTGCTGAAAGAGCTGATTCGGATGGGGAGCAAACCTCAGGCTCTGGAGAGGCAGGCTCAGCCTCCCCAGCTGAAGCTGGTTGCCCGTGGATCGTGCAGCACCACGGGGCTGAAGTGGCTTGGAGAAGATGAAAGTGATCCTTCTGATTCCTTGAGACCCATCGTGATCGATGGCAGCAACGTTGCAATGAGGTAAGCTCCATCTCCTGAAAGGCATCCCTCTTCCTCTGAAGCTTTGCAGTTTTAAAACTGATGGCTTGAAGTGTGTTTTTACTTGAGGTGAGAGGTGCATTGATGCATTTGATGTATGAACAATTGCTTATTCCTTTTCTTTGGCTGATGCATGGCTTTTAAGGACCTGCTGCCTTGGTGCCCATGAATATGCACCTCAAATAGATATTCATGGTGCATATTCATGGCTCACTCTGCATTCTGACCTTTTGTGAGGCAACCTCTGTCCACTGTTTGCTCTCCCTTTGAGCTCACCATTAAATTATCCCCCCTTTTCAAATGGGCACCTAGGCTTTTTAAGCCTGAGATGTTTCCAGGGAAAATCTGATGAACAGATAGACAGACCACCCAGCTGATCTAAGGAGAGGGGAAATAAGGTCAGGTGGCTGTGGTTTCTAAAAATATCACAGTTGTACTGCTTTGACTTACAAGTAAACKCCAAAAAGATTTCCAGCTTSTGTRGTTTTTGTTGGTTTTCTATTTGGCTTCYGTTTTAGGGAAATATCAGGGAATTGATAGCTGGCTGTATTGAACAGATTCATTTCCTCCTTAGTCGTTCTGTTTCTGGGAAATGTCACACCAASCCATGCTGGCCAATTACATTTCCTGAGCAGTGCCCTGGCACTGTGAAAGCACTCTTACAGATGGGGAGCCTGGCATGTCCCTGGGGATGGGATGTCCAAAGACAGAAGTGGGTTGGCCTCTGTTTATCCAAGCAATAAGGAGCCAGGAATCCAGGATGCATTGGCTATCCATCTGTTTTCTCTGTTAACTTCCCTGTCCACTCAGCAGGGCCAAGCCCATCCCTGCAGGCTGGGACAGGGCAAAGGAAGGCTTCCTCCTTCTGTTAGATGTCCTGTGAGATGAGACCATATCCCCCCTGGTTAGASAGAAAAGTGGCCAAGCACATCCAGAGCAACTGGAGACTAAGCAAGTCATGCCATCTTGTGAGTGAAGGGAGGAATTCCAGCCAAAACTTCCTGCTCAAGGCAGCTCACTGAGGAGTGGAAAATACACAACAGAGCAAACTTGTTTGGCCTTGTCTGGGCCATGAGCTTGGTRGGCAGGTGTTAGGATCTCCTGTCCTGCTTTGCCTCTTCACCCAAGCCCCTCCTCAGAGTGTTTTTCTTGCCTCTCTGCAAAAGAATTGAGCACCCACTCAGGCAGTGTGGCTGAGCTGATCATCCATCCTTTTGTTGTGCCAGGGTCAGTATAACCCTGTTACAGCTCTGTTCTCTGCTCTCCTGGCACAGCTGCTKTAAGTTTCAGAAAGGCAAAGGTTTTACAGCTCTTCTCAGACATCCCAACCTCTGTCTTGATAATCACTGTGTGGGTGATGGAGGAGACCTTTTGAGCTTGTCAGTTCAGTTGGTACTGAAAAGGCATAGCCTGGAAGGAGCTGCTTTTCTCTCCTGGATGCCTTTCAAAGTGGTGCTGAATGGCATTTGCTTTGGCTGATGGGGTAGGCCTGCTCAGCATCCAGGTGCTTTCAGTATCTGTAATTTTTCTGGTTTGCTGCTGTCAGACAGAGAAGAACTGTTTGCATCTGTCAGGGGAAAGGGATGTTTGGTTCCCTTGCTGGGGAAAACTCCCTCATCATCAGTACCAACAACCATAAAAGTGCAGCAGGAGCAGCAGTTCAGGAATGAAACAATCAGGAAGTTAGAGTTCCAAGTGGCAGTTTCTGTGTGGAGAAAAATATCTCAAGCATTTATAGGATTGGTGTTTTTGGAGCATTTGGGAGTCGGCATTGAGGGCCCACTGTAGAGTGCAAACTTGTGAAAAGGATGCACATGCGCCAGGCTGATAAAACAACTGACTCAGCAGCCTCCAACCATCCATCAGCCTACCCAGGGAAGCTGAATGGGAAATAACCTTGCCTTCAGCCAGTCTCACTCCTCAAACATCTCAGTGCTCTTTGTGTTCCCATCAGATGTAATGAGAAATTTGGCTGCCTTGCCTGCCTATCCATGGGAAGTTTAGCAAGGCTGGTGGGAAAAAATAAATGGAGTTGTGTTTATAGGAAAAGGGATGTGTCATAACCRTGTTCACTGCACACCAAAGAGGCTGTTATCTCCTCTAGTGCTTGCACTTAGCCCTAGTTTTAAAGCTGTGGTAGCCACAGCTATTCCTAGGCCTTTCTGATGAAGTTTTGGCTGATGCTGTGTCATGACCAGGTGGAGATGGGGCCATTTCCAGTTTTCAAAAGAAGTTGGTTTGCCTAAAATTCCTCTCACAGGAGTTGGAATGGCACAATTCAAAAAGGACTTGCTGCATGCAAGATGGATGAATGGAACTGCTGGAGTCACAAAGATGCCAAATTGCTGCTTCATTTTCTGAGAGATGGGCCCTGCTTGGTCTGACCCAAGTGCAGTGGACCCTGTTGCTGGCAGGAGGGAGAGGGGAGACTGAGTTGTGACAGATCATGAATGGCTTATGCTCCATGGACTCTGGGGTTGTGTGGGAAAGGTGACAGACAGACAGACAGACAGTCTGTGCCCAGGCAGAGAGGATGCAAAGCTCTGCTCCATTGCACAGCAGTCACTGGTGKTTGGTGTGGGTGTGCAGCCCCCCACACATGTACAGATTTGTTCAAGTGGCCCCCAGGTCTGGCTGTAGCAGTGTAGCAGCAGCTGGATTGGGTGATAATGCTGAGGAGCAGTTCCAGGTGCCTCATCTTCCTTGTCAGCTGACCCACTTGTGCTTGAGTACTTCACTTTCTGCACTGAGGTACACCTAGAACTGCCTTCCTAAAGCTCACAGGATTATATATACAAGTAGTCAATGTTTTAGAAAGCTATTGCTGAACTTTGAGTCRTGGCACCTGGACTGCCTTTTAAAGGCAGTTATCTGTAAAAGTCACTCAAACTTCCAATYCAACAGTCCAGGTGATGTTTTGAATATCCTGGGAAGATCCTATCCTTTAAAACCAAATAAAACTGCTGTTCTAAAATGGAGATTAGATACGTCAAACACTTCAGACCATTTATTATTGCAAAGGATTTTAAATGACTTCCTATTGCCTTGGTAGCTCTTAGTAGGCAACCTGGTTTCTTCCTACAAATTGTGCTGTTTTTCATCTGTGGTCACCATTTCAGGACAGAAACTTTTATTGGGTATAAAACAGAGCTTTGGTTMTGAGGCTGGTGTAGACAGATCCTGMAGATGAATTGGTGGGAGGTGCTGGTGAGAGCCTCTGTCAGTGCATGTGGGAGTAGCAGCCCAGAGAGTCACCCACAAGGGCTTTTTGCAGAGGTGAAAGCCTGAGCAGGACTGGCAATATTATGCAGAAAGATCACAGTACAAGGATGAGCACTCTGTAGATACTGTGAAGGCATTTATCCATTTAGGACTTTGTGTACAGTTTATTTTAGTTTCCTTGTGCAGAGATAGTTAACAAACTACCTACACAAACACTGCACTGTAATCAAATTTTAGATAGGTGAATACCAAGCAGTAGGAACCTTCAGGGAAGGTGAGACATTTAGAAGGATCTCACCCCTAACTGTTTTCCTTGAGKTTAGGTTTTCTGTCTTATGCTGCATATTGAATTCTTCAGAACCCACCTTGCTGGCACTTCTAGAACATTTGTCTTAGGGCATTCCTACCTCTCTGTGCAATGAAGAAAATATCCATCAGCTAGAGCAAGATAAAAGTGGGCYTGAGCTGCCTGTGGCCATCTCCACTGATGTCTTGCCCCTTTTTCTGGTTCTCTGCATTTCCTATCCTGCCTCTTACAGTTTTTCTTCCCCCATATTTTGTCTCATGTTTCCAAAAAAGATCACCAGTGGAGTGCCCTGTGATCACACCTGCAGCCACTTCAGCCATTAAAATCTCTAATGGCCCTGTTACCACAGAAAAAATTCCCACATTTTGTTTCTCACAGGAGAGCCTCATGGGCTTGTGCTTGTGCAGGAGGAAACTCTCACTCCTCAAACCTTTCTCAGACAAGGCATGTGAAGGGTTTGACAAGGCCTAAGATGTTGTTGGTATTTTAGAACTTAGGTCCATTCAGATACAGATAGAAGGAATAGGCTTGGGTCACAGAAAGGGGGGATGGGATACCACTGGTTTGAAGTATCCAAATTGTTTCAGATAAATCTTTGTCTCTGCTGGAGGGGATGTTTGGATCTGTCCCACCAGGACACACTGCCAGGTTGTTTTCTTGGAAACKGGTGAATGACACAAAAGCTGTTTGTTTTGCCTTTTCATTACTGGCTCAGTTAAAGAGAACTCTAAGCTTCATAAAAGCTTTGCCTCATCATCCTCTCTCTTTCTTTACAGTCATGGAAACAAGGAGGTGTTCTCCTGCTGGGGGATCCAGCTGGCAGTGGATTGGTTCCGAGAGAGGGGCCACACTTACATCAAGGTTTTTGTCCCACTCTGGAGAAAGGAGCCCCCTCGGCAAGACAGCCCCATTGCAGGTAGGTCAGCATCCATTTGGCAACCCTTAGGTGCAGTTTGGAGACAGAGGGGGTGTGAAGAATCCAGTGTTTTTCCCTGTAAAGACAAGCAGAGTGCAAGTTGTGYATCAGGCTTTCCTCCCTTAAATGAGTCATTAATTCATTGTCCCATTCGGTGCTCCTGGCCAGCAGCTGAAACTGCTTACAAGGCTTTGTTACACAGAGCTCTAAACCTTCTGTTTAACAAGCACAAGGTGCTGCCAAGCTGAGTTAAAGAAGGAGTTTGTCAGCTTGCAATGACTCTGCAGAGCTTTTGAGGCGTGCCAGGAGACAGTGCTGTTCATTACTGCATGACTGTTCTCTGTCAGGCTGCTACCCAACACACAGGGTGCAGGGCTTCCCCTTCCAGGAGAAGAAAATGCAGCAGCAGAAGTCTGTGGAGGGGAGGGAAATAGTTCCAGTTTGTCTGGAAATCGATCAGTGAGGTTTGTGCCAGTAGTTTGGTGTCTGCAGATGAGGCGACTCTGCCTTCCTGCAGAGAGGGAATGGCAGGAGGTCAGAATGTCCTCAAATGCAGCAAAAGAAGTTTATTTGTGTGTTTTATCTCCAGGTAAAGCTCACACCAGGGCTGGTTATGAGCCTTCTGGCACCCAGCAGGATAAAAAGGGCATTGCAGGGATTCAGTGTCACACTCTGGTGTGGAATTCAAGGCATTCTTTTACAAATAAGACTTAAAAATAAAAATAAAAGGTGTCTCAAAATTTACAAGTCAATGTTTTTGTAAGAGACCTAATTTTCAAGTTGCCAAATAACCACCAGATACCACTGCATCTGAAAATGGCACCACGAGTTTCCTCAAGTGCTGAAATAGCTTTAGATTCCTGTCGGTTCCTAGCAGACGATTGAGACCTGCTCATTATTAATTAATTCGTTTCTCTCTTATTTTTCCTTTCCCTCATCTGCTTCTGCCAATCTCCCCACAGACCAGCACATYCTTGAGGAGCTGGAAAAGCAATCTGTGCTGGTCTACACGCCCTCCCGGAAGGTGAAAGGCAAGAGGGTGGTTTGCTATGACGATCGCTACATAGTGAAAGTCGCTTATGAGAAGGACGGAGTCATTGTTTCCAATGACCACTACCGGGACCTGCAGAACGAAAACCCCGAGTGGAAATGGTTCATTGAGCAGCGGCTGCTCATGTACTCTTTTGTCAGTAACAGGTAAGAGAGGGATGCTGTTATAGAATCTAGAGTTTAAGCATTATGGGCCAAGCCAGCTCCAGCATCAGAGAACCTCCCTCCAGMAGCAGAATACGTGAGCCTTTTTATGAAAGGAATTTACTGCAGCTTTTCTTATCTCCTTTCTTGAGTTTGGTCTTAAAACCTCCCACGTTGCTTTTCTATAAACTTTTCTACTTGAATGGCAGCATTAGTGACGGGCTTTGCTTCTTTCYGATCCAATTKGGGATGTTAAACCAAGGGTTGGTATCTTTAATTTCTGTTTCCTGTAAGAAGCAGAATTAAATCCATGAGAGGAGGCTGGCTGGCAGTATTTTTCATTCCCCTACATGGCAAAATAGGACTTTCCCCTGTGTTTCTGCAATCATGGCTGGCTAGAAGAGACAAGAATCTGGTGTCTCTGGCCCTTCACCATCCCTGCTGAGAGAAAGTTTTCATTCAGGCACTTGCACCACAGCTGTGAGGCTGAGCTGAGTGCTCTGTTCATACTGACTTCTCTTCTCTCCTGAGTTTCCTAATAGCTGAGGTGTCCAGGGGAAGTGCACTTCACTGAGACACCCAGTGTGCACAGACACGTGCTCACATCCATGACTTTTTTTTGCTTTTCCAGGTTTATGCCTCCCGATGATCCTTTAGGCCGGCGTGGGCCCACCTTAAGTAACTTCCTCAGCAAAAAGCCAGTGCTTCCTGAAAGAAAATGGCAGCCTTGCCCTTATGGTGGGTTCCTCCCCATGCTGGGAATGCCCCCTGCTTCCCAGCCATGCTGTCCCCCAGCTGGGGGCCACTGCCTCCATCCCTGCCTGCACACAGCACCCAGGGACACCGTGGCTGGGTCCTGCCCACACACTTCTCAYTTGGTGGAGTGGATTTTGCTGCGGCAAATCCACTTGGGAGTGGCCATCCGAACACTTTCCCTCTCTCCCCTCGTGACAGCCCCCTAGCAATGTGCAGGTTTCTCAGAGGTAAATCCCTATGCCATTTTTTAAAGYAGCGTTTTGTAGCAGCAGGCAGTTCCTGAGTGCAGGAACTGAAACATGAATATCAGACACTTCCAAAATAGCAGAGACTTCCTTTCACTGCTGCTTCACCCTGCTATTAATATCAGCAATATTTAAATCTGGAGTCTACAGTACTGAGTTTGAAAATAGCACTTCCCCTTTTTTTCTGTGTTCATCACACCCAGTGCTGGGGAGAGGTGATGTGTGCATTAATTGATGTTGGTGCTMGTGACAACTTCTTGTCTCATTTGTTTCTATTCTTTCAGGTAAAAAATGCACCTATGGCAATAAATGCAAGTTTTACCATCCAGAGAGACAACATCAAGCTCAGCTTCCAGTTGCTGATGAGCTCAGGGCCAAAACGAAGGTCCCGTTCGCCCTGGGGAGGGAGGAGGAGAGGTGCCAGTGCTCACTGTACGCAGCCAGAGGGGAGCCCGCTCCCTGCCGTGCCTGCACACAAACTCTGCGCGAAGCCAGAGGCTGCTCCGGGCCTTGCTGCCCCCCAGGCAGGTGCCAGGGCAGCAGTTCTGAGCACACATTCCCTGCCTGGGCCAGCAGCCCTGCCTCTGACCTGGGGCTGGAGCAGCGCCTGCMGCCGCCGGAGCCGCTGCTGGAGGAGATGGCAGCGGTGTCCATCAGTGACCACACCTACGGCTGCCGCTGGGCCTTGTGCCCCTGCCAGGACGGCGGGGCCATGGACAGCCCCCAGCCCTGCGCTGCCCTCAGGCACGAACTGTTCTCACTTCCCCCCCCTCAGAGCTCGGAGCACAGCGGCTCTCCCAGGGGCCCTTTCCAGCCAGGAGTGCTCCCGGCTGTGCCGGGCGGGATGTGCCCAGGGCACGGCCGGGCTCCGGAGCGCCGCGGTGTGCAGGGAACAGCTCCCAGGAGCTGCTCCATCCCTCGCGGTGCCCAGCACCCTGCTCTGCTGCAGGCCACAGCTCTGTCCCCTGCCAGGCTTGCCCTGTGCAGTGAACAGCAGCTGCAGCAGCACTGCTGCTTCCCCGGCCAGCCCTTCCTGCTGGATTCCAGCAGCGGAACGGGCTCGTTCCAGAAAGCCCATGCTCACCTCAGTGCCCCTTACAGGGACCACTGGCCCATCCCAGCTGCAAGGCCACCCTCTGCCCAGCAAGTAAACATGCACAGGGACCTGTGCTCCCCTTATCCTTACAGTGTGATGAGCCAGGTCATGACCTTGTACCCCAGAATGCAGGATCAGGGCACTGGAACACCTCCCCTATGAAGGCGGGCTAGGGAAGTCGGGGCTGTTCAGCCTGGAGAAGAGCAGGTGSCATGGAGACCTCATAGAAACCTTCCAGTATCTGAAGGGAGCCTACACAGAAGCTGGAGAGGGAAACTTAATCAGGAAATCTACTGATAGGACACAGGGGGATGGCTTCAGACTAAGAGGGGGTAAATTTMGATTAGATTCGAGGATGAAATTCTTAATTGTGTGGGTGGTGAGGCACTAGAACAGGTTGCTCAGAGAAGTTGTGGATGCCCTATCCCTGGAAGTGTTTAAGGCCAGGTTTGGTGGGGCTCTGAGCAATTTGGTCAGGTGTTCCTGCCCATGGCAGCAGGGGAGTTGAAACTGGATGATCTTTTAGGTCCCTTCCAACTCAGACAGTTCTGTRATTSTGTGATATTGTCTGCTGGASTTGAATGATTCAAAGAYRCAGAAACTTGTGAAACCTCCAGAGTAAACCATTCCCAATAAGCACAAACCCTAGGGCAGGAAGATGCTGTTCTGAGGCTTAACAAAGTGTTTTCAGAGGGTGTTATGGCAAGGATTACAGCTGCCCCAGGAATACAAGTATAAACATCAAGTCAAAGCAAAGGCTGTCATCCACAGCAGTGGGATTGCATTCCTCCTCCCCTGAAAGAGAGCAGCAGGACTCAGGGTTGCTGGGCTGTCAGCAATTGAACCTCCCTGGYRACTGGATTCAGSATGGCACAGMTTTTCATTAATGCCCTGAAGCACTRAACAGGTTTTTAGAGTCCCAACCTATTGTTCAACTTCCATAAAAGAACCATGCTCCCCAGTCAAGGGCTCTCCTGTCACTCCTTGCTCAGCCAGCATAGAAGATGATTTGCCTGGTCCCCCAGCACAGGGCTGTGCTCTCTGCTAGAAGGCAGCTTTGGGTCTCTGTCATTGCCTGATTCAAGCCGAGCCTGCTGTCAGTGACCTTTCAAAGCCACATCTTGTGCTTCCAGGGCAATGCTGAGAACACACAGAGCTGCTGGCAGGGGGCTGGAGGTGCACCAGAGCACCTGAAGGAAGACATAGGTACAYTCCTCAGGAAAGGGACACACACAGCATGAATCAAATCAGGGAAGTCATCTTCAGTGTCAGTTCTGGTGTGGACTGAGGACTTGGAGTTGGTAATTTTAGAAAATCCAGAAGTCAGATGATGCTAAAGAGAAAAAAAAGGAAAAAAAAAACCAAAAAAAAATACCAAACCCGAACAACAAAACCACCAAAACTTGAAAATGTGTCCTGTATTGATCAAGAAATCAATTATTGACTTAACCCCTAACTACCAAAAGTGGCCCCCCCATAATGCAATTATACAGTTAACCATGTTCTGTTAGGACATGTTTGATTTTCAGTAAGCTGTAAAGCTGCTAATCTCTGTGTTATTCCACTAAATGCTTCAGGTTATATAATTCAAATARTAAGGTTGATCCTGAAGGTTTTTTGGCATTATACCAAAATTTAAGTATGTCAGTATGACATGTTTTTATAATGTTTTAACATATTATAAAATGTTCATCTATATTACTTTGTTCTCAATAATCTCTTCTTTATTTTCTGGGTTTTGCTTAGGTGGTGGGAGCTTTCTGTTGTTATTTTGTTTAGGTTTTGGTTTTGTTTGCTTTTTTCCCCAGTCCTCTTAGAATTGATGCTTCAACATTCAGGTGGGATTTTCAAGCTCCCTGACCCTGCAGTATCTCATTTCTCTGAAGTGCRGTGCTGGTAGTTCCAGGCAGGAATTTAAAATGGTCCTTGATGAGAAGTTGGAATTTGTTGCTTTCACAAAATTACTGTAGCAGTAATTTACCCCTGCTGACATTATCACAGGATGCATTTTTTGAAAGCAATTTTTTTTTTTGGTGATGATGCTTGAAGAGCCTGCAGAAAAGAAGCACAATGTCTCTGTTCAGTTCCTTATGCCCCTGTGGTTGGCTCCTAGAAACAGCAATTTGGATTTTGGAGCAATTTGGACTTATATTCACAGAACACAACAGCTTTTTCCATATGTCCTATGGATTGTCAGAATGGCTTAAAATTTTTTCCACTACATGTTACATGAGGATTAGAAGTTGTCTTAAAACAAAACTATGGGGAAAAAATCTGTGATATGCCTCAAAAAATACTGCAGACAAAGTGTGATGCTGAGTGGAAAAATATCTTCCACCCACTCAAACAAAGCAAGTCCCAAATGGCAGCATTCAAAAATCACACTCACAGCAAGGGAGCAGGATGTAACTGGACATGTCAATGTTCATTTTTGTGTCTGGCATGCACATTATATATTTCATATTTACGTATTTCAATACACAAAGCATTGAAAAATCCACAGGAAAATTGGCACACTGCCTTTATGTGGTGCCCTCAGCTTGCTGGGGATGTGCATAAACTTTTCTCCTTTTCCTTTGAGGATGCACAGGAATTTGGTGGTTGTTTAAAACCCTCTCAATGTTTAATAACATTTTTTCTTTTAATTTCTGTCATATTTACTGAGGAATCTTTTTGTAAAATACATAGAATGTGCACTCTGCTGAGAAAGTGTCTGAGAAAATAAATCAGACTTTGGTGCTAAACAGAACTTGATTTCTCTTGGCTCTTGTGCTCACCAGAGGGTTTTTTCTCATGGGGATTTTGTGGGAAGGGCAGCTCTGCAGCAGCGCTGTGTCACTGCCTGGGAGGAGCTCTGCTGCTGGCCAGGAGCCCACAGAAAGCAGGGAATTTTTCCCTGTTCCACCACAGCACAAGCCCATGGGGCTCAGGAGCTCCTGCTGCAGGGCCTTTGGCACTTTCCAAAGCAGGGATTTCTATTTGCCTTGGTCAGCCCCTGGAGCAAGGGAAAGGCTGTGAAGAGAAAGGAGGAGGCAGCTCTTGGACAGAGGGGTCAGAGCTGTTGCTATTTGGTTTCTCTGCTGAGCTGCATTTGAAGCCAGCTCTCGCTGCCAAGTTGCAAATTAACCCATAAATCTTGACAGGCTCAGAAAGCCCTTGATGTTCTTTGCTTTTTGGTTGTCAAGACTCTTTTAGAAGAAGCTGGAAGCACTGAGAGCAATCTTCCAGGAGATGGGCTGCTTTCCCAAGGGAGATTTACAGAGCTGCCAAGTGAATTTTAAGAAAGAAAAAAAGAAAAAAAAGAAAACAAGAAAAAAAGAAAAAAGAAAAAAGAAAAAAGGGAAAAAAAGACAAAAGAAAACAAGAAAAAAAGAAGAAAAAAAGAAGAAAAAAAACCCCACAAACAAAACAAAACAAAGAAAAAAAGAAAAAAAAAGAAAGAAAGAAGAAACCCTCTTCCTTTCTCTACACTCAGCCCTTCCCAAAAAGGCAGAAAGCCAGAGAAGACACCCTCCCTTGCAAAGGGCTAGGGAAACTATACACAAATATTTCACTGAAAAGTCTTGGGTCACCCTGGCAACAGCTCCTCAGCAAAAGCAGGAGGAAAGAGGGGGCTCTTTGCAGTCCTGGGCACCTCACAGCACCTCCTGCCACCTCTTCTAAAAGACAGAAATCTCTCCTTTGCAGAACATGGATGAMAAGCCTACTAATGTGGTGAGCTTAGGTGCCATAAGAATTAATGCCATAAAACAGTCTGTAAAGTAGATAATCTTRCTGGGTATCAAACACTTGTATTTGTCAAATAGTCTGAGAAGTTTTGATAATATTTTAACTCAGTTCCCACAAGAGCTGGCACAATTCATAAACAAACAAACATTTAAACTAATCACGAAAACTAAATAGAACATGACTTCACCTTAAAGGATGTTGGGCTGCTAGGGAAGAACAAGGCCTGCACTTCAGACCTCTGCACTCATGTGTACACAAGACTGCTGTTGGATCTATCTCCCATGCACTGGTGGGACTGGGATGCTTTGAACTCTTAAGCATTAAGCATTTATTAAGGTGGTGCTTGAAATTGAGAGTAAAGGGATTTTTTTACAGTATTTTAGCCACATCCCTTCTCCACCCTCAGCTGGGCTCACTGCCTTGAAGTCCTGCAGCAGGCTCAGAGGAGTTCCTCAAGTGAGATGTGCTGGCTGGCTTGGCCAACGCATCCCAAAGAGGCAGAGCAGAGCAGTGAGTGAGCACAGGGATTTGTGGGGACAGCACAGGCGAGGCAGGGAGCCAGAGAGTCGGGACAAGGCTGGCAGGGCTTTGAGCACAGCCAGGAAACTGGGTGGTGTGCATGAATGGTGGCACCAGGATTGTTCACCCTAACCACACTGCCAGCTCCTCCTCCTTCCCTCAGCCAAACTGTTTCCTCATCTTCCCTTTCTTCTCCCACCCTTGTTGGGCTCAGGAATTCCATTGCACCTACAATTCCCTAGTTTGGGCACTGCAGGGAATTACCAACACTACTGGTTCCATGCAGAAGAAAATGGACATCAGCACACTTGATGGCAGAAGGAAAACATAAAACTAGGAGCAGGCAGCAAAATATGGATGGCATAAAAAAACCACCACTGAGAGTAGATTTTCTCAAGAAAAGAACAAGAAGAGATTAAATACAGTTAATGAATAGTAGAGCTTGAAAAAGCAAGTACTGAGTGTCACACGTGGTAGGATGAACTTGGAAAGGAACTGCCATGCAAAATACAACTGAAAAAGGTGTTTGCAACCCATCTGCACACTTGCACGACTGAGCAAAGCAGGCCCAGCTCTCCTGTGGCTCTCAGCTTGCTGAATTTAGAATCTGTAATTTAATATCTGCAGAGACTCCAAACAACTGAGAAAAGTGCTAAATAAGAAGCAGCATCAGCTGTAGTACCCAGATGAGCTACAACACTGAACACAAAGTCAAGACAAATACAACTTCACCATCTGTTGGTTTCGTTTCCAGATTAGACTTTGTTTTACTACAGGAATTAMAGTTCTCCTGGCATGGTCAGGAGGAGAGCTGTGCAGAGACCAGAACTGCCTACAAGCACTGAAGAACAGCCAATGCTTGCCAAGGGGGCAGCAGGAGAAGCCCAGAGGGATGTGATAGCTTTTATTACTTGAAATGGTAAATGGCAAAAAACACTTCATAAACAAAGCCACATTCTCCAGCTACAGGGAAATCTAAATCCTAAGACGTGCCATGATRCCCTGGCAAAGATTGCAGTGCATCCCCCCCAGCACTCCAGAAGTGGTGCTAAGGAAGATTTAGCAGGGAAGCAGACTATGATTTGTTATTGCCAAAATATACACAGCCACTGGCAGACAATTATAAGTGTTACTCAAAACCATCATCAGAATGAGAAATACTGAGTTCTCCCCATAGGAGGTCCTGTTAGGAAGAGGCTGAAGTGGATACAGAAGCTTGTAAAATTGTTATTTCCAGCAGGGAAACATTCTCAGAGAGCTTCAGCATCTGCATATCCTTTTGTTCACAACGTAATGTATGACATGTGGTGGATTTGCAGGCCTGACTTCACTTGAAGAAGCAGATGGAAGATCTTTAAATCTTTGGAGCATCTTCCCTAGGTCATACTTAAGCCTTGCAGAAGGTGAAAAAAAGTAAATATCAGTTTTAACTGAAGTCAAATAAACAATATTATGGGGAAAAAAGGCAGAGAATCCAATTTTCTACATTAGTAGAAAAGTAGAAAAAATAATCATCAGGTTATTTCTGTTCATCTTCTACGACATTGGTAACCTGGGGATGGTATTTGGGAGACCCTGGTTTCAGTCAGTCTCTGACTTAGACGTTCTAATGTTTGAATTTGCCCGCAGCCAAGTGGAAGCCTCTAGGGAATGTCCCGCGATTGACATCCTCAAGACATTCACCAAGAACGCGTTTCTAAAAACCACGACGGCCRAGTCCGCCACAAGGTGTCGATGTGGCAGCACCACAAACGGGGTTTGCTGCTCCAGGGCCGCCTTTCACGGGCCGGTGCCGGGCGCTCGGGGAAATCCTGGCGGCACAAGCAGCGCTCGGGAGCAGCAGGAGCGCCAGGAGCCTGCACAGGCTCAGCTCTGCCCAGCACGGACGGAGCGCTGCTCTGCCGGGGGAGCCCCAGAGGCTCCCGCAGGCTGAAAGACACCACGAACCTGCGGCTGAGGCTCGGCCACACYGGCTGAATTCTGCTGCCTTCTGCCACCTGAGACGTGGCGCTGTTAAACGCTGCTCACACGCCAGGACTTGAGCCTGAGGCTGATGTTTGAGCAGCCCTGCGAGGGCACAGCGCAGTTCGGATGCACTTGGAGGCTGCAGCAGCGCCAGGCTGTGCAGCAGAGAGGGACAAACGCAGAAGGACAGAATGAAACAGCGTCGTACAAAATCTTCCCTTTATTCCGCGGAATTTCTTCTGCCCTCACCTGTAGTTCAGGCTGTGGCTGCCCTGCCACGGGCGGCTCGGGATTTATCTTGGCCGGGGCCCAGGCGCTGCTGCCAGGCTTTCCTTTCAGGGCAGCGGCCCTGGGAAAGTCACTCGGGGTTAAGTTTAGAGTTCCAGGTTGGCACATTCTTAACGCAAGCCAAAAATAAGTGTGAATGGGGATCAATTTTATGAATTTGCTGAGCTGCCAATTATATTTTAAAGCTGAAACCTGAAACGAGGTTTGCCAGTGGATAAGTATCACAGCCAATCCTTAGGCAGAAATTAATTCAAAAAAACACCCTGCAAGCCCAGATAGCCCTGCCCTACAAACGTTATCTCCCGTGTTTTTCCAGGTGGACTTTGGACATTGGCARAGAACACTGGGGATTTTAACTAATTAAGTTTATTGTCTTGCATGTGTCAATCAGCAGTTCAGTGGATACACAACAAATATTCCCAGCATGCAACTGTCAGCCAGCATTAAGTTGGGGGTRGGGAGGAAGTTTCTCCCAAAACAAACCTCCTACTGCATTCCTTTTACACCTTCTTTCCTTGCATTTTTGGGGAGCAGGATCACCACAGCTGTACAGTCACCCAAAGCCAGGTACTTGGGTTGTGCACCCACATCCCAAGRGAGCTGAAAATGAAGTTCTCCACTCACCAGGCAGAGGCTGGATGTGCAACTCAGCACTTAGAGCCTTCAGCTCACAGCTATCTGAAACCTGCCTGCAGCCTTGTTTCTAAGCTCCTTGCCAGAGGCACAAATAACCCTGTGGCTCCAGCTATCACATCACCAGAGGAGCAGCAAAACTGGCTTGAAGGCAGGATTTCCTGATGGAGCCTGCACTTGTCCACAAGCCAGGAGATCCAATACTGTACCATACTCAATTTCATTTACTCAGGCCTGCTTGAAATGCTGCATTTGTGTTGCCCAGCTCGTGGTTTTCAGGGCTCAACACAGTTTTGAATGCAGTTCATCCCATTTCAAGGCAGATTTACACCAGAGCCATTAGCACTGATACTACAAAAGTTACACAGCTTTCAGAACTCTGCAATATGCAAAAGAATCTGTGAAATACAGAAGACGGCCCCATCCTTCTTGAACAACTGCTAAAGCAAATCTTCCAGAGGACACAGACAACTTTATTATGTATAAAATGTATGTCTTTTTTATAGAAATGTACTTCACATATTTTAAGAATATAATTTTGCAATGTATATATTATGTATAAACATTATGTTACATTGTACTAACACGGAGCTGTGATCCAAAAGGACCCACAAGCTGCACACCCTCACCTCAAATGCTGTGTGCAGTTTTGTTCACCACAATGTAACAAAAGACATCCTCTTAGAAAGCATCCAAAGAAGGGCCATGAGGATGGTGAAGGGTCTGTGAGGAAGCTGTATGAGGAGCAGCTGAGGTCATTTGGTCTGTTCCCTCAGCCTGGAGGGGACTGAGGGGAGACCTTGCTGTAATCTTCAACATCCTCACAATGCAAAGCAGAGGGGCGGGCACTGATCTCTTCGCTCTTGATACCAGTGACAGAACCTGAGAAAACAGCATGAAGCTGCATCAGGGGAGGCTTAGATTGGATATCAGGAAAAGGTTTTTTTCACCCAGAGGGTGTTTGGGCACTGGAACAGGCTCCTCAGGGAAGTGGTCACAGCACCAGCCTGACAGAGTTCAGGAAGTGTTCGGCCAATGCTCTCAGGTACAAGTTGTGTCCTGTGCAGGGCCAGGAGTTGGACTCGATTCTGATGTATCCCTTCCAACTCAGGATATTTATGATTCTAAACACTGAGGCTTTTGCTGGAGCATCCCCAGGGTGCTGCCACGGCCCAGCCTGGAAATGCTGCTCTGCAGTACACGGCCTCTGAAGCTCAGGGTAACCTGCCCTGAAAGCAAAGGTTCCCCCAGGCTGTCCTTGACATGATTCAGAAGGAAGCAAGAAGCACCAGCTTTGCTCCTGCCTGCCTGGGGACCAAACACTCTGTACTGGGTTAAGAGTACAATAAAACCTTGCCAGCTCTCAGGAGTGACTCAGCAGCTCGTGTGCATTGCATCAAGCCCTGCACCATCAAACACTCCAGCAGGGAAGTCAAGAGAGAATGAGCAAACACTTTGGGAGGTTTGGGAGCTACTTGTGGCCATAACATGGTATAACCTCACACAGCGCTGCAGCAGGCTTATCTCCTCCTGACTGGAAAGGGCTAAAAGGGCAGGGAAAGCAAACTCCATTGAGCCAGGTACTGGAGGCTTGTGAAGAAACATCTGGAAAAGGTCAGAAAGCGTGCTGGCTCATGTTACTGCTGGACATGCAGAGACAGCTAGCTAACTGTGCCTGTGTCCTGACAGCTGGCAGGCATCCCCTCAACCACACAGGAAAACCAGCCAGAGGCAGCCAACAAAATCTGCAGGTATGGAGCAGCTTCTGTAGCTAAACACAACAGGAGGGCTTGGGGCAGGGGAAATCCCGCAGAAAGCAGGCTCTGTCAAACACGAGTGACAGCTGATGCTTCAGAGGATCACACAGGAATTGCCCACAGGTGAATAATGACTGACAAAACAAGCTTCTGAGCAATCTAATTTATGCCACCTCCTCCAAGCCCTCAGCCACAGCTTTTTCACTGATGTGTTKTATTCATTGGTCTTTATAGGGTTGGGTTTAAATGCTTTTACTCTTTAAGTGAAAATAAAAACAATTAGGTCATGGTAGTAACAGCAGAAGCCAATTGTGATGTGAAATGAGCTGTGTTACCTTCCTGAAACTCATCTGGAGTCATAAAACCAAAATTCAGAAAAAGATATTAATCACCACTTGCCAACATCTTCCTTTTGGCCACAGAAGTGAAAACCCTTCCACACGAGTCAGGAAACAGCAGCTGTGACCAAAGGATGGGCAATGCCAAGATCAGCCATTCCCTATCAGCCCTGGGGTGTGCCATTCCAGTGCCAGAACACAGGATTCATAGCTCATTAACAGCTCCAGRRAAYAGGAGMATCCTGGAGTGCAGCCCTGTAAACCAGTAACAAGGACACCTCCAGCTGGGGGTGATGCAAGCCCTGCTCTCAAGCACTACTAATGCATTTTGTCTCGGTCTCACGAGATTAATTTCACATGTGAAATGAAAAGATACTGAGCTGAAATCACCACATGCAGCCCACCACCTTCTGGGCTAGTACTGTGACTAATGCAAGTGTTTCAAAATCCTAGAGAAAAGCATGGTTGCCATGGGGTGGCAGACTGATGAYCAAGTGAGATCGAGATGCTGACCCAAGTCTTGAACTTAAAAACTGTGTGCAATCAAGTATCAATAGCTTCAACCCTGCTACCACAATACAGGGATTGGTCCAGGAAAAGAACAGGATGGAAAGACAGGAAATTAAATGAAACAGAATGAAAACCAACATGAAGCAATAGATCAGGAGATGGATTACACTTTTCTATGTATCTGTGTAAGACATACCTTTGCATGGCWCTTACCTTATTTCCACTTGGAACATGGCTGGGCTCTCCAAGCTGGAASACAAGTTTCCAAGCATGGCATCACATGGCACAGCTATGCCTGAGAGTTGTGTTGGGGGCAAAGAGKAAAACGTGTTAACAGTAAAGYATCTCTCTCYATCACTCAACCCTGCTGTTTTTYCAGGAAGCACTKAGAACTCRGACACATGACAGTTGCCTTGAAAAATGATGAAGTCTGTTTCTCCAGAGCAAACTCCACATTTGCAGTGTGGAGCTTGGCGGCCGTGGCTGTGGGGCTGGCAGAAAAGCACTCCCTGGTGAGACCCACCAGGGCAGCTGCARGGTCCATTAACAAAAGGAAATTCAGCCCCTGGCCATGGCTAGCTGGCTGTTCTGTTTCATTTAGTCCAGGGTCCCAGAGCCAGAAGTGAAGCTCATGGGGGCAGAACAGCGGCCAGGCAGGACAGCACCTGGTTTCCTCTGGGCTTCAGAAAGTCTAAACCATTTAATTTAAAATTATCAAACTCAGCAGGAAAAAAAACCCCACATCACTAATCAGTATTAAAGAGGGAAAGCTTTTGTTATGTCCTTCAGCTCCAAAAAAACTAACAAGACATTTTCTTTCTCATGWACAGGGCAGATGTGCCAAGGATTACGAAGAGTTCCCAAAGCCAAGTATCACGCTGCCTTTCCCCCCTCACCCCCTTAAGCCAGGCAGCAGCTTAGTTGGAGGGATACAGTAAGATTTTCTACTGAACAGCCTCACTTCTTCAAAACCTTAATATTCAAGAATATGCATAGCAGAAAAGATGAATGCACATCCAAATGCTTCCTGAATTGCAGGGGAATTGCACAACACACACTGCAAGAGGCCAGATTGCTGCTGTGGATCAGACAGACAAGGATGTGCACAACTTTCTCCAAACCACCAAACAAGTCTGTGACAGGGCATCAAACCACAAGCCATCAAATTTCAAGCTGGGTGTCTAGTGACAGCATCCAACATCCTCTCTATGACAGCTAATATAGACATTGGCTACCAAAAAGTGATTGTTGATGACAGAAAAGATGCCACATGGCAATCTTTCCAATAATTGTGTGAGGTGTCTCTGTCAGAAGACAGTATAGTCTTTCTTCAGGTTAGGTTTACATTTTATCTCTGGTCCCAGAACACAGAGGGAAGAAAAAGGCTCAAGGAAAAAACCAAAAGATAAATCCTACTTCTAACCCGAATTTTCACTGTAGCTACTGGATAGCTGCAACAAAACATAGGAAACTCGGCCCGAGTGGTTGTTCCAGTCTCTAATTAGAGATGGAGAGAAAGAAAATTGAAAAGAYAGAGGCAGAGATGAAGGCACAGGGAACAGCAAAATCCTGGAGTCACATTCTGCACACTGCCATGGCACAAAAACAGAGCATTGTTTAGAAACTGAGCCAGTGACACAGCAATATTGCTGATGGACAAASCAAGGGCCAGTATGGGTGGGGCTCTGAGCATCCTGGTCCAGTGGAAGTTGWCCCTGCCCAYKGCAGAGGGAGCTGGAACTRGATGAGCTTTAAGGCCCCTTYCAACACAAACCATTCAGATTCTCCAATACCTTTGGCCAAGTGCCTTTAAAGGCCTAATTGGCATTTCACACTTTTTCACTACTGTCCACAGGCTCTCAGTCAGCACCAGCCTCAGAGCAGTGGGACGGGACACAGTGCACTCAAATATGTCCTTCTTCCAAACAGCAGCTCCCCAGGTGGAGCAACAGTAGCTCTCCATGACATAAAGTAAGATACAAAGCAAGTACAAACAAGAACAAAGCGGAAAAAAGATTCTGCCAAAAAAAAAAAATCCATCCACCCATCCATCCATGTTTGTTCTACATAGGATACAACATGTGAAATACCAAATATTAAAAATAAATTAAAAAGCCAAAACAGCAATCAAAAAAGGGCTCCCAACTTACCATTTCCAGCTAACTACGAAGCACTGCTACCACGAATAAGTAGATTGTAAACGAAATGTTTTTTTGTATCAGCTGATCAGAGACATTATGTATCTGCAAACATTGCTGTACCTTTAATCTTAGATCAACATAAAACCGCTACAATACGAATCCTTTAAATAAAGTTTTTGGGACGATAACTTTTGTAACCCAAGGGCAGAGCATTCCTGAGTCCGTTTCCTTGATGTCTCCAGCACTGCATTCCTTAGCCTTGGACCTTCAATCRCTTGCAAGGAGAACCTGAATTTAGGTAACGTTTATCAGTCACGGGCTGATAAGGTCTGTTGATATCTACYAAAACAAAAAAGCACATCAAAATGCTYAACATGCAGCAYCTCCATTTGTTATCACATYAGCTACATCAAAATTATTTTGGCACYGTGCTCCTGTGAACAGTGTGAAAARAAGCACAGTCACAGAAWTCAAAGCCATAACACAAWGYACCCCCTYAAGAAGTGGGACTGGTTTAWAAAGTAACTTCAAATGCTTGAGYAGTACCCCACTKGAGATGCTACTTTWGGCCWTYAAAATCTGCACTCACACGTGATGTGAYAGGGTTTTATTATTTTAAATGAACTCGCAAATCATGRGCAGTTTGAACCCTTGTAGATTATCACTTTGGCTCAAAGTTTCTGTAAGTACCAATGGGTGTCTGCAAATTAGATCAATGAAGACAACAGGACACTGGGAAAAAAAATCAGCTAAACTCATGCCTGCAGCAGCACTGCGCTGGCTGAAGACTGTTATATTTTGATTAAATATTAAAAATATTTGCATTTGTGATGAAAGCATAATTATATGCACTGCTGGAAATCAACATGTCTGTAGTCTTGACTGAAGTAAGAATTTCTGAGTTTTTACTCAGTGCTGCCTCTGAAGCTGGCACTGTTTGAGTTCTACTGCAGATGCCATCCATACAGAACTACTCAAAAAAACAAATTAAAACTAAAGAATCATATCAAAAAGTCAAAATTGAGTCTGAGCATGTAATTTTCAATGTTCACCACCACTCCAAATTTTTCCTATAGAACTTAAGCTTGTTATAAAGCCTGAAGCCCCTAAAAACTTCATACTAACACTTCCTGTTCTCTCTCAGTACTTTTAAAGTAGTTGACACAAAATATGAACCTCACAAGGCATTTTGGACTACATAAAATCAAAGACTGTTTCTCAAAACTAGCAATAAAAGAGCTATTCAAGCAGTCAGGCTTAAAAAAGGAATGCACTGTAATAATTCCACTCTGTGCCAATGAAAGTTATTTAATTTGTATTTGCTGTTCAACTTATCAGGACATTTAAAACAAATATGAGATAAAATATCAAAGGATTTTCTTGCTAAAGTTAGACTTAAACATAAATAATAGTTGCTGTGTATTCACAAGCTGCCCTACATATTCTGTTAACTTTTCTGTACCGAAAAGTTTCTGCCACTGCTCTGTGGCAATACTGCCAGTTTAGAATACCAAAGCAATATTGAAAAGAGTAAATAGTAGATTTCAATTGATGGCTTTTTTCTAAAATTTCTTCTACATCTTTAACCAAGTCTTCTTTTAATTTGTGTCCAGGTTCCAATGCACATTCAAGTTAGACGAGTTTGACTGACGAAGTACAGCACTGATAGGGACACTTTTCCCCCAGTAATCTACAAAACACACTGAAGGTGACGTTTCAAGATCACAAAACCAGTCAAATTCACATGAATAAAGCAAAKAGCCAGACAGGCATGTATACAACCACACAGTTTTAAAGCCAATCTACCATTAGCTTGAGACTGAAGACATTGAATCTCACAATTAAACTGAACTTCATGGATGCCACACCTGGCCACACTCCTGGACAACAGAAGAGCTCTATTGATTGAAGACTGCACGAGACAAATGTTTTTCTAATGCATCTAGRAAGCAGCAAGGTGAAATGAAGTCAGTTCCACAGAGCTGATGTCACACAGCAGCCCAGTATCAGCTCTGTTTCCTTGCCACATTTCTAAAGTGATCCCAATTTTGAAAGTTGACCAAGTGTTAATTTTAAGCATTCACAAAAAATTAACAGGAACATCTCTGAAAGCCACGATGAGTACTCCTTTCCTGCCTGCATGTACTTTTTAAATAGAGATCCCTGAAAAAGACAGTACAGAAAAGTAAAAAGTCATAAATCAGCATCCAAGATAAACTAGTGATGTTCACAATACGAAGTTTAACCTTGCTGCAAATATTTCTTTTTTCTAATGTTCTAAGAGGAAAAAAAAAATCCAGCAAAATCTAGTTCTAGTTCATCCTTCAAACTGAAACCCTTAACGACACRCTACATTGATATGCCACTATCTGATATTATATGTGACCTGAAGTACACAAAGAACACAAAACTCTTGAAGGGGAAGGTAAAAGTCTGGAACAGACACTGGAGACATAATTTCTCTTATTCCACTGTTCCAGGATCAGTTACTGAAAAGGCTGTCCAATACACACTCATGTTGAGCAGATGGCTCTGCACAGCCAGCTGAAGCAAGAATGTAAGTATTCATTTTCCCTTCAGAAAATAAATACTCAAATTCAGGGAAAAGATCAATTATGCATTTAATAGAACGAGCAGGATTCCATCTCACCTATTTCTATCCTATAGTTTCCTTTATAAACGTATTTTCCCCCCTCACTCCAACCACTATTTCTCATCTTGCAGATTAAGGCACACTAGTTGAATAATATGCATTAAGGAATTTTTTTGCTGGATCTGTAGCTAATTTTTTTTGCTGAATCAGTTTACAGATGTCTCCTGAAGGCTTTTTACACAGCATCAGTATGGCTCAGGAAAGCCTAACTTCACATAACAAATAYCTGCTTCAACAGGGTCCRTGTGGGAAAGACATGTCAAGGAACTCYCCACATCTCACAGCATTTATATCCATAGCACCAAKWCASAGTTTAACCATTCATCCTTAAACCRTGCTTATAGCAACATAAGTTTGTCATCTGTTACCACAAAATGGTTGCCYATTTTGATTTAGAAAAATATTTTAAAAATCATAAACCCCAAAAGCATGAAGTAAAAAGGGCCTGTGTCCAGCTTACTGCTTTATGAATAAGTGAGTAGGTCAGAAAACAATCTTGTCAGTGCAACTTGATGAAATACATTCCTTATGCTCACTGAATTGGAATTAAACAGAGTAAGGCATGGCAGGAGAGACAAGGTTCAACAAAACTTAAATAAGAACTCTGCTCATAAGAAATCCGCCTACTTTTAATGCTTATTGTTCTGTTGAGTATTCTGTTGCTCTGCAGCAYGGAAAAAGCAAACAAATCACAAAAGAAAACATTAGAATATATATTTTTTTTAATTTTTATAAATAACTTATCTGTTACAAAGGCAGTTTACCCAGCTAAATCACAAAACCATCAACTCAAGATATCCAAATTAGGTTTTATTAATAAACAGGTAAAAACTGATTTGTCAATCTTCACATAGAACTGCAGATGAAGCTGAAAAACAAGGCCTCATTTTATAAACAAAATGCATTGAATGCAAGTGCTTTGGGTCTACTGCCTAATTACCTGGGATTGACATTTTCTTCCCACATAAAAAAAAATGCAAAGCCTTCAAAACAAAGGCCTCTGTGCATTCACATAGATCACTTGTAAAACTCCTAATGAAAGTGTCCACTGGCAGATGTTTACAGTGGGTGACAGTCTACTTTGTCTCTTGCTACATAGTTAGCACTCCCTCCAGCCTCACACTAAGTGCTGCTGCTACATAATTCTTTGTGTGCCGTCTTTCATGCATATTGTACTGGAATTCCATGTTCTTGATCTCGGTTACATACATCCCCGATCATGTGAGTATTTTCCTTAAAAAAATAGATCATCAAAATAAAAGAGATGCTTGAGGTTGCTTCAGTGTTCAAGTCTGTTTGATTACTCTTTTCCAGCCTTTATTTCAGTTGTCCTAAATATTGCTATCCTTGTTTTCTATAAATATGAGACTTCACCACAAAGTCAGKTTTAGAAACTGGCTGCCGAAACAGGAAAGCACTTAAAGTCCTTGAACAAAGCTGTACGATGCTGCTGCTGTTGATTTTGGCACTGTATGTACTTCCCCAATGAATCTCTCTTCAGGAGTCTGCAAGACACCCAGCAGATGAAGCAAGCTTAACTCGGATGCTGATCTGTTGGTGGGTTGAAAGTTTCCTAGTATAAAGTTTCCTCACACCAGACAAAATGCTCCCTTTGTGTCACCCACCGTAAAACTCAGTGTACAGAGTGAACTATATGCATATCTCTTCCAACTTTTCCTGCACTTTTACCACACTGCATCTGCAGGTCTTCACAGATCATCAGCATTTACAAGAGCAATGTACAGAATGAGCAGAGGAAAGCTATTTTGTGCATAGTTTCTTATTAATGCTCTTATTTTAAGGCATCGCTTCTCTCAGATAAAAGCTTAAAAAAAGGGACATGATCGTGCTTAATCACTTAAAGGGAAAAAAAGAAAGTTAACAAAAAGACTATTACACTATACATACAGAAGTACAAGAAAATAATAAAGGTGAGGAAAAGAAATCACTTAAAGCAGGCTCTAGAGCTATGTACAGTAGGAAAAGCTTTGGGGTATTTCACTGTGTGTATTGTACAGACAACGCATGCAGTTTTTCCTTTTCATCTTTAGATGTGATTGTACTGATTTCTGGCTTCACAGAGATGTTTTCAGGGAAGACAAGGCAAAGAGTACCACTGATTTGTGAAGTTCTTCCCTTTATCAAAGGCACTATGTGGCAGCAAACAGTTTAAATATTTAAACCTTGTTCCTTTTTAAGATCTCCTCTGTGCATGTAGTGTTTCACTGAAAGCTCTGAAAACAAAAACACTAGCACTCTATTCCTTTCCCCTGTCAAAATTCAGTAGTGACATGGGGGCGGAGAAGAGGAAGGGCCCACCCAGGCCCTGAACACGGTGTGTGTTACTGGTAATACTGTACATGGTTTAGGCAGCTGGCGAGTCCCTCAGCAGATTGCCCTTCAGCCGGTCAGCGTCAACTGCCTGCGACACAGCTCTGAGGTATTGCTTGCTCTGTGGGCTGACATTTAACATTAGCAAAATACCATCTCGTCACACCTTCCATTTTACAAAATCCTATGCAGAAATGCTTTTTTTGCCCCCCAATGGCTGGACAATTCCTTGTAGGTTTGCTATGCTTTTTACGGAAGGTAACGGGCCTGTTGGCTCAGAAATGCCTGGGCATTTCACACTGTTCACAGCGATTTAAGGCCGGATGATTTAAAAAAGTACAGGCGGTACAACTCCACTGAGCTCCCTCATCTTCATCTGTGTCTGGAACAGTCTTTGGTGTTTTCACAATGGACCTCTGATCTGTGACATGGAAGAGATAAGATAAGCAGTTACTAACTGAAAACAGCATGGAAAGAATTTTGAGATTTTTTTTTTCAGTAACGATCTTGTTCCTCTGAGAACAGCACAGTTATTAAAAGTGACAGGAGTAGCTTTTTACCACCTCCTTGACTACAGCTTGACTGTAAGCCAGCCAAAAGGCTCCAGGTAAAACTACAAAAATCACGTTTCCCAGCCCTTAACTCTGCTTTCTTCCCTCAGTTCAAAGGTACAGCATAAAAAGGAGATAAAATTTGCAAATAAATCAGCACAAGAAACATGGACAAGATTTAGAAGTTTGAGGTCCACAGAGTGGTCTAAAATTAATTATGACAAGAAGTATGTGTTTTCTAACCCTTTGACATATTTAAATTTATGCTCCAAGAAAGAAGATAGTTCTCCAAGCCAGCTCACCAGGCAGGTGTACTAAAGAAAAACCATTGCCCAGCTCTATCATTCTACAGAGTAATCCTCTCAATCATACCAACACATCTTTTTGCATGATGTGTTAGACAGCAATCTTCAACTATTTTAAAAGAGAAAAGAAGAAGAGAGAAAAGGACTGAAAAGCATGAAAAGAGAGATGAGTGACTTCTCAAGTTAAGGGTTCCCTGGTTTAGGCAACTTCAAAATCCTTTTAGCCTTTATTTTATCTGGAGAACATCTCATCAGCAACTCATCAACAGCAATTGCTGCAAAATGACAGCAAGAGCTCTAGAAGTACAGTGGTACTGATCACAGTTGCAAGAAAAATTATTTTTGTTCTTTTGTGAGCAGCACTAATTCTGGTTTAAGTCAAAGCCTACATGATAGCTAAATTGAAGCTTAATATGAAATGAAAATTAAAGTTAATGAAGAACTAAGATACAGCAGTGATACTTCTCTGTAAAGAAAGATAATTGATTGAAGTGCTTTGGAGCTTTATAAACCAGGCAGGGTTAATTTTGCATTTTCAAGATATATTGAAACACTTAAATTTCTGAGTTCCTACAAGATAAGCCAATAGAAACTAGTCAAAGAAAGTTAATATAAGTTTTCTTCTTTGACAGGCTAGTTTTTATTTATTGTAAAAGGAACTACATAATCAACAGAACTTAAAAGTTCTTCATGGTTCAGTTATAAAATGTGTCTAATAGGAATGTGTGTGGATTTAACTTTACTCAGAATTTTCACTACCAGCTCAGGTAACAAAGGATATAAAGTGCTTTATAAAGCATGAAAAACAGTATCAGTTTGGCAGTGYTGCAAAAAGTCTGCAGGACAAAAAGTCTAATTGATCTAGACCATTTTACAATGCAGAAATGTCAGAAATCTCTAATATGAGATTCTGTAACACCAGTTACTGTACTCTGCAAGGAAAATTAAACACACACATCAATATTATGTTGAGAACTTCTTGGACAGAAAGAGTGCAGAGAAACATCAGTGGATTATCTCCATGTTACATGAGGTGGTCTGCCTAAAGTCACAGTATGATACTGTTCCAAACAAGTTGATTTCATTCTCTGCTTTATGTAAAACACCAGAGGTAACTGTTCTGCTTTGTTTGACATTCTGAGAGGGAAAAAAGTAAGTAATGTGAAAACTAATGACAAGGAGAATGTGGAAGAGTGGCTAATATTTAGCAATACYGACTGCCCTACTGGACTGCAGTGCTTTCCCCTTCAACTAACTAGAACTATATTTACCAATAGTCAGAAGAGGCTTTCATATAACTTGTTAATACAAATTCTACAGTAGCCATGAATTCTAGCGAGAACAACCAACTTGAGTGTTACTACACATAAGTAAATCTACTCTTTGCTGTGGATAATGGTGAAGTCATCTAAGTGAGTTTCACTGGTCCCTAAGTAATGTACCTCATGCTCATTTTTAAAGAAAGATGGATGCTTCCATTACATAAACTACCTTAAATTATATTATCCATCTTTAACATAACCCATTTAATATACTTGTCTTTCCTGAATGTATGAATAGAGAGGAAACGAGCAAACAGAAGCATATTTACTGCCAATACAAATAAAATGCAAGGTTTTTATGCTTTTGAAGTAATCTATTTCATAATCAACACTTACACAAGATTCTTAAATTAGAACTTGATATTAGATACAAACCAGGTATTTATATCAAATCCAAATTTTATCAATACAATACCTTTGGGTTTTGGTGGCACGGGACCAAGAAATCCAATATTATCGTAAAAATTATGAATAGCGCTGGGATTAAAATGTGGTCCTAAAAATAAAAATAAAAAAAAAAGTGCAGCAGTTTAAAAAAATAAACTTGAGTAGGGAGGCTTATCAGTTTTTTCTGGCAGTAATTCTGTAACAGTACTACTATTCACTTATCACCTTTTCTATCAAGGTGTCAATACAAGATGTGAGATATTAGTGATTTCAACAATACACTTTAAGAAACTTATTGCCCAAAATATGTAATATAAAGTCAGAGACAAAATCTAGCAAACTAAACTCCTTTAAAGGTATATTTTTCTGCTACTCTTTAACATCACATTGTTAGCAAATCTTAGCTGACTTACTATAAATTGCAACTAAACTCAGAGGTATCTTATCTGCTATGCAGGGTATTATACATGCTTAGAACTCAGAGGAAGTTCTAAATGCAATTTACTGTAACAAGCAAAAAAAAAAAAAATCAATCCACCACTCACTCTATTTAAGGTCAGGATTTTAGTGCAGCATTACACTCACACCTAGATGTCTACCTTCTCCAGAACTGCAGGAACACTGTGTGAAGCAGAACTTTAGTGGCTCATCTCCCTACAGTTTTAACTAATCATTGCTGCTGAAAGTGGGAAGTATCAGTTCCTTCCCTCTCACTATCTCAGTTCTCCCTTCCTGTGCCTCTCCCTCACATCAGCTGTAGCAAGCTTTTCCAGCAATGCAAGTTTTAGCTTGGCTCATGAACAGAATCAGCTCTGCAAAGGGTCTAAAAAACTAACACAGAGCCAGAGCTCAGTAAGTGGCAAGAGAGAGAAGGAGGATGAGAGAAAGCTTTCTTGTTGGCAGTTCTTGAACTGGCTCAGCTGTTTCATAATTTCACCCCCATGACCAAAGGCTGTGTCCCAGCAGACAAGGAAAGCAGAGAGCACACTGGAAGTTACAACCACACTTTGTATTTGCTAACTTAAGAGGCTTAATACAGACAGAAATGGAAGACAAAAGAGAGAGATGGACACATACATATAGTTGTATCACTTAAAAAACTTACTCTCTTTCTTTGCTACTTAGATAACCAGATTTTCCCCCCAGCATTTAATAAATAAATGGCATCACAAACTTCTCTCTTCTGAGCCAAGTATGAATTAGGAATGACTGTGGGATTAGGAAAATCATATGGCCAACAAAAATAATACGCTATAAAGACAGTACTTCCATGGTTCCACTCAAACTAACATGATTTTGCAAAAAAGTGTGTATATCCATCATTTATGACACAGATTTTTTGACACATGTGGACAGTATAAAAAAAAAAACATTTACAGTTACTGATGTACTAAGACATACTGTACCTCTTGCTTGAAAAAGATCAATCTCTTTGGTTAGGCAATCTATGTCTATCTGCAGCTGTCTGTTACAACTTCTTAACTGTTGCATTTCTTCCAGCTGAAAAAATAAATCTGCCTGTTAGACTGATTTTCCCAGTTAATGAACAGTTATCATTCATGTACAGGTAGACAGCATTTAATTCTTTCAGAAATAATGATAAAACAATCTTCCCTAATGACCACCTTTTTTTAAATCCAAGTATAATCTTACAAAAAGCTTCCAGACCCACTGAATAATCCTCTCTCATCAGACTTCAGAGCTGACCGAACAACTCCAAACTGCAGTCAGGGCACAGCCAGTKCTCCAGATCAACAGATTATGATCTAGCACTGAAAACTGGTGCATTAATCAGTTTCTGTGAGCTCAGTATATACACAAAGACCAAAAAGTACTTGGTGTGATAGCAGTATGAATATCATACCTGGTAGCTTGTAAGGACTACCAGGTCAAACCTTTTCTGACTGCCTTTAAAAACAATACTTCACAAAGCAATTAGCAAACTGCAAGGTTGTGGTTAAATGACATATTTTTAGTCCTTGCTCTAAACGCCACTGTTTACCAGCTTAATTCTAACTGTACTGCCTATCCCTAGTATACTGTCAATACATGAACAACTCTTCCTTCAATTTATTGTTGACAGACCACACTTGTGGTTTAGGTTTATACCCTACAGACGTTTCAACTTACTGATGGAATTTGGGAAACAGAATTCGATCTTTTCAGGCGCCTTCGTGTTAGATTATTCTCCATTTCATTGACCTCTGATTTTAGTTTATCCAACTTTTTCTTTTGAACCTCAAGTTCTCGTTGAAGTCGTTCCATCCTGGCCTTCTGGTGTACCAGTAAAGCTGCAATACATAAAGTCCCATTTTATCTACTTTATTATCCTTTACATGGCAACATCAGATTAAGATGCAAGTTAATGCAAGTACTCTTTTGGGAAAAAAAAAAAAGAAAAAAACACTCTACAGACTGTTTTTCCAATTTCCTCACAAGAAAATCCCTGCCATAAGACAGAAAGTGCTGTATTTTTGAAAACAGCACAAACTAACTATAGACAAGCAAATATGAGAAAGCCATACAATGTAATAAATGGCCATGCAAAATTTCACTGTAATCTGTAAAAACSCACAAGACTGACTACCCAAAGCCAGGAACAAGTATTTCTTTGTGTATTCAGTTTAACCACTGTAAAACAGGTAGCATGAAGAGGATTTCAGGCAACTGCAATATGGAGCACTATATGCTTATTGCAATGAGGATCCAGTGTTCATCATAGTAGGACCCATCAAATGAAACCCAACCAGAAATAAGCACACCACAAGCAAACTGTGGTATTTGTCAAAAGCTGGACTGTATGTCATTTTACCCCTAAACTATGGTGCAGAACCATTAGCTCAGCTTCTAACACTGCTTACTATTTGTAAAGCAAAAGGCACAAAAAGATTAATTCAGAAACAATGAAGTTAGCATTTAAACCAGTTTTTTTAAAGCAATGAAGAACCTAAGTGGCAGATGACACAAATTCGTGCCATCTAATGAGTTTATTTCACTGAAGGAAGATTTACTACTAAATATCATCACAAAAGCAGATATCACTGCTCAAAGTAATAATCACCTTCTATAAAAATGTATTTCATTAAATAAACCAAAGAATCATTTCAACTTCTGCACAGCCATTAAATCATCCAATAAACAAGTAATTCACATAAACTGTGATCACTTTCACAGACCATAAATACTTTTATATCACCCTGGAAATTATAAAGTAGCAATAACAAAGTATTTTTAAAAGATTGAATTTGCCTCACAAAATCTGTAAGGCAAACGCTAGCTGGAACATGATGCTTAATTGCTCACAATTTCTTCAGGTACCAAAAAATTAGAAGTACTCAAATCTGGTTGCCTAGGTTTCCCAAATAGTAGCAGAGGAAAAAGAACCACAGCAAAAAGATGCAATGTTCCACATCTTTGGCAAGCAGAACTGTCTTCTCATGCAGCTCCTGTCTGCTCATTCATTCATACATTGCATTTTGTCTTCCAGAGGTCCTTTAAAAGGAGGAACTGTGCCAAACTATTTTTGAACAGTGTTACAGACTGTAAGGCTGTGCTGAAATCCAGCCTAGGCTTTTGAGTCACAAATGTTCACACGATACTGAAATGACACCTCACTTCTACATTTTGTTCAAATCAGAAAAGTTTYCATAAACAGACACCTTTATTTTGGGTCACAGTAGTGCACTACAGTAAAAATTGCAGCTGCACTCCTATGTAAAATAAAAATGTAATAACTGAAATCTCAAGACTCTTGTTGAAGACTTGGAATTATCAGGTAAGTAATCTCAACAGACAGTCTCTCCTCTTGAAAAGCCTTTTACAAACAGCAAATGTAGCTGCAAGTCTAAAGAAAGGAAATCAAAGACTACTTGGTCTCTACTCCTGCAGGGAGTGTACAAGCCCTTTTTCTTTCTACACTTCATTTCCACTTTTAGACAGTCTCCTCTGATTTCATTACCTTGGTAAAACTGCTGAGGCAACACAGCCATGCTCCACTGCCCAGACTCAGAACTCTTCAGACCTGTCAAACTGTGGATGCAGGCTGCTGGTGAGTAGCCAGCAGGTGAGGAGCATTGTTACCAGAATATCAGGTTGCACAGCATGGTCTGGCCTCGGGAGTTCAGCTATGGCCAAGACTTTGCCTGTGCATCCCTCACTTCCTTTTTAAGCTACTGTTGTAAAGGAAACAGTATTTCTCATTTTGATGTTCTCCCCCTTCTGAGGTTTAGAAATTCAACTATCATTATAGAACTGCACAAGGAGGAGAAGGCACTGATGGATGCACACTATTACATGCTTTTCATTTTCATGTCATGTCTGGAAAGTYATGCAATTTATTCTCCTAGGAGCTTTGTGACAATTTCAAATCCCAACAGGTTTTAAAAGCGCACATTAAGAATTACCATYGTGATTAAAGAAGAATCACTTGACACCACTATGCTATCCTTCTACTATTAAAAGTAACTCGGATAAGGAACTTGAAAGAGATTGGTTTATGTGGAGACTTTCATATATAATTTGGTAATTTTGCTTAAATACCAAATTGGCAGCTGCAGGAAAACAATGGTGGGGGGAAGACAAAACCCTCCCTGTATTTCAGTGAGGTATTTATGAATGGAAATCGGCAATTTAAGTATTCAGCTCCCTCTAGTGTTGCTCAGAGCAACTGAAAACGTTCAKAAAAATACTGCAGTTCAACTTCTTAATTAAGTGCAAACAGGGTATTTGGCACATTTGGTTTTTTACACTTCTGCACATTTGCATTCAGCAGAGCGCAGTACACTTCAATGCTCTGCCAGATGCCACTGTTTCCTCCAAACTGCACATTTTTCACATAAAGGCTGTATATATAAATATAAATCATTATAATTACAGGGAGGAGCATAAAAGTCTGGAGGACAAAAGTTCACTCTTCCTCTACCAGAGACCTTATCAGTTGTGCACTAAATATACCTTTAAGTTTGTAAATGTATGCCTAATTGTTTCCTCAGAGACTCTCTGAATGTGAATTTTAAAGCTAGAATGTGTTTTGTTATTTTAAGTGTTTCTAAGATAAATTCTAATCGAGGAATACAATTATTTCACCCTATCCTATAGGCCTACACATTTCTTAAATCTCTTAGTTTGCCAGATATGGAGGGGATTTCTGGCAATGCAATTACACTGTGGCAGGAGGTTCATGAGAATCTCAAAACACACTTATGCTTGTGCATGCTTTCAAAACTGYATTTGAAGCTGCACAAAATTCAGTCATCTGATATGCAACTTCAATTGTTCAAACTRATTTTTTTTTTGTTCTCTCTTTTCAATACTCTCTTAATTTTTTAAAAAGAGGATCACTGAAGAGTGGGGCCTGATATGCAGAGCCAAATATAAGGCGGTATTTTTTCTTAGACCACATGATGCAAAGGGCTCAGAGCCCCTTGGAGCATGGGTCACAGCTGTATCACATTCAAGTTTTTTTTTCTTAAACATCTACAAAGACTGGCTAAGAATTAAAGAAATTTGTTTCCTGCAGCTCTATTTATTTTTTAAGTTTTAAAAAGCTCCAAGAAACCAAAGCAAGAGCTGTGCAAAATATTGATTTACTAATCTAGTTTATCAATAAATTGATTTACATTAAAAACACAGTGGCAAGAGTAAYTTTAGTTGGTAGCAATGATTCATTTAACTTTGCACACCATCCTCTTTCAAGTTAAAGAAAACGATATGAAAACGTCAGACATTCAAGGCCATGTGATATTTAACCAAAGATTTAAGTTCCCTAGTAAGAAAACATCTAACTAGTGGATGTATTTTCTTCATGGGATGCCTTCCCATTATACGGATGGAAAGTTATACGCAGAATGAGCAACTACTAAATAACTGCTCAGCCTCACTACTCATCACATGACATGCATACAGAGCATTTGTCACAAAAATATATCTGAGTACAGAATCTTCAATTTCTAACAGGATTCCAATTTTTCAACCATAAGACATTTTATACCAAACTAAATTATATATTGACATCCCACTTAACTACTTCATTTTAATAAAACTGTAAATTTAATCTCTCCTAAGTAATGGGAATATTCCTGCACACTGACAGAGCTGATACTGAACAGGGGAGCATAAAAATGCATCCTCTTTTGGCTGTCCTTCTGGGCATGCACCTGGCATTATTCTGCTCAGAGCACCATGAATTCTGACTTCAACAGCAGACACATGCAYGCAGCATTTCCACAAACGAGTCCTCAGTATCTCAAACCAGAATCCAACGAAATGAGAAACATCCCTCAGCAACCAGTTCAGAAAAGTCTGGTGACAGTGAGTTTCTTAGGATCACGGAGTCAGTGCCAGAGGTACAATCAAGCATCCCAGGGAAATGACATTGATTTTATCTAAGCAATACCCACTCCTTTACACATTATATAATCTCCAGGTTTGGCAGMAAGTAAGACAGAGATCTGGTGCAGCCTTCTACCACCCACTGTGACTTTCTTGGAAGGGAAACCAGAAATACCAGGCAAGGAGACTGAGGTGCCTACACACATCATAATTAAGTAAAGCTTCTTTGATGGCAAGCAGCAGCACCTACAGAGAGGTCCAACACACATTCTGTTCTCCTGGGTTGGACCATGGACATTTATAAACATAAAATAAAGAAAAATAGCAAAGGAAACTTCATTTGACATCAAAGCAACTCCATCTTCTACCCAAGGTTTCAGCTCTCCCAGCCAAGATAAGGAGCATTCTGGCAGAAATGGAAAAACTGATGAAAATACATTTTTCTCTCATCACGGCCAGAGGAACTACTCATCATCTCTGGCTAAAATGAAAATGAAACAAGCACCTTGCATGGAAGGATTCTGGCAGTCTAGCTAAATCATAAGCAGTTCAGAACACAGAAAACATCAAGTAACTCAAAAACCACTGCTAAGTGTAAGAAACATGTTTAAAAGCAACAGTTAGGATTTCCAGATACCAATATCATACAAGCAAATCTATCACAGACTTCTCAACTTTCCAAGTATTAATTAATAACAAAAATGTAAGAAACACTGCACTTATTGCAGCAGAAATGGAGCACACATACTGGAAATGTAAAACATAACGAACTTCAGAAGTATAAGTGCACTTTCTAGTGAAGGACACGGATGGATGGTGATTTCCTGAGGTCCCTAAAGTTGTACCAGCCCACATCAAACATCTACACATCATCTAAAAGCTGCAGCTTGGCTTCAGGAAGAGCTGGGCTCCACAGCAGGTATAAGRTCAATGCTTCTGGAACTCCAGGTTGTGTATTAGGCTTGCCTCATCTCAATGAACTGAATGCTGACACTTGCAGCTTGTAGAGAAATGTGCAGGAGCTTACAGGGGCCATCACTACCAAGSGTACAAGAGACAAAGAGGTAGACCTGATTGAAGTCAGTGCCCTCAGAAAGGAAAAACAGAAGAAAGGGACAACTCCCCAAAAAGTACCCAAAGTGTAGTTTTGCAACCCCCTAAAAAGTATCCAACTTGCTTGGGAAGCAAGGTCATGATCTAGAAGAGTGTTTAGAACCTAAGGACAATATTTCAACTGTTTAATTTCTRGTACATGAAGTTTTCAGGACTAAGACCAAGACAGCTAAGTCTCCCTCCAAAGTAAAAAGGAAATACGATCTCGGGGGCAATTTTTTTGCTTGCCTACAGATGAATTTTCTGAAGTTCTTTATGCACTGAACATAAGAGAACTTAAGGATTATTAGCTTTTTGGTTTWGATGTATAACCTTTAGAAACTTTTGAGTTAGGATTAACTATTCCTCACCAAAGTTAATTCTATCCATAAATAGTGCACAAGYGAGAATCACTTTTTTATTTACTTCATTAACACACTACTCCAGAGGCAGACCTAGCTTCCAGTGTCCTGATCACTGTCCTTATTTACACAAAATAAAATGTCTAAGTTAATCTGAAGGATGTTTACATTGGTCATGGAACAAGCCAGGTTTTTTTTAATTCTGAATTGYTTGCTAAGTCCAGAGAGGACCAGTGAGGTCAAAGACAAATTATTCTGACAAAGTATTGTGAGTATTGCTTAAATATCCTAAGACTTACTCAATATCTTTATGTAAAAAGCTTACAGGAGGGTTAATAAACCATCAAGTTGGTAATACAAGCATGCAAATGCATGAAAACAGAAGAAAAATATTAACAGGTTATCTCACTGTATCACATATTTTAGATTTTACCCCTCCATTACCACTCATCCCTTAAAACAGATTCCTTTGGTTTGGTGTTYCTTTTCACATTTTAAAATGTAACAGAAGTAAGTATTAAGACTTCAGGCATTTTATTATCAGGCACACAGTAGAAAACATGGAGGCCAGGCCAACACTTCGTCCCATTAATTGCTTTTGAAGTCTGCTTTTCTTCCTTCTTAAATAACACTACTAAAAAACCCCCAAAAAACAAACAAAAATCCCCAAAAACCCAACTAAAACCCCCCCAAAACAAAAAAGAACATTATCCAATGTAAACAGCACTTCAACTGATTAAAAAATCTGACAATGAAATTGTAGCTTTAAATCACTAGAACAAGTCGAACAAATGTAGATGTTTCTTTCAGAACAACATAAAAATGAAGATGGTATGACTCCATTAAACAGATAACACATCTACTTAAGACAAACAGAAGAGCATCTCCAAGTATTCAGTTACATGTCTTCACCATAAAAAGCAATCTATGATTTGCTTATAAACCATTTTTATTTATTTAGGAAACACTCACAAATGCTAAAATTAAAGATACTGTATTAACATCACAAAGGTTATTAACTGTTTCCTGTTCTGCAATCTACACACTGAATTGACAACCTGACCAAAATATCTACAATTTATATTAAGAATATTACCTTGTGTGTAGGCAGCATCATCAGATCCCATACTCAATTTCCGTGCATCACTGATCCTATCCACATGTGCTAAAACAGGGTCAGTAAGATGCTGGATACCCTCTGGTTCAACATAGTGATCAGGAAGGTTTAGAAGGTTTGTAGGTTCAAAAGTTGGGGACACTACCCCTGGGGAAACTGCAGGGGGTTTATTTGGAGAAACTGTAATTTTAAAAGTATATTTTGTGTTAGGCTGCGTAACAACCACTCGAGGAGAGGTCGCAGTGGTGCTGTTGCCCACTGCTCGACTCTTGGGTGGATGGTGATGAATAAATGCAGGACCCATGCTTACTTGACCAGACATATTCCTAGCTGTAGTAGATACTCCAGGATTTGTCGATATGAAAAGCGTGGGCTGGTTCCGCACAAGTTCATCTCCTGCCGTGGCATTTGCTGAAATGTAGACCTTGGGCTGACCACGTGTGATCACTTCATCAGTACTGGGAGGACTGGCCGATATGTAAACAGTGGGCTGACTTCTACTTAATGTCTGGCTGTTGAGGGAAGAGGGAACAGTGGAGGTGCGAGGGCCAGTTGAACGCAACTTAGAAGAACTGTTTCTTTGTGGTGGTTCAAGTTTGATTTCGATTTGATTTTTGCGAGGTCCTGTGGATATATTCTGAATGTTGTATTGGCTATGAACAGAAGATTGCGAGCTACCAGATGAATGAATCATAGGTGCTTGTGGAGTAGTAGGAGAACTGATAGGCATGTACACATGAGAAGTCTGGTGGCCTTGCTGGTTTGGCTGCGTTGAGTGTTGCGATGAGGTATGTGGCGTAGTACTGGATGTAGGAATAGTAGTCCAGGGACTCGGCTGCGAAGGCTGGTAGACTTGCTGAGGGTGCATGGGATTGAACTGAGATGCCCAGCCTGGCTGCTGCTGTGTCTGTCGAGTGGTACCACTGGGAGCTGTGATGTAAGGCCTAATATAGATAGAATTTCCCTGGGGACTGTTAAGTACAGGAGGAGGTACRCCATGTATGTGCAAAGATGTTGGGGTATTGCGACCAGGCTGAATGTTTGGGGCTAAAGTTACCATAATGGGGTTGAATCTGGGTGTTTGTTGAGACAAGTTAGATACTCCTTTGCTGCCTAGGTGAAATCCAAGGTGCTGCCCTGGATTAGAAGCACTAACTGTATTAGCCATCCCAAAGACATTAAATCCTTGTGGAACCTGCGCAGGTGCTGTCTGTGGTTCCTGCTGAAACAGTTCATTGTTGGACTGACTAGTTTGAAGGTGTCCATCACTAACACTGTGAGCTAGAGTCCTACTCCCATTCATTCTACTTCCTTCTCTTCCATGGTGATAGACATTCTGTGACTGCAAATCCAAATTAAGAGATGTCATGTGATTTCGTAGTCCAGGAATCCCAGAATCATCCGAATAATTCAGGTCTCCTTCACCGTAGAGATACTTTGTGCTCTCCTGAGAGAGAACTGCACAACAGGCATCCAAATTATTGTTATTCTAAAAAAGACAGATGAAAGTTTGACATTACTGATAAAATACTGTCACAATTAYGTATGAATACATCCAATCATAACTGAAAAATTACCAATATAGCATCAGATAGAAAGCTTTAGGTGGCTTTAGCATAGCTGCTCTACACACACAGAGGACTTGCATGTGAAGCTCACTGCTCTGGGAACAGTGACTCAGCCAGTGGCACCAAGGGCAGAGGTCTGCATTGCCACTGAAGCAGTGACAGGGACATCCTGCACCTTGGCAAGCTAGCTTTAGGCAGTATGATACACCTCGGATGAATATTTCCCCTATTCCTCCTCAGTTTCAGAGCCAACTTCAGCAGAGACCAAATCTCTGGCTTCAGAGAGGAAAATGACAGCAGGAATGGATTCACAGCATCTGCATAGTATTGATTAATAACTTAAAAACAGAAATAAAAACACATGTTTATTTTAAATGTTTTCCCAAACACTTCAATACCAGTTATGCATTACCTCCTGCTGAAAACAGAAAGTGAATCTTATGAAGAGAAAAAACATGCTGACCCAAGGAACTGTACATGACTTCAGAAGAAATGTAAAAATTCAGTTTATACAAATACAGCAGGATTACTCTTTTGTAAGATAAAACTATTAATCAAAAACCCAGAGGACATTTGTATTTTCATTTTAAACCACTGCTTGCAAAGCTTTTAAATACTTAAATTTGTACCTTTTAAAACCTGTAATAGGATGTCTTACAACAGAAACCACAACCTAGCTAATTCTTTTTTAGCAGAAGCAAACTGCTAATCTCTCTTCTCCTTTTCCACATGTTTAATAACATTGCACTCTAATCTTCCCAATTTAGTTTCCTAAATAAGGATTTTTAGAAAGAGTGAACATGCATCAGCGACCTAATTTCTTCATAGTGCGCTCCGTCTTTATCACTTTTCACACAGAACCTCCCACCCCCCAAGAAATAAAGGTTAATACTTTCAGCCAGAAGAGCACCTGTTCAGGCCCATGTTATTAACACTATATAGGTGGCAAATCCATCCAGCACATAGAAACAGTTACTAGAAAAAGATGCATGTGATCAAAGAAAATAACTGCATGTGCCAAGTAGCAACATTATCAGTTAGTTAAAGAGTAACACAACCAGATAAACTGATCCATGCTACATGCTTTCTATTATGTMATTTTTGTTAAACCAGCAGACATTTCTCATTCTTCAACCAGGATGAAGGTGACAGTGTTGTGCAGACATAGCAAGACTGTCTCTACCTTACAGATTTACTACAAAAAAAAAAGAAAAGGAAAAAGAAAAAAAACAAGAAGAAAAAACAGAAGTGGGAGAGGGATGACAAGGCTAAACTTCACCCACAAAACCAAAACTATGTGTTCATTCAGGCCAGATGCAGTTCTGAATTCTTCCAAATTAAAGCAAAAAAAAAAAAATCCCCCAAAAACCCCATAAAGCCATAAAACTTTTAAAAATAACAGGATTCCCTAAAGGCTATCTAACAAGCCAGCTCTGTATAAAGATTGCTGCAAAAAAGTATTCAGAGATAAGAAAATGGATCAAATTGATGATATGCATATTGGCTCAAGTCTGGAATAAGCACCAGAGGACAAAGTAATCAAAGGAAGTTAGTAGTGAAGAAAGGAAACACACGGACAGAACAGTGGGTAAGAAAAGAAGCTAAGAACAATAGCCTGGTATTTGTTGCAAAGGAGAAAAGGGAGCCAGAAAAGGGAAAAAGATAGGATGCCACAGAAAAACAAGCTAGAAAGATCTCAAAGGCAGATTTTGCATGAAGTGAATTAAAATTATTAACRGAAAGGCCAAAAATACCAAACCAAAAAGGAACAGGCCAAGCTTGCAAGGCCCTTACATTCAGCTTGAATGCATTTCTTTGGACAATTTTTTATTTCTTTTTAAAGACTGCATCCAATCAATTCCCAAATTTCAGTGACGGCAATGAGAAAATTGGAGCACTCAAAGGGGAAACGGGGGCACATGGAACCCCTGGCATCTTCTGGCTGGCAGAGGCTGAGTTTCAACCGCTTCTAGCTCTTTACAGATCAGAGAACCGGTTGATGGCAGAACTGAGCATATTCCAGCAAAACAATACCCCTCATCTTATCTCTGCCCATGTCCCAATTGAGTTTAAAATGTTGGCACCCTGAAAGAGAAAGAAAAAAAAAGAAAGAATAAGAATGTTGGAGGGAAATGAGGAAGCAAGGAGAGGACGTAGACTTGAGGAGCAGCTCCAGACACAAAAAAATAGAACAACAGGGAGCAACGTCCACAGACTCTGGGCACTGCAGTGACTCCTCAGATGAGGAGACTGGGAGAGCTGAATGCAGGAGGCTTGTTGGGAAGAACACAGGGATACAAAACTTTTAAAGAATATTCAGTGCTATAAGCCCAAGACTTTTTACTCCCTAGACTAAGCAGGTTTAAGTTTCTTCCTATTAAGCTCTTTGGTTTTTAGTATGCTATATATTGTTTAGGTATTTCAACAGTGGACTAGTTACCTCGAGGTATTTGCATATTCTTTTTATCCTTAATTTTTTTCCTTATAAGTATATAATGCTATAAACCTTCCTTTAGAAAGAGCTGTAAGTGTCTGGCTACAAAGAATTCATGGAGGATGATGAATGTATCTGTACATTTTTTCTGCACAATTCAGTGATCCAAAGAAACTTTYCTTGTTATAAAAGCCTCATCAATAATACTACAAACTACATAATTGCTTATATTCTTTCAGATTCTCACCTGGGGTATCTTATAATTTCTTGCTTAAGAGTAACTTTACCCTGACATTTGATGCCCGCACATAAGGTACTGTGGGGCCAAGGCATTTCTTACACCCAATGTCCTTAAGTACTTGCCTTTGACCTGAACTAAACTTAACTGCCTTTATTAGGAATTCCTTTCACTATGTTCAACTACAAGGATTCAGACACTGTTCCAGCTGCATTGCAAACATGTGCACAAGTACTCTCGAATTCTGCTTTTCAATCTTTCCCATCAGTCCAAGTACAAAATATGTTGGTTTGAAGAAGTCATGTTAGGTGGCTTTTATAACAACAACCCCAAACAAACCAAAACACAAACAAACAAAACTCCAAGCCAAAGACAGTAGCAAARCTAGAAGTTGCCAGAGAAACCAGAGCTCATGAAATTTCAAAGAACCATCTACATGGCAGGATTCTCTTTTTGTGAACTGAGAGCTTCTCACAGCTCTCAGTTCACAAAAAAGGTAGCTTTCCAGTGTGACAAATTAGTTTAACAATACTGCACACATGGAACATTAATTACTCTAGACTGTTTTTGAAAGATCCTCTTATGAAAGCAGACTTAAAACACTTCCTCAAAATCTAAGCCCTTCCCCATAAATCTGTCATCATATGGGATGTACAGTCTCTTTTCTTCACAGTTATAAGGCTCTTTTTATTGAAAGAAATCCACAGTAGACCATTGAGTCTCTTAAAGACAAGCATTAGTTTTTAAAGTCATCAAGAATTACATTCAAAAGATGATTACTRATGCATTCACTCCATCAAGTCCACAGACCTTGCTTAACAAGCAGTTCTCACGYTGAACATGAGAACAGAACTGTATCTGTAGCATAAAGTCCTACAGAGCACTAACATAAAAATARCAGTGTACAATCCTGAGAAAAAGTGCAGGCAAYTTATACTCTGGTTCAGTTTCCTTTTCAGCTAAATAATGAGAAAGAAGGGACTGRAGAAAGCTTGAAACCTCATGAGCCCCCAGCAGAATTTTGTCTTCTTGCAAWTCAAAATCAATTCTGTTGATGAAATGCACTTTTACCAAGTTCTTACTCTAGAAAGACTGGAGAGTCATGATAAAGTCTTGGCAACATGAATGTTAAATTGTCACAGACACTCTTACCAACAGTACAAAGACTTCATTTTGGATGTGTGTGTGTGAGTACATATACATATGTAAGTATAGAAAATACGTATTTCATATATAAAAACATATATAAATAGCAAGACAAACAATAAGCATAAAAAAATGTTGAATCATAACAACAGAAGTCCTAGCCACAGTCCAGAGACATCTGCTGGTAAACCATAAMCCATAATTTTTTTTTATCAGTTTATACTGATGATCAGTATGACTATTTGGATAGTCTCTTATTAACCACAGTAAATCAAAAGTTGAACATCTTAGAAAGAAAAAGAAAATCAGCTGCAGTATGGCCGCTTTGAATCGATGGAAAATGCAAAGCAAACACGTTTAAGCAACACAGTTAAACAAGTCTACCAGCATTTGTTAAGTCAAAGCATTTAGGTGTCCCTGTTGGGCTTTGGAGGGACATGAATTTATCTTCTGAAGTAGCTAATATGATGTCACAGAGCAAGCTGATACAATATATGGTATGTTCTGATAGTGACAGCATTAAAAACGGACAGCTGCATGTAGAAGTTGAGAATATGYAGCTTTAGCACTAACTACAGCACTGGTCAAAAATGCTTTGTTACCATCAAGYCCAGCAGAAATCCATGAATTAACTACATAGACTCCAAAGGTTTCAGCAAAAAAATGAAGCCCATCTGGCAGCCAAAGCTCTGGGCAGATGCACACCAGTGCCTCACCCCCACTCAGGTTTAACACAGTGGAGGTGAGGCTACAAGCACCTTGTCCCACCTGAGAGAGCCCAACTCAGAGCACCTGGCTGTGCCCACATCACACTCCAGGCTCCCTGCTGCAGAGGGCACCTAAGGCAACCAGTGCTGGCTCTGCAGGCCAAGGGAGCTRGGAATGGAAAGCATCAGGGCCACCCTGCACACAGACAAGGGCCCACCTTGAAGTCTGATGGAGACCAGGTAGCAAAGTTGCTTCTGGACCTGCTCCAACACTCAAAAATTAAAATAAAATTTAAAAATGCCGCACACTCTAGCATTGCCTTAAATCATGCCTGCTGGACTCAAGTTGACTTTGCATCCCTCCTGTTGCCACAGTTAGTTTTGGCTCTTGAGATGGCCAAAAGGCATGAGCATACTGACTGGTGAGACAGTAGTCTCCATGCACACACTGATTACTGATTTACAGGCTGATTTACTTTGGACTACTCCAGATTAGGCATGGAAAAAGAGAGGCCAATGTAACACTTYGCTGGCTGTGCAATATAAAGAAATTGGCTGCATATATTTATCTCACTTACAGAGAAAAACAAGAAGAAAAACATCTGCTTTCAAAGGGGACACCCATACAGAAAGCATAAGCTAGCAACACCGGTTACTTGTACAGCCATGAACAGAGCACTGACCTGTAACATGCATCTGGATACAACACCTTCAGGTACCTCAGGAAACTTCTGTCGCAGGTCATGTAAAACCTGAATATCAATTTGCTGGCTTCCTTGGGCCATTCGTATATTGCCTGGTCAGGATTGTTTTTCAACAGGCAGTTTTAGGCCTTAGGAAAGGGAGTACTCATCTCTTCTGTCCCAGCATTTTCTGGAAGAGAAACGAAAGCCTTGAGACACCAAAAGCAGGCACTTCTGATGTAACAGAAGAACATCCCACAAAAAACTGAAACACACATACAAAATCCCTTTTCAATTATGCAACTAAGTCTGTACTTTATRTTGATGTCTCCCCATGCACATCTCTGGCTAAGTAATTTTTCTTCCTACACTCATAACCTTGAAAACTGCCCATTTGCAGACATATCTGGGGTCAGTTTCCTTCTATCTTTGGTTTTATACTGATACTATAAAATACATTAAGAATTTTAAAAAGACTTGATTTATCAAAGTATTAAAATTATTTTAGTTTAAGAACAGCATTTTTACTTATTTTAAACACAACTGAACACAAAGTAGTCCACRTCAACTATTGGAAAACAGTGTTCACTCAACTTTTGAATGTACCTGCATTTTTACCTTTACCATCATTGTTTTTGTTTACAGTCAGGATATTGTGGATAATAGAAGTTCAATGTCTCTAAGTTACAGAATTTACTAGCAATTGTCTACTTGGTTTTCACCCAATATACTTCAGAATACTCTGAAATTATTACTGGAAGGAAATAACACTGCAACAACCTAGGCTTCTTCAACTAATTCTGTTTCTGCTTTGAAGGAAATTCTGAAGAGCTATGAATAAGACTATTTCACAATCACCAAATCAACACATTCATACAAATTATCTGTCCAGATCRTATGATATCTGCAGGCTTTTACCAAGAATTTCTACCAATAAATCTTCAAGGAATGCACCTGTGCRCTAAGCAATGTTCTTCATATAAACTAATATTATAAATAAATGTCACCATACGGCTAATAAAAACCCTGACATAGTCAACTCCAATGTACATTTACCTCTTAAATTAGCAAATCTTATTCAAGCATCTGCATGAATTTATTCACTTTCTCTGASGCAGCAGCAGAGCAATTTAAAAAGTTAGTCTGTATCTCACTAGTACACCCATGTTATTTCTTTAGTGTTTCACAACGCTAGACTTACTAATCTTTGCATGAATTTATTCACTTTCTCTGAGGCAGCAGCAGAGCAATTTAAAAAGTTAGTCTGTATCTCACTAGTACACCCATGTTATTTCTTTAGTGTTTCACAACGCTAGACTTACTAATCTTGCACCTACTTTAAAGAAACTRTAAGGAAAAACACTGTTCAAATTAAACAATGAAACAATTACATTGTTTATCAAGAGCTGTACTGCAATACTTCTCTAATTAAACTTTAAATCCAACAAGATCACAGCAAGTCCACAAAAGCAGATTCTATTAACAAGAATCAATCACAGAATCACTAGACTGGGAGAGATCCCCAAGGTTATTGAGTCCAACCCAGCCCTAACACTTCAACTAAACCATAGCACAAGTGCCACATCTTTTTTTAAACACATCCAGGGATGGTGACTCCACCATCTCCCTGGGCAGACCATTCCAGTACTTTACCATTCTTTCTGTGAAAAACTTTTTCCTAATACCAAACCTKTATTTCCCTTGGCACAGCTGAAGACTGTGTCCTCTCATTCTGTCAGTTGCTGYCTGGAGAAAGAGTCCAGCCCTCAGTTGGCTGCAGCCAACTTTCAGGAAGTKGTAGAGAGTGATAAGGTCACCTCTGAGTCTCCTTTTCTCCAGGCTAAACCACCCCAGCTCCCTCAGCCATTCCTCACAGGGTCTATGTTCCAAGCTCCTCACCAGCCTCGTTGCCTCCTCTGGATGTGSTCAAGCATCTCAGTGCCCTTCCTAAACTGAGGGGCCAGAACTGGACACAGCACTCGAGGTGTGGCCTCACCAGTGCCCACTACAGGGGCAGAATGAGCTCCCTGCTCCTGCTGCCCACACCATTCCTGATCCAGGCCAGGAGGCCGTTGGCCTTCTTTGGCTACCAAGGAACACAGCTGGCTCCTGTTCAGCTGCTGTCACGAGTATCCCTAGGTCCCTTTCTGCCTGGGCACTGTCCAGTCACACCATCCCCAGCCTAGAAAGTTGCAGGAGGTCACTGAGGCCAAAATGCAGGACTCAGCACTTGGACTTGATAAACGTTATCCTATTGGACTCTGCCCATCCATCCAACTGTTCCAGCTCTCTTTGCAGAGCCCTTCTACCTTCCAACAGATGGACACACACTCACAGTTTAGTGTTGTCTGTAAATTTACTAATGAAAGACTCAATCCCCTTATCCATGTTGTCAATAAAAATATTGACCAGAACTGGGCCCAGCACAGACCCCTGAGGGACACCACTGGTGACTGGCCACCAGCTGGATGCAGCACCATTCACCACCACTCTCTGGGCTTGGCCATGCAGCCAGTTCCTAACCCAGCAMAGAGWGCTCCTGTCCAAGCCKTGGGCTGTGGGAGACAGTGTCAAAGGCCTGGCTGAAAGTCCAAATACACAAATCCACAGCCCTTCCTGCATCCACCAGGTGGGCCAGCTGGGTCATGAAAGGAGACCAGGTTGGTCAAACATGACCTACCCCTCCTAAACCCATGCTGGCTGGGTCTGGTACCCTGGCCATCCTGTATGTGCTGCATAACAAACAAAACTGGTTGACCCTAGTTCATTACCAAATGTCATTTTCCCACCCCTCTTCTACTGAGCAGTGCATAAAACTTCCTGCTAAGCAGTTAACCCCCCTCAATCCTCCTAAGACCGCTTAGTTTTTTTCCAATTTCTCTAACCTACATTAAAGCAAACCACTTTACAATRTGCTCTATTATTTCAGAAGGGCAAATTCTATGGCCTCCATCTCAAGTTCCCTGTACAGTACTAAAATTTTGTATTTACTCTTCATTTAAATTGTATCAGCAAAAAAGCAGCTTCACAGCTGCTACAGCAAAAAACTCCATGGAAAGAGATTAATGCATGTAGTCTTTTCAAAAAACCACAGCGAATAAATTTTAAAAACTGTCTTTAAAACAAATATTTCAACATAGCAAAATATTATATTTACTGTAATATGGGAGACAAGAAACCAAAGAGGCTCTGCCCCAACTATCTTAATTTAGAGAAATATACTCCAACACAAAAGGAAAGAAGTTCTTTTTCATTAGTTTCAATTACAAYAGGCAACTAATATGGCTTCACTGACAATTTAACATATGACCAGTGCATCATATGACTATGAAAGTCTCATTCCAATTGTCACTTCAAGAYGAAAAACCCACTAAAGAGCTCAAATTTATCAAAAGATTATTAATAAATTCAAATCAACCTTAAGAAAGACTAACGTGACAGGTCACGAGGTCTTTTGAGCCCTCTCTAGAAAAGACAGATGAAAAGRTTTTTTCCCAGCTCTTGATCTTGCAAGAAACTACAAAAAAGACTKAGGATGCATCTCCAGAGGCAAACTTTAAGGAACTGAAAGCTACTTTGATGGATGCAAGCCTAAGGAACAGACACACAACACTGGCTGTTGGCCAGGGAACTCAGGATCATCCAGAATATTGTTAGAAATATCCTTAAAATATTGTTAGAAAGTTACATATGCAAGCAGAAAATAAAAAGCATGAATGCAAGAGTGAATAGCCAAGACTGCCAGTAATTAGACTGTAGAAGAAAAGGGTACCAACAGGAGGCAACTGCTGGCAGCAACATTTTGGCTTCATTCAGAGACTTTGGCACAAAAATAAAGGGAATACAGCATTACAGAAGTAATCAGGAAAAYCTATTCAAGAAATTAATTACTGGAAGAAGGAAAATTCAACACTGATGACTCAGAGAAATAATTCTTCCTAAAATCATTAATATCAGAGTTTAATTACAATGGGAAACTTCTAAATACTGGAGTGCAGTACAATATAAAGTTATTTTTGTAGCAATGTCCCTTTACTAATCATTTTACATACTGCTTCTAGCTATAAAAAAAAAAAAAAAACAAACCAAAAAAACCACCAACCTCTTCAATGTGATTTTATAATGTTGAAGAGAGACCGAGATCCCAGTGCTCATTTATGCCAGAAATACTAAGTAACCGGAAGAATTAATTAGCTGTGTTCTTTTTCAAAGAGTATTGGCATGATCCCCAGACAACTTAAAAGGCCTGGCAATTGTATCATGATGGAGCTCCTGTTGAAGCTTTACTCTGTGAAAACTATTGAAACCAAAGTAAACAATGTGTCATCTCCCAAAGACTACTCAGAACCACGAGTATGAGACACAAAATAAACTGCCTCCCTTGTTTATGAAAATATTCAAAGACAACTTAATGTGAAACATAATTCAGATGCCAAATACTAGGCTGTTATAGTGCTGGACCAGTGCTAGCTAAATACATAATTTTTCAAGTCTCCTTTCTTCTGACAGAACACATGTTTAACATATCACAGACAATTCCTCAATACAAACCTTAACTTAGTATCATACTGACTTTCCACAAAACACTTATAAAGCAAGTGTTCTTCAGAGTAGATTCTACCAAAATGGATTTTATGAAATAATTAGACCTGACAAAATCTAAATAAAGAAGCTGACAGACTAGAATGTTATCTGCACTTGTTCATTACTAATTTTTTCCTACTGCAACTTCACATACAGCCCATGCCACCATAAACATCAAAGGTAATTGTGCAGATTTTAACATAACTGCTGTATTTAATAATTCCAGTTGAAGTTACCATGCACTCATTATGACTGAAGTCCTATTTATGGTCAGCTACCATTTGGGAAACAGGCTTTGTGCATTCAAGTGAACAGCTTTTGGAAATATGCAGAACACTGCCACAGCAACCAGCATGCCCTTCACCTTCTCCAAACTCGAATCAATGCAGCTTTTATAGCTCCCTTGTTAGTTCAGCTACATCTGAACAATAAGTAAATTGCTCACACTTTTCTGTGGTTTTAATCTGATCACATCTGATCTGTGTTTTACTCACCTGGCTAAAATGCTGTGAAAGTAATCTATCTAAAAGCTTATTTTAGAAATCTAGCTGTAAATATTTCTTAAGAGAATGACTGTAGAAACGAGAACATTTTCTTGTAGCATTAATGGTGCAGGTTACAGACACTGTGCACAAAAAGACTGCTGTAACGACAGGAAATCAGATGCAGCAAGTTGCAATGCAAACCTGGTAGAGGTTGAGAAATCAACAGTAGAAACACACAAGCAATTATAAAGATGAATGAAAAAAAACACAAATCCAACAAAAAACCAAAAAGAAACCATCCAATCCCTCCATACTTATCTCAGGCTCCTTCATCAGGACTAAGACACACAGACTATGTATCTGTGCATTGGRTAGCTCCAAAAAGTAAACTTATCTTCTACCTTCCTCCATATATTTAGCTACATTTTGTTATCTTACCCAAACACCTATCCAGGCACCAAGCCAACAAACATTAAACTTCTATGGGCCTATTTTTCAGCCAGACCTCAATTCTTATGTTTCACCCCAATAATTCAACTAAAGACTAACCTTTGGTCACTTTCCATCGAGGGTTTCTTTACACTGAATTGCCTGAATGACAAAGTATAGCTGATATTAACAGTGCCAGCATTTCTTTCAGCTTTCTTTAAAAATATAATTTCCTCTCCAGTCTACAAGACTGGCAATCGCATTATAAATATATGAATCTCTATCCACAGAAGACCCCTTCCAAGCAGGATCTCCATTTGTCTGAGAGTAACAAGCATTGCAAGCCTATTGCTAGTTTGTACTTATGTGTTAACACTCCCCTTACAATTAGAATATATTTCTATATTCCCCAAGCAATAGTATCCCTATTGCTTGGGGAAAAAAAAAACAAACCATCAGACAATAAATGCCATATTGTTCTCTTGCAACCTACCTCTCTAACCTCCTGCATGCCAATTTCCACACCTATTCTTCTTTTTTTCCCTTAGTTTAACATTCTTATTAAACATGAGACTAGAAACTTTCACTGCATGTGTGCCTAGCAAATGGAGGAGGCGAAAAATCAAAGAGATTCTGCATGTAAGGCCAACCTTCCCTAAAGAAATTGGTTCCTAGCTACATGCAGGACAGCACACTTTTAACTATGTCACTGACACCTTGCAGGCAGGAAAAAAAAAGCAAGAATAACAAAACCAAAATGGTATGGTTCTCTGAGAAACTACAGTGCAAAAAAAAACAACAACAACAACAAAATCAGACAYTAAACAGCAAGAAACAATAAAATTATTTTCTCCCCTTCTAGCACTAATAGAATTTTTCTGAAAGCCTACATGGAGCCAAATATCAGGCAGCCTAAACACTCACTTGTTTTCCTAAAATTAAAATTTAGAATAATTTTGTAAGGGAAAATCTATAGAAACAAGAACATTCTACTCCGGAGTCCCATAGTCTTTCTGCAAAAGAGATTAAGAAGTGACAGGACAAAATCTTGAAGCTTACACTAACACTTCAAATGCATATTTAAAAAAAGAAGTGTGAGAATTGGATGATGGAAACAGGTTTATTAAATATTCCTAGTAGAATTTAATTGTTCTAATATATTACTCAGCTTTTCCATGGCTAATCTGAACCATTTCAACAGTTCTTCACCAGTATCTCTGCCATAAGAATAGAAATATCAAATCCAGATGTTATACTTCATTCATTACCACCCATCTCTTAAATAAATAATGAATAAATTTAGCCCATCACAGTTAGTTTCCCATCTCATCCTTAACCTACTACACAGTGATACTTCCTTGTAACTGTTTGCCAGATTTCTGCTCTGCTCTGCTCTGAATCCAAACAAGAAGAAGAAGGATATAAACCTGGCTTCATTGCATGACCTTAAAACTGAAAGAAAATGGAATTGCAATTTAGCATCACTAAGAGCAAATGACTAAATTGGATCAAACAAAAAGACTTCTATCAAATAATTAATGATGAGCAAGGTCAGATGAAAATGGCAAACTCTGAACAATTCAAAGAAATAATCTATTCCTATGGAAAATTTATTTTAAGTGACCATCCCTGGAAGCAACTCCTACCTGGAAGCAACTCCTACCTGGAAGCACAACTTGGTATTTTTAATTCCTCCAAATTCATTACAAAGAGTAATTTCCAGAAAAAAAATTTATTTAACACATTTCATAATGTCTTTTAAACTCCTGGCCAGAGTAACAACGTACTTTAATGGGTCCCACAGCAAAAGTGTGCACACATGAAACATTTAAAGAGGTTTAATCCATCAGGTATTTCCTTGGAAACTATGAGCAGTTACACAATTTCTTTTTCAAGGGAAATTAGCTGGGGCTGTATTTTTTCATATTGAGCAAATTTTAAAAAAGGGTTTTGTTTTGTTTGACTGTGAGTTTTTAATTCTTGCTACTCAGTAGTGCTAATGCACACATTAAGAGATTCTATTAATGGATTTTACCTAACTTTGGCTCGGAGTTTTTTTCCCTTTCCCTTATGAGAATTAATTAAAAGGCCACCTTCCTTTACTGTAGGTCATTCTGTCCATTCTATCAAAGCACAGGTGACCTTTTCAGAGCTCAGCAATATGTTGGCAAACCTCAAACATAAGCATGTTAAAAATGAGGTTTCTTAGATCACTGAGAAAATTTCCTCAGGAATACAGTTTCACTAGAAAATATTCTATCACAACAGTTGAGTTTGCCTAAAGCTACTGTTAGGAGTTGGCAGTTTGAGATTTGACCTGCATTCTTTGCACAGTATGTTAACAACAGAAATCCAGATCTGAAAGCTTTGAAATTTTTTAAAAGGGTTTAACTCATTTTTACTGGAGATGAACTAAAGGTGAGGAAAGCAAAACACCTCTAAGACAGCTGAGAAGGCATTTTCAATTTTTCCTACACTTATTTTTTAGGACACACCCAACCATTTAGGAGCAGCACTTCTCCCGTGCTCTCCTGTCCACACAGCTCTCACAAGACCCCTAAAAGCTCTGCATCACTACCCCTTAAGTTATACTGGAAATATAAAAGAAGATAAAAATCAGATTTCTGAACTACATGTATGCCTTAAATACAGTACTTGATGAAACTCAGAATTAAAAGACCAAAAATGTTACAAATCTATCCTTATGAGCTTAGAAACTAAGAAAGCTTAGTTTTGTATGTGTCTTGCAAACCCATGTCAGGGCAATTGTAGGATGTCATATGGAAATGGAATACACAAAGCTAAAATGGCATTGCATAATCCAGTCAAGAGTATTTTTTTTAATTATACTAATGAATGCCACAGTAACTCTAAATTCTGCCTGCATTAGGATTGCAGTGCTAGCATTCTTCATGTCAGTTTTACCTAGATAATCAAAACTCTCTACCTTTAAGTAGATTTATTCCCTTTTTTATTATGCAAATGTGTACATTTGCTTCCATTTGTCAGCTTCCCAATGAATGAAAACCCATTATTAATTCACAGGAAGGTCAAGCAGGAAGTATTAATCTTCACATCCCCAACTGTGATTGTATCAGGTTTCTTCCACAGATTAACAATATGAGAAAGCTGTCAAATATTTCTTTCCTTCTGCACACCTAATTTCTACTGTCGCTGCAGAGTAAAGCTTTCATTAAGATAATCCTCTATGAATTCTCTGAAGTCAAAAGCAGGTGTGGTATTTTGAAGAGTATGCACTGTTTCCAGTGCAACTGTTCTAAGAGTTGAAGGATGAGAAAAAAACTTAAGACAATAAAAATGCCAATCAGAGAGAGACAGGGAAATCACACTGATATGACCAGGCCTCACTAAAAACCTTGAAAAAGTAACTGAAAACAATGAGTTTTATATAGTCTACAAAGAAATGACCAGGCCTCACTAAAAACCTTGAAAAAGTAACTGAAAACAATGAGTTTTATATAGTCTACAAAGAAACATGATTAAACATGTTTTCTTTAATTCACTTGACTATACCTCCTTTAAAATCTGCCTTTGATTGGTGACTGACAGAAAGATACAAAGGCTTCCTAAACTGAAGCAATTATTTTAAATAACCAGTTTCAATCTAACTAGATGCTATAATCTATAACAGATTCTCTGATCAAAATGTGCACTAACGTAAGAACATAAATATCCCACTGAATCAAAAAAGGGTCATTTTAGCTCAGTGTTGTTGTCAAAAGGGGCAACAAAAAGCAACATTCAGGAAGAACATGTAAGCCCAAGCCTTTTTTGAGCACATTCCTCTCATTCTCTCATATGTACAACTGTGTGACTGAGGAAACTCGAGAGCAGTACCCTGCCTATTCTCTTTACAGACCGGTTGATGATGTATTCATCAAATTGCTTAACTTACTGAAATTATCTGCTCCTCCAACACACTGTGGCAAAGAATTCCAGAAGTTTACTACTCTGTGCATTTTGAAATAGTAGTTCAAAATCAACCCAAAATATCTGCCTTACACTTTTTTCAAACTTCTTGTCCTACAGGTCCCGAGTGGTACACAGCTCCAACCTGCAGGATTTCACAACAGTTCTGCATTCACCACCTGCATTAATTTTCAAGCTTCACTCATAAGTCCTCCAACAATCTTCACCTCTCCAAACTGGTAAGTCTGTCATCTAAATGCTTCCTTGGAAGGCAAGGCTGTTGCCTTGATTAACAATAAAATTCTCACTACCTTCTCTAACACCAACAAATGCTCCCTGAAATAGAGGGACTGCAGCCCTTGGTACTCAAGGGGAAGGCTTGCCAGAGCTTTACACAGGAACAACACCATTTCTCATGTATCTTTCTGATGATGCCAAATAGCTCTGCTGGCTTTTCCATCTGCCCCTAAACATTGCACCAAAAGTTCTGTGTAACTCCTCACAAATCCAAGACTGCTTTTCTCAGTTGCAATGAGTTATGAATGTAGCACCTGTGCACAGGACCAGGTTTATTGCACACCACAAGATGACATTCTAGATCTTTAATAACCTATTCCTCTTTTTTCTTTCCTTCTCCATATCTAGTACCCTAAACATCATTAGCTGTGAAAGTGAACATTTTCCAGTATTTTACTACATCCTAGTTCATTGAGTAGAAGACAGCTCGGTAAAAGCTACAAGGTGAAGAAGAATCAGCCACAGCCAACTAAGTCCAGCACATCTCAGAGTCAGAGACATGTGAAGTTTGTGATACGAAGTCTGAGGTACTTGCCGGCTGTGACCACAGTAACAAGTAGGACAACAAGCACCTGAAAGTGTTACTTTGTTTATTGCTGTACCCCTGCTTTCAGGACTTGTAATCGCAACTCTACAAACAGAACAATTCTAAAAGCTGGTTCTGAGGAACTCCAGAGTAGTTTGTCAAGTTTCAGGTTTTACATCTGGCCAGTACAAATCAGATCAAAGTCTTCCTTGAACAAACTGCCTCCAAAGAGCTGTAGATGTTCAAGGAACTCGCCAGTAACCTACTGCCAACAGCAGCAATAAAATGTATGTGAATGACAAGTTCTTTGAGGAGTTTCAGGAACCTCTACAATAGCTGACTCTGGGCCAAAGGGGACTACCCTGCAGCCTAAGTACACAGAAGCCCATCTCAAAACCTCTTGGCTCCAAACACCCTTTCAATAGTATGAAACCACATTCCAACTAGACCTGGATCTGCAGAGCTTGCAGACTTCTGGCTCCATTACTGAAAACCACAGTCCAGCATGACTGGCTGCTTCAGAGCTGTCAATCTGAACTCTAGAATCATCAGTCCCATGATAGTTTCACTGAACCCAGGGACTATTCAGCTTACACTTGCTAAGCTCATATTTCATTTAAAAATCCAGCATAAATGAAACAGACATCTCATGAAACGAGAATCATGACTCCTAGCAAGCTGCATATTTAGCACTAGTGACATTTTGACAGTGATGTCCCAATTTAAAACCAAAACAAGACAGCACACACACCAGATATCAAATTTTTCAGTAAGAGACGCACAATTACTCCTGAAGAGCCACCATGGGCCACCAATGTATAGAAGTGGGCACACAGGAAGGACATGATGCTTTTTGTTCTTAGAAGATCACATGATCAGCAATATCTCTAGATTTCTCAATGTAAAGCTCTATTCAGAATTACACATTACAATTTCTTTTTTGAAAACAAGAATATGACTTAGAGAAATAAATTTAGATCACAACAACTTGAAATTGCATTTAACAGCACAAAGAGACTCAAATTCACATCAAAATACTGAAGTACAAAAGCACTGGTGAGTTTCATACTGAAACTCCATATTAGCTTTCATTCTACAGAGAACAGCAAGAAGTGTCATTGCTCCAATTCAGAACTAAGTAAGAGTGCTGATAACACTACACCCTTGCCCGTGACCCAGAAGACTGTATCAGAGAAGCACTTCAAACGCAGCTGGTCTAAAACAGCCATAACTCTCAGATTTAGCCATGAAAAAAAAAATCTTCAAATTCATTATTATATTGCCAATTCAATGATGAAAGAATCCAAAATGCTAAAGAAATGTTATATGCATGATACATAGTTCTCATTTATAGTGACCTTTATAGTGACCTACAATTGTTGAACGTAAAATTATCCTGTCGTCACGTTTCCACAATAGTGGAAAGTCTGAGAGTCAACTTTGTGTTCTTTTAGTATGTTCCTAATGACAATATTGCCATATTTCATTAAAATTCTAAAAATTAAAATTATAAGAACTTTAGAGAATTTCTTTTTTAAAAAATTATGAGCGCATAAACACGTTGCAGCATGTTTTAGCAGCTTGCCAGGTAGTTCAACTTCTGATATGTGTTTTGGGTTACTCAGTTCACAGCAGGAAGCTCTGGAAAGCCTTTGTATCCAGGCAAATAGCTGAACTTCAGCAGTTCAGTACAGAAGCCAACAACAGCATTTCAAATCTCAGAGCTTGTATTATGTAACCCAATCTTCCAGTGGTTTTACTGATGATTAGATTGGTATTTGAAAGATTTATTTCTGTGTTTCATACTGATACTAAAGCAAGTACCCCTAAAAATGCAGAGAAGTTCCATTATCCTTCTGTAAGCCAGAAATGAAGTTAATCAGAGATCAAGGAATATGACAGCATTTTAGGGAAAATATTCCAGAATCAAAGTATCTCAATAATTGCCCATAGCCACAGTCAAAAACTTCTGAAGATGAGGTAATAATTTTAAACCAGATGAGCATATATTTAGATTGGATATAAGGAGGAAATTTTCTGTGTTGAGGGTGGTGAGACACTGGAGGAGGTTGCCCAGGGAAGTTGTGGGTGCCCCTCATTGGTGGCAAACAGGTTAGCTGGAGCTTTGAGGAATGTGAACCTCTGCAAGGTGTTCCTGATCTTATAAGCCCCTTCAAACTGAAAATATTCTGTACAAGTGGTGTCCAAACCAAGGATAATTAACTGGATTTTGATGCAGTTAAGTAATGCCTTTAGAACTTTTTTCCCTACAATTACATGATATTGCTGAAGTCAGGCTGTATAGCAAATTAAAAGCACACAATTACATGAAGAAAAACACACAGAAATCCCAGCAGTAACTAGGCATGCCAACTGCTGTCTTATTCACATTATTTGATGTGTCCTAGTATTTGCTTTACGTTTTTCCCTAGAGAAAAGAAATAGCTCATGTATAATATTGGCCGACAGTGTTGTGATAGCACACCTAGTGTACAGAAAGTGAGATTTTGTGAAACAAAATAAGCTTGTCCCAAATAATTTCAAAATTATGGTGCATTTTTCTTATTGCTTTGACTGAAAACACTAATATATGGAAAAACTTCTAGGACATTTACATCTCTCTTTCTTTCTTATGCACAGATAACATACAGGCTGTTTCCTGATTTTACAAGGAAGATTTTCTAAGCATGTCTAAGATTTCATGGAACCATTCTCTTTACTTTTAAACTTAAATTTCTATATTCTTCGTTGTGCCAGTCCCATCTATACAGTGACTCATTTTGGCACAACCTGGTCACTGCAGCACAGCCCAGCAAGAGCAGCGTCGACTGTCAGAAAGCAAAGATACAGGAAGCAAAGATTTGCAAGTCGTACTCCAAGAAAACCTGGTTTTCAAATATTTGTGTGACTATCAAAAGAAACAAAACACACGTTTCAAGTTCAGGTCAAGCTGCACCTTTGACACTCTGCTGTTGTTAGAAATTGAAATAAAAGCATACACGCTCTTATTTGGAAGATGTTTACATTTGGCAAGTATGGTCGTTATATTATTTTTTCCCCTGTTCCCTTTATGTCTCTTAAATGTGACTAAACGAGGTAAGTAGGTAACTTAATTGTGGATTAGACAGGCAGATGGACCAAATTCAAAAGGTGTCAGTATAGCCCCACCTGAGTTACCAATACGAGCGACCAGAAGTTGTCTAAAGGTTGACAGTTCAGTCCATTCTCTAACTAAAGATAAAAGTATAAGGTTAACTATAAGGACCTAAGGGAACATAAGGAATATAAAGCTAACTCTTGCCATAAGCAGGAGCTGGAAGGAAATAACCCAGTTCTGGATAACTGATTTGGAGGAAACTACCATCCCTGCACTAAGCCTTAAATTCATCTTGTTTTCTTAGTAATTCCCCAAATACAGCAAATCAGCCAAGAGATTTCTCCATCCTTGATTTATTCTATTGCTCTAAAGGTTGTTGCTGCTGCAGCAAGGGCATCACTACTGGCAATGCTTTTGAATGCAGCTGTCAAGGCACTGAGCGGAAACCTCCGTAGGCCATGGAGGGAAACATATTTTATTAAATTTTTAACTCAGCCATTGAGATACAATAACATTTCACACAGCAAGAGAGGCCTCTAGCTTGAGGAATTCTCATTACCAAATTTTAAAACTGAGCTTCTGAAGTAGGTATATTAGAATAACAACAATAATAAACCAAAGTATTTTAAATTCTCATTTCCTGCTACAATAAGGCTAGTATGAACAGTAATTTTGTTAAGAATATTGCTGCTGGGTCTTTGCCCTTGTAGCCATGTTAGGTACTGTTCATCATACTCTACAAATGCAAAGCCAGACCAACGCAGTAACTGAATAAAAGGCCTCAAAAAAGCGTGACTGTATCAAAGGCAAATAAACAGTTGTGATACTCTGACTTACGTGTAACTGTAATGCCAGTTTAGTCATATAAGGACAGCCAAACTCTAGTAGCAGTACCTTCTTTAAATATATCTTGTTTTCCATTAATTATTTTTCATTTGTATCTAAAACCTGTGTGTACTGTTCAACAGTTGATACATCTACTACAGAGCAGCCTTTATGAATGGTGACTTAACTGAGATAAGAGTTTAAATACACATAAAATAGCATTATTTTTGCAAAAAAAAAATCATAAAGCATTGGAAAGTTAAAAGTAAAAATATTAGTAATACCACGGTAAAGCCTAACGTGCTTTCACACACACATCACTCAAGTCCTGCCTAACACATCCTGCAGAACTCCTCAGCACTGCCAGGAAGAGAGCTGCACACTCCGAATTTAACACACTGGAATGCAGCCAAAGAGACAATTTCTCTCTTATCATATTCCAGCACATTCATCATCTTTCTCTTGTACTGCAGCAGGTAAAACACTATATTTCTGAACTGGATCATCTTCCAAACACTCTTATCAATGCAGTCTCCTTGCTCATCTCATTTTAAAACATAGCAGCAATTCTAACTTGTTGAAACAACAGGAATTTTCCAGGTCACAGGGTCAAAGTTTCTGATTCCCCATATGCAAGCAGGCACTTAAAGAGGAACATTAACATTTTGCAAAAATTTATAGCAAGGACTCTGTCAGCACTTCTATACAATGTGCACAAAAATACTCCAGCTTGCTGAAGCCACATTCATACAGCATTTCACAGTGATTCACTGACTACTTTGAGAATGCCTGGTTTATACAAAACATCACTCAAAAGAAAAGTGAAAAATTCCTGAGCAGCAAACTGGCTTTAAGGAGATTATCTGCTTAGAGAAAAGCAAAGATATCAAAGATAGCTTGAGTAGTAATATTCTGTAAGCAGAGCAGGTCTGTAAGCTATTACAAGTTACAAATCGTATGATTTAAGAGCAAAATAACTTCATTGCCTTCTGTCTTCAGTGCTCTTTCCTGGACAGTACAAACCTGTACACCAAAATGTACCTTTGACACCACACACAAGAGTAGTTGGAAGCTTGGTGGTGGAATTTGTGATTCCATTTCCATGAAAGCCCTAGCACAAAGCATTTAATAGATCATCAGCAACTCATAGCTGTGTGCACTGCACTAGAAGTGGGAGAAACAAGCCTCTTTACTTCTTCCTAGCTGTCATGTACAGCCACAAGACCACACAACTTCCACCTAGGAGACGTGTTAAACTACACCATTTACAGGAAAACTGGAAGTGGTCTTGGACTGCTAAAGAGAGCATCAAACAACAGAACAAAAAGAATTCTCTTTCATATATACCAGAGTTAAGTAAGTATTCAAACAGTTGCTAAGCAGCAGCAGGCTGTGCACATCACATCAGATTTTAATGTTTCACTGGTATGTTGGAGAAAGTTTTGCAAAATCATCTATCCAAAGTTTTCAACTATTTAGCCATATTTCATCAGAAGTGCAGTCTGAAACCTTATTAACCAAGCACTACAGCAACTAACACAAATACAGATGTTGTCGTGTTACAAAGAACACACATCTGTATTTCAGTCCTCTAGAGCAAAATAACAGACAACCAAATAACAGAGAAAGCTTTTAGATTTTGGCAGGGGCCTTTTCCCCTATGGACAGAACAGGCTGTCCCCACAGAACTGGTATTTACCAAATGTGGCTCCATGATCAAATTACACTTTCTCTGGTATTCACAAAGTAGTGAATGCACGTGTCACAAAAAGCCACAAGAAATCCACAAAGTTGAAGAGCATTCCCAAGTATTCCCTTTACTTTCCAGATACTCCTTCCAGAAAGCACTCTCAGTTCTGTGATCTATGAAAAAAGTCCCTTCTATTTTATATTCATATTTAAAGAACAAAATTTCACTCACATCAATTAAAATCACCTAAAATATTCAAGTAACACAAATAATTGGTCCAGGATAGTAAAAATACTGATTATAATATCTCAAAAGCAGGATATATATATCCTTTCTTATAATGGAGACTGCCAAACTAGGATCATAATTCATGGCAAAATCTATATGCATGAAAAAAAGAAAAAAATCAGTTACTAAAGAGAGAATTGAGCTCATTCAGATTATGGACTCCACAGGTAAAATTCATCTCACTTTTCTTCTCTGCTCTTTCTTAATTAAAAACCAAATAAATACTAATGCAAAACAGTTGAAGTTTTACCAAAACAAAATACTTAAGGCCCTTCATTAAGTGCCCTAAGCAAATGATACTTCTAAATATTTAGACAAAAATCTGCTGGCTTCATTACAAATGAAAGTTGGCTGTTCAGCCAAATAAAAGTTTTCTGTCTTTCAACTCTTTAAAGTAATTCCAGAATTAACACTCTGGCCTACTTTCTTCTGGAAAAAAAGTAGGAAAAAAATCCTTTGACTATATATGTCTGAAATCTCTATGAGCCTTTTCAAATTAGGGTTAAAGGCCACTCACAGTTCCAGATGTGAACAGTGAAGCTCCAGAACTCAGATTTTTAGATCTGTCAGCTGCCTCCTGTGGCACAATGCTGGCAAAGAAACCACCTTAGTCAGGAAAGCACAGAACCAGCTCCTTGAGCTTCCCTGAAGACCACAATGCACAATCACTGTTCTCACTCATTGTGAGGATAAGATAATCACATGACTCTTCCCTGATGAGAAGATTACGAGATGCAAGTTACCTGTGTGGCAGCAGCAGTCAGCCTTCTATAATCCTTTACGAATGAAGTGCGTGCAGATTTAGGGTGAAACCTTGTGAGAAAGCTGAACAGACCAAATCTTCAGTATACACTGCCTTTCTCACCACTCTGCTTTTAGACCCTGCAATGGTGCCCTTGTTCTTGCTCTGGCCCTATGTGTCCACCATCTTCTCTGTGGCAAATTCAAGAGATCAACCTAATAGAAGGTAATACCTTTCTTTTTTGTTGGATTTCTCTGTGTTTCAGCAGCGATGAGCTGCTGCATAAGCTCAAACTATCTTGGATACATTCAGTTGTATCACATCCAGCAGACTGGAAGGTCCCATCATGCAAAAAGCCTGAAAATGCATTATTCTGAAATCAAAGACTTTACTGTGAAACTTTAAGAAATAATGAACTATGCTGACATAAATGACACCTTCTTTCCAAGAACTGTAACTATGTTTCTGAATTACAGACCCTGTAAGCATGGCTAGCCCAAAAGCTGAATTGGAGCAGTGAGTTATGGGCCACGTGTTGTTATTTCAGCAGCCAGCACTGGGTCAGTGCTATGACTGGATCATTTTTACATCCCAGTCCTATTATACTCCTGTGGGACTATGTATGAAACCAATTCTACACCTAGAACAGGTGCCTGAAAAAAAAAAAAACAAATCAAAAGCATTTCTAAGAAACATGTAAAGGCAGATTTTAGGAAGCAGTAATCTCAATTCATGGAGCTTCAAAAAAGCTGTATCTATATAATCTAAGGCTGCTCTATCTCAAAGCACTTCCAACAGCATCCAGATAAAAAAAAAACAGTACTGATCTAGAATGTTTTCTAAACTTGGGCCTACGACTCCTGAATTTTCTGCAATAAAAACCAACTCTATCTTTGTAGAATTACTGATAAACTTAGGTTGGAACACAGGTCAACAGCTCCAAACACTATTCAAAGCAGGACTTCAGGTTTAAACCAGGTGCACAAGGCCTTGGGCAGCCAAATTCTGAAAAAAATCACAAAGATGGAGTTTCCACTAGGTTTCTGGAAAGTCTCCTCCACTGATTAATCACAGTCACTAAGAGCAACTTATTCTTTAGATACAACTGGGATTTCCCTTGTTGCAATCTATTACTTCTTGTCATTTTGTTTGCTACCTCAGAAGGGCATTCCTGCCCCATCTTACCTGTAATTCTAACTGTACATTAGTCCATCTTTTGATCTCCCTTCCCCACATCAAACATGCTAAGGTTCCTCAGCCTCTCCACTTCTATCACTAACCATCTTATTTCCCTCCGCTGAAGTTGCTCCCATTTGTCAGCACTTCTTGCAATGGCAGGCTCAAGGCTGTCAGATGCACCCTCACAAGTGCTGGAGAGAAGGAATAATCACATCCCACAGCGTGCTGCCTATGCTATTTCTTACATTCACTCTGAAAAGCCCTTTTGCTTATCCTCTGACAAGTTGACTTATGGAGAAGTACATATTGAGAAGCCCATTCACAGCAGCTGTTTGAAAGATGCTTTTTAAAAAACAAGGTTATTTAACTTGATGCTTTTACAGAGCTTTTGCACCAGCAGTTGTATTATAAATCAAGTAAAACTAGATATCTAAGCAAATACAATAACTGGAAAAATACTTCCTCTCTACTTTTATGTGTGCAATACACACATCTCCCACATCTCCCTCCTCTGCAGAACACAAAGAAAAAAATTCAGGTTTGACAGCTGCCTAAGAATTCAAGTGGGGAAAAGCACTTGAATTAAAAGAAAAATTAAAAACAGAGAGAAATTAAAGTTATGGGTTTGAATAAGGTAGGATGAAGAGTGATAAGAAAAATTATAGGCCTCAGTGCAATTTGTGACACTGAGTCTAAATTAAATTCAAGCCTGTGCCAAGTATTTGTCTGCTACTGTTGGGCTCTATGCAAATTCTTGATCAGTAGCTTCTTTGAGTCCCAACACTTTTTTCCAGACCTTTAGATCCCTCTCCACTAACTAGATGCTTACATACTTTGGTGGAATTTAGTTCAATTTGAGTAAGACTTATTTCTTTCTAGCCCAGACACATGTCCTCTCTAGACATCTCAGAGAACATATTTAAATATTTGAAACTGGAATTTTAAAATGCCAAACTTTTCAATTCCAAAAATCAAAGCCACTGCTAACATTATTTGCACAGCAGGAAAGTTCTGATGCCAGTATAGACAGTGGAAAAGTTTTCAATATCATATACTGAAGTTCAGAAAAATTGTCAAGCTCCAAAACCTTCCCATGTCATTGCAGATGGCAGATCTTACTCTGCCTTTTTGGATAAATCCAGGATGGCCATCTGTTGGCTAGGAGAACAGTAAGCCTTGCAAATGGAAAAGAATATAGGTATCAAAAAGGGCTACTATCAGTTGCTACTGGCACCACTCATTAGGAAATTAAGGAAAAAATAAAAATCCAAAGCAAAATCAAATGTTTTCAGGTGGACTTCTAAACTATTTTTCCCTCACTGCCCTGAAAAGCTGCTTCTCACCAACAAGTAATGGAAACTGCTACACTTTCCATAAAACAGAAGTTACCACCATGTTTCAAATAAATGGTTAGTTACTTTAAATGAGGTGGCATAGTTAATTCCCCATGTGGAAATAAAAAAAAAGATTAAAAGTATTTTAAATGCTCTGGCTTCCTCTTATCTTACAGATCTTCCAGAGGACCTACTGATTAGTCTCAAGACTGACATAAAATCCCTTTTGGTCATTACAAAAGAAGTCCTCAGAAAAAAAGCTTGAATCTCCTTCTATTTTCCCCTGAAAGCTATAAAAGCTGTAAAAATGTCAGTGATCTATCACTGGAAATGTTGCATCCTCATTTTGACACTGTCAGGGTACTCTTTTGCACATTTTTAMGAAGCAGTTCCCTCAGTGAGTGAACCACTGAGGAGGCCTCTCCCCCGCTATTATTATGCAGTAGTTTTAATGACACTGACTGAGACATCTTAACCCTTTCGCTGGGAGGCACAGAGTTCAGCTGTGACAGTAACCAACTCAATCACACCGGGAGGAATTTTCAAAACATCACAGCAAGAATTTTGACCATACTGTACTCCTTTACATCCATGAGAGTTAGATATGTTTAGAATGCATGATTGATTTCACTCTTCCAAAGACTACATTGAATTTGTCATAATGCAATACAGATTATAATAAATAAATTAATAAATCTGGAGCTATTTAACTTAACAGTGTTAAAATATATTCTGAAATATTTTCACTTCCTTCATTGTTTAAGCTAGAGTAAAATCAATCCCTTTTTATCAGCAGTGAGTCCCAACAGGATTGACAGCTCAGTCAAAAGAACCCTAAATGCCACCAATAGTACCAACCTGAGAAGCCTTTTATCTTTAAGGAACAGAACCACATATTCTAGAACAATTAAATATTCTGTGAACACACTCCATTTCAGTCATATGAATTTAGAATGAGGAATTATTAGTAATATTAGTATGTGTAATAGCAGAATAAAGCACCTTCTACCCACTATAACATTTCATAGCAAACACTAATCTAACAAATAATTACTTAAACTCTACAATAGATGTAACTTGCCTTTTAAGAATAGTATTCCTTGTATCTCAATTTTTAAGAGACAAAAACCAGCTTTTCCTGTAGCTTAAATTTCTATAAAGAAAACTCGATTACAAACACTGGACATTAGAAATGTATTTCTTATAGATTCAGCAAAGGAAACCATTATTAATTACAGTGAAATGCATTGCCCATAATCCTTTTTCCAACTTCAGAGGAAATTCTGCATAAGTTGTCTTTACAGCTTCCCAACTACTGCATAATTTTCTCAAATATCAGTGACTAAAAATTTCACTCTTGCACAGATCAGTAAGCTTACCCTTATATTAAAATTTCTCTTCAGTGCATAGGAAAGCTACAAACAGTCAGCAAAAAAAATTGTCTACAAAGAACAGATTTGTGCTTCCTTTCCAAGCCACAAAATCTAAAAGTTTAGGAGCTGCTTTTTCCTCCCCTCCATTTTAAGGAAACCTTAAACTCTGCATAGTTAGAAAAAGCTCTTTGCAGTTCTTGTCATAGGAATAGTGAACTCTTAAAGGAATATACAAAGCACAAATTTCTACTGCAATACTACCTTTCATTTCTCAATTGATTTGTAATTGTTCCACTTTAACATTACATGATAGGTAATGCTGAATAAAAGCATTTAGTAGACTAGTTTGTTTCAAAACCTAAGATTTCTCATTGTGCATGTATTTAAGTCCATTCCAGACGGATAAGTGGAAATTGAATTGGGTAGAAAGCATTCCAAAGACTCATTACCAAATGAAATACATGAAACTGTTTTACAACCACACAAGAGCTTAGATAATTGCCAACTTAGAGAGTAAAAACCATTAAATACTGCAGCTTTTTAAAAAGAAAGTATTTTTTTTAAATCCCAGAGATATACTGTTAGGTACACATGACTGAAGGAAGCCCACCTTAGGAGAATGATACCTGAATACAAAGAAATGACACATCAGCTCCTAATTATTCAACATTGTACTATGCATACCAATATGCAGAATTACAAAATGTAAAAGCAAAGTATCACAAAATTCTAACTAACTAGTCCAAGTAAGGGAAAATACTTGCCTTCCCCCCTCCTCCTACGCCCATTTATACCATGAGACTGAGAACTGAAGCTGATATCTGAAATGATAAAAAAAACAACCAAAAATAGATTAAACAATTGAATTGTCTGTGTTCAGGGCATTTGACAAGCAAGAGGAGAGTCAAAGTTTCAGGACAAAGAATGAAATCTTTTTTACGCTTTCTTTCCCAAGGAGACCTATAGCTACATAGATTCAGCAAAGACCCAGAACTACACAGAAGGGATTCTTAAGAAATTGGATATTATCTCCTGAAATCTTAAATCTGCTCTTCAGATCTTTCAGCTTCTTATCGTACCTACTAAAAAAATGTGAATTTCATTTCTTGTAAGACTTTCTGTTGCTCTCATCTTCAAAAATAAAGGTTGACTGAACTGCAGGAACACCAGTGTGGTTGAACACGGAAGCAACTATCTCAGCATTACATATATTTCACGTAGACAGCATAAAAAACCAGAAGATGTCTTGACTTCACAGTTCTTCAATTTTTTAATGATCCATAGTAGTTCAAACCAGTTCATGTAAAGAATAATAAATTTTACACAGAACTGTCAAGACAGGTTTTATAGACATATTTTGACAACATAAATATATCAGAGCAAAACCCACAATTATCCTTTTCTCCATTCTAGTACAGTCAAACTGTGCTAATAAAAGCTGTATCTATGTGAAGAATATTTTGCCAGCATAGTCCAACTGCACCTAGAATACACAGATTAAGCTATAGTTTCACAACACTTTTTCCACTGCAGTACCAGCTTAAGCAGTCCTCATTCCTCAGCTGTGCTGGCACAACTGTTTGTGCAGCTGAGCAGTGAGGCCAGTCAGGGAATCGATCCAGGTTAAAAATAATATTTTTCTGATGGTAAATTCCACAATCTGCTTTGCTGCAAAGCCACCTGGCACATTAACTAGTTACACCAGCACAACTGAGGGGCAAGGCAGGAATAAGAAGCTAAGGTCAGGGCAGCCCATGCTAGTGCTGACATGGAAAGAAATGCTCATGAAACTACACTCTTGGTCTTTAAATGTTTTGGCATTCCCTGATTAAGTGCATTATCCAACTGCTGCAGAATAAAAAGGAGTACTAACTACTACCTCACAAGCATGTTTTAAAAAAAAAGGAAAAAAGACGTTTCCACCTACTTTTCAAGAAATTCTACACAAGGGCTAAAAGAAATTATCTTACAAACTCATTTAAAACAGAAGTTTCAAACTGCCTCCCCCCATTCCCCAGCCACCATAATTTCCTGTCTGTGGGAAAAGTGTGTCTTATAATTAACTGTTTCTTTCACTAGTTCACACACAAAGTTTGATCCAGGAGCTATATCCTACAGACAAAAGGGGCAAAATGTAACTGCATTTGTCCTCTTAACAAATCCTAGCAATGGAAAAGGAGGGCAAAATAAACCATTAACTATGACAGTAACAACAGCACCTTTGTATGGAAGCAAATTTTCTGTGCTCTGATACAGTAACAAGATTAAAACCATACAATTCATCCCACAATAGTGGCTATTCTATTTGTGTAAAGGTGACACTCAAGCTCCTTGGTAAGATTTTAAGCTTCAGAGGCAACAGGACAAGACTTTCTTCCGGTTACTGATCTTCTTTACTCCAAGTATATTCAAAGAGATGTCTACAAGGCCATGAAAACGGAAGAACCCCTGTTGGCTGTGCTCTATTGATATAAGCACTTTCTAACTTGGGCACGAGCTATCAGCATACAAATACTCAGGTTTACAACCACATGGATAAAGCTTCCGACAGAAGCTGGTTTATATCATGCTAGCATAGCATAGAGCCATACTCCACACACAGGGAACACACATGTGTCTCAACCACATTCAAATGAAGCATCCCTGGCACACAGTCTTCTACTTCCTGCTGGATACAGCACAATTTTTGTGATTTTTCCTTTCCTTAAAAGGAAAAAAACACTAATTCTGGGAACATTCTATTATTTCCTTTTATATCTGATTCACACATATGCACTTCACACTTAGGCAAGTCTCTGAACATAAATCAAAAATTTATTTTAAAATTTAAAAATATTTAATATTTAAAAATATTAAAATTTATTATTCCAGACATTTAAATTTAAAATATATCAAACAACTATGTCCAACTTTTGTAGCCTCTTTCTATGAATTTGCTTCAGAGCATTCATGAGGCATTTTTAGCACTATTAGAAAATTAGGAATAAATTTATATTTTTTCACCTGTTGACTTCAGATGTGAATAATCAGATTTAATTCAATGTACAGTTCAGAATTTTTGATAAGAAATACTGTAATTGAAGAATAAGCCTTTTAATACTGATTTGGAAGAACTCTTAACACCAAGTACACACTGTACTCTTTCCAGCCATGGCTGGGCAGGGTACTTCGTAGAGATGGCTCATGAGGAACTGGCCTTGTTTAACATTTTGATTCTTTGTTTACCTCCCTATAATATGGCAAACCAGTAACAAGGATACATGAAAGCCTGCTGACTCTGGACTAATTAAATAAAAAACAAAAATCCAAAAACAAACCTCAAGCAGGAATAACTATAGTGTCAAACACTGGCACAGGCTTAATTAAGACAGAATTCCTGTCTCATCTGAATGCAACGCAGCACAGAATCAGTTAGGCTGGAAGGGGCCACAGGGGGTCAGCTGGTCCAACCTCTCTGCTCAGGCAGGATCATCCTAGAGCACAGGGCACAGGATTGTGTCCAGATGGTTCTTGAATATCACTAGGAAGGAGACTCCATAGCCTCTCTGGGCAATCTGTTCCAGTGCTCAGTCACCCTCACAGTAAAGTTCTTCCTCATGTTCAGGTGGAACTTCCTATACATCAGTTTCTGCCCTTTGCCTCTTGCTCTTGCTTATCCCCTCCCAGGAGTTAAGGCTGTGCACTTCCAAATATATTCAAATAAAAACTAGCCAGAAGCATGCACTTCTTCAGCAGTTAAGAGACACACAAACATTGCATTTGTCAGACCTTGCCCAAATGACCCCAAACTACTGATCATCTTGTGGTATAACTACAGTAGCCCATATCATGAAAGAAACACGGCACTGAAGTTTTGAGACAGCAGTCTGCCTTCTCATCTGGTCTGAACACACCTCTTCAGGGATCAGGTTTCACTGCACTACTGTTACAGTATGAATTCTGATAAAATCATGGTCAAACTGTAGCCTGTGGGAGCCCACAAACATACTCCATTTAGGTATTTGTTCTACAACCTTACCTGGTCTTGTATCACTCTGATAAAGAGTCATGAATTTTGATATGACCAAATACATCACCCAACACAAGTACTGCCTGTTTATCTTGTACAAAAAGTAAACCATTTACTTAAAAATGCACATTTCCTCTTACATACGTCTTACTGCACCATTATGGCAACACAGATGGCCTAAACTAATCTACCTTCTCAGAAGATCCTACAACGAGTACCTGAGAAAACAACAGCACCCTGCTGTCACTCAGTGGGGCTCCTTTCTAAAACACCACTCCAGAGCTCTTTTGGCAAGTGTCCTGCACCACATCTTGTTCTGAAAAGGTCTGAGAAAAATCGTTTAACAGGACATTATCTTAATAGCTAGCAAGTTACCGTCAGTGAAGTTTCTTCATCTATTTATCATTTACCAGTCATTTTTCTGTGCCCTCACACCTCCAAACCAGCCTGGCTCAACAGGTTGCTGCTGCCACCTGCCGGAAGAGCTTCACTCTCCTTTCTCCATCACAAAAACTTTTCTGGACCTTCTGCTCACTGGACACTTGACAAGGGGAAGTCTATTTGCCAGGTGATCAGAAAGTGATTATCTGCCAAGTAAGGGACAGCCTGAATCTGTCTGTAGCAAATGGAGCTGGTTAAAAGAGGTACCTGAGAAATGCCAATACACACACAGGAGAAGATTAACTTCATCTGTTAGCAGGAGGGAATTTCCAGTGACAGGAACAAGCAGAATGACTGCTGAACTCTCAAAGCCAACTAGCATGTTTCTAGTTGTAAATAAAGCCCACCTACTGTTAYCATCAACAAAACTAACCATATCAATATTGCTTACAGAAACCATAAAAAGTTGGTATCTCAAGTCCACCATTTTCACACAACTGTTTAAAGACACTTGGGCCTTTAAAATTAAAACTCTTCAGCTGGCTTTAGGTACCTTCTAGAATTCTTGGTCTTGCATCCCTTTGCAATGAAAATATAGTCTGAAGTACTGAATTAATATGAAGTAAGGATCACACATATTTGATTTCAAGCTTTCAATGAATCTTCAAGGAGTTGAAACAAACTACTCCATTGTTAGCAACTGTGCTAATACCCATCAGTCTGGTAAAAGAACAAAAAACCAATTCATCTGTCCACTAAATGYCTTCAAATCTGAATTAAGTCTCCTGAAGTTGCAAGTGAACTTAAGGCATGAAGTAYGAACAAAGTAACTGAGTTGTACAGGTTATCTTTATGAATTACTAGATACAACTTCCACCAGAGTGCCATGGCCATGCGTTAGCTTAAACGGGTACTTCATCACTCAATTCTGAAAACCCTTCAGAACACCAAACACCCAGTTGGGTAGTTTTACATTTTTAACTTTATGACAAATGTCATTTTAGATTAATTGTAGTCAGCATGAAGCTGAATGGAAGTGTTTGGAATTTCAGTTTTAAAACTAAGAAACAGTCATCAACACAGATGACCACATGTAAATGGGCTCTGGTTTTCTGGAAGGTTCCGAAAGAAAGTCTGAAAGAAGAAAGTCTGAAAGAAGAAAGAAATTCTTATCAGTACAATTTTTTCCTTTCTTTAATTTTGTTTCATTCAAAATAATTAGCAGTTATGTCAGCTATGTTTTTCAGCCTTGAAGGACAGAAGACTGTTTTTTAAGAATATTGAAATTCTAACTGCAGCACCATGCAGCTCATTGCAAAACCACTGGAGCTGGCAGAGTGTTTCTTCCCCTACTTACTCCTGTCATTTCTTCATGCACATCMTACCAGTGAACAAAAAAGTATATTCAGAAACCAACACTTCAATTACCCTATATCCCTTTTTATCCAATCTCTCAAGTGTTAAAGAGCAATCTTGCCACAGTCAGCAAGACCAAACCAGGTAAAGATGAACTGTGAAATAGGTCTGGCACTGTAGAAAATGTTAAAAACAGGTATAGAAAGAGCACAATGCAGATTCCCTTGTAGGACACTCAGGTAAATATAGAAAGGAGGAGAAAGGTTCTGAGAAACAACCCACTAAAGAGAAAAAGAAATCTCGCTTAGCGGACACCCAGTTTAAACTGCAGATCTTTGGRGAGGATAGATGAGCCAATAATGCCTACTAGAAACAGGCTTTGACTACCCTCTGTTGAATTAATTTTACTTAATATATTGATATWAATCCTACCAAGTATTGTATAAAACAGCAACATTCTCAATATAAAAGTCCATATGCCTRCCTACAATGACTTGCTGATCCAGTTCTTGGCAATTACATCTGCTCTTGAAAGATAAGTTTTACCGGCTGCTCTGATCAAACTCTTATCTACCTCAAAACATAAGACACTAACGTAGTAAGACACAAAGCTCAGGYTCTCCCCCTCTGATTCCCGCAATTTCCAACATCTTAAATTTCATTCTCTAAGTCCAAGCTGCCAAGAGAAAACTGCTAGTTACATGAAGCTGTATGATACATTTTGCATGTCAGGGATAACAGAACCAAGAAAACCCCTTTTTTTTTTTTTAGTTAAGGAAAAAAGTAAGCACACATGATCCTAACCAAGAAAAGAGGAGCAAAAAATTCAGAACAGATTATCAGGTAACACATCCCCATGCACACACAGACTTATGTTCCTCACTCACTATTTGCTGAAATAAAAGCAAATGCCTGCTTTTTATGCATGAAAATAAAGGTAAAACCCAAATACCTGAAAGCTATAATCATGGTTCTTTACCAGAGCAAAGATACTTAAAACATCATTAACCATAACAGCTGAAGAAAAATTAAAGAAATAAAAAAAAATTTCTCCCTTATGAACCTTAAAAAAAAATCATAAAAAAAAAAAAAGTTAAAATACTGGCGTCAAGAAACTACCAATTCCTTTCACTCATTTAAAAAGTGAAGACATTCAATGAAGAGATTCAATGAATTATTTAAGCCTAATTGAAAACCAGTTTGTTCAGAATAGTCAGGCAGAAAATTAGGTTCTCCAGACAAAAAAAAAAGTCTCTTGTCTGTCTTTTCACCATTCACACAGACCATATTTCTTTTTTCTCAAGAGCAGCATCAATTAAAATGTTTCATTACAGATAAAAACTATTTCAACACACCCATAACTACACTTCAACCCAGAAAACAAAGCCAGTGCACTAAAATGTATAGGTATCACAGTGTAAATTTTTATCAAACTGAAAGGTAGAAGTGAAAAAAAAATGGTTTTTGCKAAGGTAAAATTTTTGACTGCGTAGAAAATGACTGGCTAATGCAATCAGCAATAAGTTTCTCTTATTTTAATGAAATATAAAGCAGATTTGTTCTAACAGAGGCAAACAGTTTCGGTTATTTTAAGGATTTGTGGACATCTCCACCCAAGAGTTTATTCACAGGGGTCATCTTTTGAGAACAGTGAGCTCAAAGACACAGTAATAATCAAACATACAATTAAAAGATATGCTTGATGATGGAAAAGAACAGATCTTCAGTTTTGCGCATTGCTGTACTTGCTTTCACCCATATTTTCCTGAGAAAGGGACTAGAATTATTCAAGAAAATTCCTTGAATTTTTCTTGCTAGGCTTCGAATCCAAAATAAACTCTCCTTATTTCATTTTGCCACGCTTTAAAGTTTTTGCAATTACATGTGAAACTGGGACAGTAGGACAAGCCTCAAGGAAGCATCAAATGCAACTCTTTCACTCTCCTCTGGCATGACCACTAATACCTTGTCCTGCACACTCCAAAATGGTGAAACAACTTCTGGTTAACTCCCATTCCACAGAGATGGGGAGCAAAGAATGAGCAAAGAAAAATATTCACCCACTCTTTGGAAGTACACTGATCATTTTGAAAACACTTGCACCTTTCACAGTATAATGGTATCACCTATCACCACCCAGAGAGTCCAAACAGTAAAATGTGTACCCACTATCAGACACTTGGGTAGTGCTCAGAAAGCCCCGTGGTYCTATTTCCCACAGAAACAGATGTAAGCTGAATGAAAGGTCTGAAGCAGCTGGGCCGGGGAATACATAGTTAGATAATTAAGCAGCCAAGTACCAACTTCTGACTTCAAACTTCCCTCCTGTTCCCTAATGATAAACCAAGTAAATAAAGGGCAACTTCTACTTCCTTCTCATTTATGCTGTGTGACTTGAGAAACATCTCAGTTTATTTCATGAACTTTGAGATTTAATTTCATTTCCCAGCAACCCTCATGGTATTCTGTCCCGATCAAGGAGCACAGASGATTGTGTCTCTGTGTTTTTGTGTGTCTCACACACACTTCTGGGCTGTTTGAATACTTTCCTTTACTTCTGGGCTGGCTCAGTATTTTCTTTTCCATTCTTCCACCCTTTACAAAACTCAAACAATTTCTTCAATTGATGGAAGGAGAGGGGCCACTGGTAAATCCAGTGTTTGTGTAAATACCTATCAGAAGCCAGATTGGCAAAAAAATGAATCAAAGACTTGACAAATTTACCGATACATCATTTACTCATAATATTTTAATGACAGTAAGGCTGGGTATTTCAGCTACTCCTTAAAATGTTGTTCCAAAACAATTCAATACTGCCACTGTCATTCCCCTGTTCCCAGGCATGCATTTCCCCTCTCYCTCCCCTCCTGTGAGTGCCCAATTCTGGCATTCATCTGATTGTGCAGCAAGCCAGTTCATGGAGCAAAATCAGGACAGGGAATAATGTAGTGTTAATTTTCTGCTAGTTTAGCTCTGAGTCAGAAGAAAGCCAGGGTGAACACAGGGAAAGAAGCAGAGCTAACTTACACTGATTTACAAATCACAACCTTAACATTTCCTAAGGACAATCTTGGCGGGAGGAGACAAATCAAGGCTCTGCTCAACACTAAATCAGACTTTTCTGCTTTTACATTACCTTAGCACTAGAATAAACATTGAAGAAATTTAAAARACTAGCCTAATCACACAAAGCTGCTTCTGGCAGCTGTTACAAACAAGCAACAATATGGGCCCACAGGATATGAGGAAGAAGGAAACATACAAGTTCTAGAGAAGCAATACAAAGGGTAAATAACAGCAAACCACTTCCGTCAATTGGTAGCAGCTATAATTGGAAACAATTCTGTCAAAACGCAGCACCTGAACTGAAAGGCAGTGGAGAAGTTTCAGAAAGATTGGTAGGGCAACACCAAGAGAGAACCTCCCTCCAAGAGTTAGGGAAAAAAAGATCTTTAGCTATTTAACGCAATATCATAAGAAAAAAATGGCCACAGAACTCCTCTCTTCTGACAATCCTCTCCTCTAGAAGAGCAATTGAGATCCTTGGATACAAAGGGTGTCCATATTAGGAAGAGACCCGCAGCTGGGCTGCCATAGTTTTAGGGTAACAGAGCTTTACTTTGTATCTGCAGTTATCTTCACCTGTGAAACTGCACTGGCAGAAATCCCTGGGGTAATGGCAGAGGACTTTTGACAGCTGCCAGGAAAAAGGGGGAAAGAAAGGGTGATGTGTGGTCATGGAAAACTAGTTGTTGTTTTCTCTTTCTTCTCTATTAGTTCCCAAACCAACACATATAAGGACAAGCCCAAGACCACCACTGCAATACTTGGGAGGAAGCCTCCAGTTTCCACTTATTTTCTGCCAAATTAGTAGTAGTAGAAGAAAATGAACAAAAATCCATCCTTTAACCTAGTGAAAAACCCTCCACCAACACCAAGATGAGGTAACAGACATTGATAGGCACGAGTCAAATAGAAATACCCATGGTGGTGCCCACACAACTTGGTTTTCCTGTTGCTTTTCTTCCAAAGCCTCTTTGATGCACAAGTAGAGAAAAGCAACAGACATCCAAGCAGCTATTCCTCCAGCTCCCAGTTAGCTTCCCATACTTACATTCTTCCAGAATAAGATACAGATTTCCCATCAAGGAACTAATAACATGCAATTTCAAAAATTGCTACTTTTTCTAGGTTTCCCATGTTTCACTATGAACTGTCTTTCAAGAAAGACAAGAGTGATAATTGTTCTTTTATTAAGGAAAGAAAAATGCGACCACTGCACTCGCTGTTATATAGGGGATTAATACCACGGAACCTTTTTTCTGCATTTTACTCCACACAGGATTCCGAGGAAGATTAACAAGGAAAGGGGAGAGGAAAACCGGGAAGAGCTGAAACGCCCCCAGCATTCACAGCTTCTCAGTACCTATTGTTTCCTGCTGTTACAACCTTTAAAAGACGATCGCTGACCCTTTTACAAAGTAACCGATCATCTACTTTTTTCCTACCTTAAACTAAAAATCCTTACAAAAACCCTGACAACAGAAACATACTAGCAAGAAACTAGCTACTCAAAAGGAAAATATTAACTAAGTAATCTCCTCTGAAAAGAAGGACAAGGAAAAGTACCGGGAAAGCTGAGAAAGAATAGAAAAGATGCCTCATGGCACCAGGCGAGCAAAGAGCTTTTAGCCTTGTAAGGTCTTCCACTTTGTCACATCACTTGGGAAAAAGARTGCCACAGCAGCAGTAAGTTTTACACAAAACTAAAATTCACATTAAAACATCCAGAAAACTTGCAACTAAGATTTTGTCCTTGTGTGATCCCTATTCCAGGCCCTCTCTGTAAACTGTGGACAGAGAAGCACAAGACGAGTGCAGAAACAAACCATTTCTACTCAGATTTTAACTTTCCACGGTGTTTTCTGGATATTGTTCTGGATTCTGAATATATTCTGGATATTGATATCAGCTGATGGCCTTTTATAAATATATATGTATATATATATATATATATATATATATAAACAATTAAGAACCGTTAAACCTCAATGTTTATCTTCTAACCACAGATACAGCCAGATAGTGTGTATTTTCATGAAACTAAAGGAAGCTGAGAACCCATTTTATAAAAATAAATATTAAACAAGTGCATGGTGAAAAAGTAACTGCTAGTCTGGATAGCTCTTCACAGCTTTGACATACTAATACATTTCTTGCATTTGCAACAAAGATAAGAGTCCTGTTAATAGAAGTAGACCGACTTTTGAAAGATAAAATGAACAGTGTCACACAGATAAAGCAGCAAAGGATTTGTAACTATCTGGCTCTGTATTTCACAAGAATTCAATTTTTCACTCATCCTAATTTTCTAATGTCTATACTGCAAAAATAATAAGCCATAGGCTACACATAGGCATAATTTAAAAATGCAGATGGGGACTTTTCAGAGGAACTGGCAAGAACCAAGCTATAAAAAAAATACCTCATGCTTTAATTTTGTGATATCACCACCATTTCCTCCTACAAATAAATAGCAAACTAAGTACTATTCCTTCCAATTACGCAGTTTTATTCTCACAAGAGATTGAGAAAGGATTATAAAGGAGTGACAACAAATTCTTAAGTTCACAAGGCAAACAAAGCCGCCCTGCTAGGCTTCTCCTAAATCAATTTAAAATCATGGTCAATCCATATATAGCAGAAAACAAAGACAACAGCCCAAGAACGTGGCAACAGTAAAACATAAAATGAGAAAGGGCTTTTGAAACCAGCGAATTTTGACAGTCTGCACGGTCACTGCAGGCATTCTGCAGCATTCATTKATATGACAGTGTAAGGTGATGACTTGCCCTTATCACAAACAGGCAGCAGCTTGAAGTCACACAGACAATGCTGAAATACTGTTTTGTCCAAGACTCTTAAAAACTTCAAACATGAAGAAAAATGTTCTTTAACTAACAAGATCCCATGCTAGTATAACGCTGAATATTTTTCTAGATGAAGTATTCCTCTCAGTATAAACTATATTATATTGAGGCAAGTTGCAGGTCTCAATCRCATTTGCATTGGCAAGAATTTCCCCACTCATTGATGGGGAGTGGAAAAAACATTCCACAGAGCTGCCCCTGGCTCTGCACTGAAGAAACATAAGCTTCAGTTTGGCCTGTTTTTTTGGCTAGTTTCAACAGGAAGGAAGCCTSTAGCTCCATCAACTCTGCTAACTCCATTAGGTGGTACTTTGACTTTAAGATACTCTTTTGTCACAGCAGAACTACTGGCAACCAAAACCCATAAGAAATCAAACAAAACCAATATAATAAACACAACCAAGAAAACATGAAAGAAATCACAGCCTAAGCTTGAGCTTGAAGAAGCTATTGGTATCTCCCAGCCTAGAATCTGAACAAGCAGACCAGATTAGCAACTACTGCTGAGTTTCAAAGTCCATTCAAAATCTGCAACTGAAAGAAAGAGAACACCTACACACTAGTTTTAATTTACTCATCTTAAAATGAAGCTTTGTATTCATTAATAAGTTTGAACAGCAGATTATAATTTAAGAGATTCACTAGTTTTGTCTTATAACCATTAAAAGTTACAAATGGCTCCAATTCTAGGCCACAAATAATGCTCTTCTGTAGTTCACAGGTTGAAACATGAACATCATTACAAAACATCTGTTTTGCTATCCTATTTTAACCACATATTCCCTCAGGAACCAACAAGTGCTACACCTTTTCTCTCAGTCTTTCTCTTTCCATAGTCCATGTGACTCATTGCACTTATCTATTAGCCACACTTTCACAAGCTTCAGTGGGACCTGAATTTCCTACTGCACTGCAAAACTGGACTACAGCATTTAAAGATGAGAAAACCTCCAAAAAACCTCTTTCTTATTGACAAAGAGAAGACTGCTAGGATTCTTGCAGGCACCATCACTAAAAGCTAATTAAAATACAGCYGTTGAAAGCATTTAAGACTTCTTGATTACGCCCAGATAAGAGAAGAAAAATTACTGTTACCACCTTTCATCCAGGTAGGTCACTAGCGAAGATTTTACACAGTGGTAGAATCCACATACATGGGTTCTGTGGTGAAGTTAGTTCAACTAATGAAGTTAGTTCTAGTTTTTGAAGGCTAGCTTTTAATTTACACCATTTCAGTGTTTCAGCTGGTGACYCTGTGAACAGCTGCAGTGCCACAGTGCTTGGGGATGATTCCTTGAACTGGTCTTCCTGCTTCTCTGTCATAGGACCACTCTCAGGCTTATAGTTTCATGAGGGGCTTTCATCATCCACAATACCAGCTTAATTAACTCTTATTTCTTCTATTTATCTGTTCTAGTTTTTCTACTGTATCCCAGTATTCCAGAAAAACCTATTTGTGGGCTCATACTAAAACCATACCAGTGAACTCAGAAGAAAAGATGGCAAATCCATGCCCTGTCCTTGATGTAGCACAAAACAACCCCCGCAGTGTGAAGTTACAGGAGGCTACCAGACTGATCCAGCAGCTCCTCAGCACCCAGGGGTTGGTCTCAGCCCACGAGATCACCTARGTTCAATAGCAATCTGGTTAATTTTCTAACCACCCATACAGAAACTGCCCTGGCTCACAGACAGATGAGACCAGAACAAGRGACCAGCTGCTTGTGTCAGTGAAAGCAATCTTCCCTCTTCAGTCACAGCAAAGTATCAATGGCCCCTGATGCTCACCAACACCTGTGTTCTTGCATTTTTTGCTCTAAACTTCTTATCTCAAAGCCATTTTTWATACTACTTCAAAAGTAATTCACGTATGCAGAATACTGACAAAATACTGAAAGCATTCCTTTCATGGCAGCAAYGGCATACTTTTGTATCAATAAACCAGAACTACTCACTCAACGTTGAAGCTCTTCCAGAAAAACACCATTCTGTGCACGTAACTGTGCACATAACATACACCAGCAATCTCCATCTGCAGACYGCTGCATTATGGAATGATCCATCTCTTTCATCCATCCAAAATCACGCAGCCATGCTGGTACCTTTCCCAGCTTTGACAAGACCAGTATCATCAGAATAGTGAAGATCTCACATTCTCAAACTGGTATTTTTTCTCCACAGTATACGTATGAAAGCACTACTGGCAGAAACTGTATTTTCCTTTTGAACTGGAAACCACAGGGGTTTTCAGCCCATGCAGGGGAAAAGAAGAAACAAATAATGGTTATTTTCTCAGAACCTTGCTGCTTAACATCACCTGCTAGAAACAAGAGAGTGGAAAGAAGAGGAATTTCCACAATCCAAATAATAGTTTTCACCTGCTGCTTACAATTTATTTTATTCTCCTTCACCAGATATGGTGGAAGAGGAACAAAAAGTGTTGCACTTTACTCATGGAAAAGAAAGATCAAAATGGGCTTCTTGTAGAGGCACAAAAACTGATCCTTTAGCAACCTTTTTACACATATGTTCATAACAAAGTTTTAACTCTGATTAACAAAATTAAATATATTTTTAAATAAATTGCTTGTGGTTAAATTTTTCTTGTATGCAACTCATTTTCTGAAGAAATAAAAAGTTCTCCTTCTGAGTGAGGCCCCACGTGTCACAGATGTGATCCACTGTGATAGCCTTCAACTCTCAGCTTTGATACACCAACCTCTACCCTAAGCAGCTCTACCAATGAATACAAGCTAGTGAGGGTCTAACTCAAGTATAAATTTTCTATGAATTTGCCATACAGATATTAAAAGTCATGTCAAAACATCACTAAATGAATTACAGCTATCAAAGACTGTTTAAATTAAATTTTTAAAACTGGAACAATTTTAAAATCATTGGAGAACTAACRGGCCTAATAAAGGAAATATAAAAATACTTTGTTAAATGTTTTTGTCTAATCCAATACATGTACCTAGGTAAACAAATTTRTTATTCATGGGACTGCAAACTCTTCTAGGACTGACTTATTTAATAAATATTTATACACTACCTGGCACAAAAGGGCCTAACCCAGGTTAAACTTTAGTCAATTCAATATAATAATCTGGTATTGGCAGTTATAGTAGTAAGACAGCTTTAAATACACAACTTTGTGCATACAAAATAATCTTATCCCCATTTACCAAAGACAAGAGTAGTACTTAAAAAAAAAAAAAAAAAAAAAGAACAGGACACCAGATTTTTTACTGCTTTGTACTTATCAACCTAAAATGCTTTTGTAAGCACATGTTTGCTGAGCCCCCGGAGATTGTCTGTTCCCAGGTTTAAGGCTGTTGGACTGAAGGAGGCTCTTTAGGAAAGATAACCTACCATTCTCTTCGAAAAATAAATGCTTGTTCAACAAATGGAAAGTTGCACTGTGAACCAGTTGAACGAATAGAAAGAAATCCAACTACAGAACTCGAGACTTTTTTTTTTCCTATCATTCTCTCAGGAAAGCCTAAATGAAACTGGGGAAAACGTAGCAATAATACTCTGAAGAAGAGACAAAATGGGAATGAAATGACAAGTACTGAATGGGTCTTAAAAAAGATATCCAAGAAAKATTAGAACAAAAAAGAATGACAAAGTGAAGTATAAACAAGAGGGCACTGATGCTTAAAGTACAGATCAGCATGCCTTAGGCAAGGTGAATGGAGAGGATATGAATGACCAGAATTCCTATTTTCTAGCTCATCTACAAATCTGATAGCATGTCATTAAAGTGGTTGGAGGAGATAAATTCTGCATGGCACAGATTTTTCAAGTAGTAAAGAAAAAATAAGCACAAAAAGCAATCAGGAAAAAAGTATGAATGCTATGAAAGGACAGGAGAGTATTGCAAAAAGAGATGTGTAGCACAGCACAAATGCAGGGAGGCGAGATTTGAGTTCTTAAGAGTTTAAACTCAACAGGTATTGACAAAAGATACAATTACAGACCACACTGTACAACTTAAATATTTCTTTAATTGTGTGCTTTTTTTTCCCTATACATAGGTGAAACAGTTCATTTTTTCTATCTGGGGAAATCAGGCCYAGGACTTACACATGGAAAGACTGTTCTGCATTTCTAGCCTTCAATACAAAATAGAAATCAAGTTCCAGAAGCCAAACAGCTTCAAGAAAAGAGATGATTAATCTGAATTTACATGTCAGCTTCTGAGGCATCAGATCAGTAACTAATGGCTGTGGCATAGTTAAATTTAGAAACTGTATTTTTTTGGTTACATTACTAAACCTGTCTGATTTACAAGTTTAAGAAGACATTCTGAGAACACATTGATGGATCAGCAAGAGATTTTTACACACAGTGCAATTTCCTTTGAAAAATGCATTCTAAAGCCCTAGCTTTGACAGTCTCTAAGAGTTACTCCCTRAACATATTTATGCTTGATCTTTCTGCAAGTCACTTATGGAAACACCTGATAAYAGGAAAGCATATTCTTGAACAATAAAGACAGGTTGCAGCAAATAAAATTAAAAGGTTGCTGTTTCCCATCTGCTAGTGATCTCTTATCCACTTCTCTGCTAAAATTTTGATTATGGACAAAMTAGCAGTGTACCAGGCAAATACTTTTTTCAAGACTCAAAACCTCCATAAAATCTTTAGTCTGTAATAAATCTATATTAAAAAGCAAATAATTTCAGGCTTACTTAAACAATGTGATAATTACCATGGCTCACCTTCACAAATAAATCAGTGACATACGATTGCAGGCAACAGCCCACAGAGACACCACTGATTTTTTTATTACCAGCATGCAACCAACATGCAAGTTGGTCACATTATCTAAAGTCACATTATCTAAAGAAACTGCAACATGCTGTACAGCATACATGCTGTAACAACGAAGTAATGTTTTTGGTAGTGTATTTTGAGAAAAATATGTAACTCCTCCCTTACTTATGCACATTCTTGCCCCGTGCTGCTTCACACACAGTGTCAGTCTGGGCACTCCTGTTGAATCAGACCCACACAAACACAAGAGCAGCAACGGCTCAAGAGGCTCTGTAATGAGTGGAAGCAACAATACCGACTTTTTTTTTTTCAGTCTTTATCTTCTTAGAACCTATTTTAATGTGATTTTTGTTCAGAGTGCTGTCCCAGAAACAGCAAAAATAATGTAGTCCTGTTTCCCACAGATTTTTCTCCCTGTCTCAGCCATGCCCCTGTGTTCCAATTAGTCACATTCCACCTCTATCCCAGCTGCCTATTATCTTACCACTCTCTTCCAAACACTGGCCACAATATACTTAACCTCTCATGTCCTCTAACTACTGACTGAAGAAAAGAGCACAGCACTTCATACCCGGTTCTTACCCCMCAGACAACTGGCAGCTAAGTACAGGTAACTGCTAAATCCATGCAAAACTTTCCCCTTAAGGGAAGATCTTAATGAAGCCATCGACTTCAACAAGCTTAACTTTTGTTAAACATTATTACGATGTAGAATCATTCACACATTGACCTTTGGCTAATTTCTCTGCTAAAATTTTGTTGAGCTCAAAATTTACTGAAACACAAGATTAAATGATATATGATTGCTCAAGATTTGTGACTTTAGAAAAGCAAATTAAAGACAGGTTATACACTACACAAATATACAAAACCAGCAACTATTTCTTTTAAAAAGCCCACAGAAAATAGGTGCATCTCAACATTTTATCCACAAGAAAATAGCTGATCCTGAACTCCCAAACTGCAAAAAATTTTCTAGCATATCCAGTTAACTAAGGCTTCTTAAAGAAATTGCATTAGTGTTTTGCTTCTCCTTTCAATAACTATTTTCATCCTCTGATCATTTTCAAGTGTATTTTAAAGGACATATAAAATCTCACAGAAAAAAAAGGGTTCTACAAATTTCGTGAAAACTGGCAGCTTTGTAGAAAAAAGTAACTTGAATTCATGCYTTCAATGAGAGTAAAAGCAGGTGGAATTCTGCCTTCTCCATTGGCAGCCCCACAAGACCAGCCAGCCAGCACCACATAGCACCRGATTTGATTAATTTTGGAACAAGCATAAGATACTTTCCATTTAAGTGGTAACCTACCTTAAGTTAATCATCAAAGCAATGAGCATATTAAGTGGCTTTGTCCCATTTTTGGCAAGTTCTAGCAAACCTAGCAATGTAATGACTAATGGGTGTTCAGCCCTAGTTGCTTGGGTGATCATTTTTTAAAAACTCATATGTACAACCAACAGTTTTCTTCTACCATGGAGTATTCCTAAGTTAATGCTTTTTTAAACACTAAAGGGAGCACAAGGTTTAAATCCATGCTGAAACACAGATTTTTAATAATGGAAAAATTAAATTCTGCCCATAGTACAACCAGGATCTGAATGAGTTTTAAACCACTCATCATCAAAGACAGCGAAATCTGATCTTCATCTGTGCTTAGAATAGAAAAGAGCTACACATTTTGCATATTGCTACAAAAATTGATTCCACATAGCATTTTTCTAAGAGTAGAATGTATATTTCAAACAAAAAAAAAAGAGTATTTTTCTGGTAAAATTCTCTGACTAGGTATTAATTTACAATTTATTTAGTGCATTATCAAATTATGCTTGACTTCTTGCAACCAACAAAAAAGATCTAATACATTCTAAAAACTATTTAACTACACCTTAACTGCACCTATGGCAACAAGAATATCCCAATGCCATTCATTCAGCAACAGTCATATTCCAAGAATATCAGGATATTCCACACAAACCCCACAGATCTTTCAACTTATGTCAAGCTATTTCACTTGGTTTCACTGGAATCCAACTCCTACCAACTAAGGAACACCACCTAAAGGCAGTGTAACAGAAACCAGAAAACTCAGCAAATGTGTGTCTGCATAGCATTTACAGTAATTTCTTGATTGAGAGTTGTACTTGTTGATCAGTTCAATAAAAACAAATCCCTAATTTTATTATAATTAGCATAAAGGTCTACCAAAACTTCTGTCAGGGAAARCACCAATATYATGTCAGTGATTTTCTGGTAAGCATTCTCAAGAGAGGGTGAAACTGAAAGAACTATTATACTRAAAACCCCTGAYGACACTGAAGAGTTTATAAAAAAATATTATCCAATTGTACATATGACAGCTTTCTTGCTTTCACAGTTACATTTAAATATGTGGAATCCAAACCAGACCAGGTTGCTAAGCAGGGTTCAAGATGCCTTAGAGCATCCAGCAGCATTTCTCCTCCTTGAAACAGAAAGCACACACTTGTTCAATTGAGATAACCTACTACACCAATGAAGTGAGAAAAACCCAACTTGAATCCCTGTATACTTTTGTGGTAAAAAAGTTACCTTTAATGTCAAACATTTAAATATTTGAGTTTTGAATGCAGCTTTAAAAAAATCCAGTTCTGAATCACTGGAATTTTTGTTCTGTTTTCTGTAAAAGYACCAACAGTAACATCGTTCAGCATTCCGCTTGCAGCAGTTCAGAAAAGATCAGCCTGATCCCGCAGTCCTAAATTTACAGTCATTTCATAAACTTGAGGTCACGTCTGACCAACTTATTTCTTCCAGTGTTTCCAACCATGGAGATCATGATAAGGAGGCAGTGCTTGCAACAGGGTGAACAGTAACATAGTTTTATGTTTCAAAGTACACTYTCACAAAGAAACAGTTTGCCAATAGCTCTTTAAGCTGCCTAGCAAAAAAAAAATTTTTTTTTGCTGAGAATAATCTCTTCAACAGATGACAGGTTTAATTCTACAAAGACTCAAAAAACATACCAGTTACCTATAACACCAAAAGCCATTACAAAAACAACACAAGACCTGGGCCTTCAAAGCAATGCCATCGTGAGGGAAACCACTATCTTCTTCCATTCTGTCACTGCTGGAAAAGAGAAGTCTCTACCAGGACACTGTCACAGGAAGAGTGCCCATTTTCAAGAATTCTATTATTGTATCAGCAGATATAAAGGAAGAGAGTAGAACCATTTGACTTCTCTTATATTGAGAAAGAGAATGGTTTGCATTTCACAAAGTCTTGAAAAGCTGGCATAAGCAAGGGTAGCACAGCATAGCATAGCAAGATGGCACTGCCCCCACATGTAATGACAGGGATGATGCTTTATCAAGTATCTCTGAAACACAAAACTGGGATGACCCAGACTGAGTGCCTTCCCCAACCACCTTCCTTACCTCTTCCCCTTTGCAGGCTCTCTCCCCTGTGAAGCAACATGGGAAAAACCACGCAGGTCKTCTCAGTTTTTACAAGAAATTGAGACTCAACTGAGGGTTCACTCTGCTGCASCACAAACCAAKGTACMGCCTRAAGTTAAGAATCCTCAWGTTTAACATGTGGATCACAGTCACAAYTGACTGAAATTTTCATTTAAAATGGAGGGCAGAACTCACTGAAGCTGATGACATGTCTCTCCCAATGTGTCAGTGGAACTTCCCTCTTGCCAAAAGCAGATATCAGAATTCTGAGGCTTGACAAAACCCAATTACAACAGTTACAGTTACAATTATAGTGTAGGTAAAGAACAAATAATTGCAAYATGTATGTGAAACACAAATGCCTAATTATCTGGAAAATCAATAGCTAAGCTGAAAATCATTCCTGATTTCAGCAAATTATGGGCAAATGTGAATATAATGCTATCACTACAGCATCATTAGCCCTTCCTATAAAGTAGGCATGAACAGTACCATTTTGGTGGGTAAAATCATGACATGAACTAATTTGAACATCTARGAGAAAGACTGACTTATGCTGATGTTTAGAAGGCACATGTTCGAGTAYAGAAAATKATAGCACCATTTTCACCGTGGTGAAACTTCAGAAACTGCTTTATCAAGTCTGCATCAGATATCCTAAACTTATGACTAGAAAACCACACCTGAAACCCACTCCTTGCTAAGAAGCATCCCTTTGGAATTCCTTTTTAATGTATGTGCTCACCCATCATTAATACAGAAACACCCACGGGTCTTGGAAACAAACCAGGCCTTGCCGAGCCACCAGGCACAGCACAAAGAACGCCAGGTTTCTGCCCTGAGGGCCTTGCCTACATCTAACAGGACTGAGCATTCAGACTTTTCRTACGAGCCTTCCAATGAAAGAGACAGAGTACTACACACCTCCGCAGARCATTCCCACGTCTCTCAGAGGGACAAAACAGCAAAAGGGAAGAAAATGAGAAACAGTATGCATCTCCTCTCTGCAAAACCCCTCTTATCAGAACCATTTCAAGAATTTCTACTCGACAATTAAATTGACTCGAATAATGGAAACCAACGTCCCAAATATACTATATATGGAATCGAGCCCAGCCAGCCCCCGCAAAGACACGGGGCACCAAAAACTCACACCTCAGACACTAGGGTACTCATCCTCAAATGGCGGAGTCTCGCCCAGCGCACTCACACCTGTCACCTGCCAGGCGCCGGGCCAGCCCCTCCCTCTCTGCCCCTCTGTCTCTCCCCCTCCCTCCTGCAGCCAGGCGAGCCCGCTGGCAGCTCCCGCCCCTCCCCGGGCAGCCGCAGCCCCCCGATCGCTCCCCGCGTCGGGGAGCTCCAGCGACTTGCGAAGGAAAATAAGTTTCCATCTCTCGCTGAACGCCCCGCTGCGCGGAGGCTTCCCGTCCCTTCCCGTGCCTTCTCTCGCACCCCGCCCCAGCACGCCGGCACGAGCGGGGTGCCGGGGCTGCTCCCTCCCCGCGCACAGGCCTTCCCAGTCTCCTCACGCTGGCACAGCCCGGGGCGCGCTGAGCGGCCGCGGGAGCCCCGGCTCCCCCGCCCCTGCCGGCCCCCCGCGCCTCTCCCTGCAGTCCCCGGGGATGGGACCAGGAAACCGGCCCGGGGAGCCGCCACCAGGCCCGCCTCGGCGGGGTCAGCCTTACCCTGCTGCCGCTTCTTCTCCTCCTCCTCCTCCTCCTCCTCCGCCGCCTCCCCCACCACCACGGCGGCAGCCGCCGCCACTACCGCCGCCACTACCGCCACCAGCGCCGCCGCCGCCTCCGCCCGGCAGGGGGGACCCCGCCGACCCGACCCGCTCCACAGCCTCCCGCCGCCGCCGCCGTTCCGCTCCGCGGGGGGAGGAGGCGGAGGAGGTGGAAGGAGGAGTAGGAGGAAGGAGGGCAGGGGGGTCCGTGCTGCCGCGGCGGCGGGCGGGGTGGCGTGGGGGTGTGCGAGGGTGTGCGTGCGGTGGCTGTGGCGGCGCCGCTCCCGCTCAGCCGGAGCCGCCGCTGGGGCCGCGCGCCGCTCCCGGCCCCCTCCCCCCGCGCTCGCTGCGCTCCGAATCAAAATAGAGCGACAATATGGCGGCGGCGGCCCCAGCATCGCGAGACCGCGCCGCGAGCGCTAACGGGGATGCGCCGCGCGCCAATGGGGACCGGGGCGGCGGGGGGGAGCGCGCGGGCGGTGCCTGCGGCGGCTCCGCCCTCAGGGCGGGGCGGGAGTGGGGCCGGGGCCGCCGCCTCAGCGCGCCGGGACACCGGCGGGACACCGGGGTACGCGGGAACTCACAGCGGCCCCTTTCTGCCTTGCCGCCCTGCTCCGCCTGGCCCCGCGCCAGAGCAGGGAGAGGGGCAGGCAGCGGTGGCGGGTAGGTGAGCTCCCCGCCTGGAGAGCGAGCGGGGTCTGAAAGGGCTGGGGAGAGAAGGGCAGCATCTGCAAGGCGAAAAAAAAAAAAAAAACAACCCAAAGAATATTAATATTAAGTAATATTAATTAAGCCCTCTTCGCCTCCAGTTTATATCCAAACAGGTAATTTCGAGGGAGTTGCCCAGACGCATTCTATCAGAAATAGGAGCGCTYACTCCACTTTATGCAGAGTACGTGATTTCCATCATCCCTCTGAGGTAGAGCTCTGACTAATCATCTCCCAAAAATGCCGCCAGGCGAACAGGGTCCGCTATGCTGGGGATTCCGTCTTCCCCTCTCAGCTCCACCAACGCCCTGGCCCAGTCCACGACAGGCATCCTTCCTTTTAGTAGGTCTTTGTATTTCTGTAATTTGGGAAGTTTCAGCTTCAAAGAAAAGACTTTCTCATGATGTTGTAGAATCATCCAGTAAATCAGTTGAGTTTTGGGGTSGTGATACCTTACACTATCTACTCCTTATTCTTCCTATAGTTGCTTTTTTCCTGCATCTCTTGAACCCTCCCCCTTTCTCCCTGAAGTGAGCAGGTGCTGCCCATATTGTCTAACAATAGTCCGTCCGTCCATTCTTGTGTCATCTTACTCTGAAAAATGCAGTCAGACACAGAAATAATTTTAAAGTAATCTTTATCATCTATAGCAGAGAGAAATTGCCTAAAACCCTGCAACCTAGAATGRGACCTGGTAAGGAATGGGATGTGCTGAAGCTTTCAGCTTTTCCCATGCARTGGGACTGGGCTGGAATCAATAGAAAGATTTTCTCCACCACCTTAATTCCCAGAGGCACCAGTGATTTCCAGCACGTGCCAATATGTGAAAGGTACTACAAAATGGCCAGGCAATAATAATCTCAAACCTCAAAMCTGTCCCTTGCACTATCCATTTCAGTGGTGTGACAAGAGAGAGCTGCACTTTCTTTGCAAGACCTCAGCTGTTAGGCTGGCCAATTAACAATTGCAACAATGAATGACATAAACTAATAAAAAATCTAGCATGGTGTAGGCAGGAACTAAATTACTTATGACAATTTAGGCTAAGTGTTCTGTTACAAGAAATAAAGTCAATCTTGCTGTTGAAACATGGGATATTTSCAGAAATTATTGGAAATGCATTTTCCAAATGAAAGCATTAACAAGTGAGAAAAGCCCTCTCAACTATATTTAGTTAAAGCTGTCAGAATCCCAAGGGAAGCAACTGCAAGGACTGACTGCTTGAAGTAGGCAGGGGGAGAGAGAATACCAAGGAGTCTAATAATGAGTCGTTATGCTGTGAGGGGGAAAAAATAGAAAAGAGAGGAAGAGGAAGACAGCATTTTTTCCCTTCACAAAATGTGGAAACATAGGGGGGTGTGTGTATGTATATACATTCCAGTAAGAATCAGTTGTTTTCATAAGCTGCAACAGAAAAGTCTGCAGTTCTTTTGTACATCAGCAGCATGGAGCATGAAACACGCGTGCCCAAATGTCATTACTCAGCCTAACTTGTGTCAAGCCTATACAGGGTTGAGAGTCACTGAAATTTGTTTGTTCATTGTAAACAAAATAGTATTTCCCCAAATTGAGACAGAAATTACTACAGTCCATTACAAAAATRGGTGATGGGGCACCTAGAAAGAAGATGCAGTGGGAACATCAGGTCACAGCTGTACTGGGGATTGCCCCCCTTTAAGTGTCCAGGTACATTAATCAAATCTTTCTCTTTTGTGACCTGTGATGAAGTCAATTCATGGCCTGCCTGGTCATTGCTCAAGCACCCTGCTCTTCAGCTCTTCCAGCACAACTGTTTCAAACTTTGTTAAGCCGTTCCAGACCTTTCAGACAGATAGGATAATACACTTACATTAATATGTTTTGTGCACAAGAAACTAATTTTGCTAAGTTTAGCACCAAGTTAAATATTTGACCCTTTTGCCTACAGTTGCGAAAAGAGGGTTTTACCACAGAAAAGTGACACCACTTCTCACTGTGCCATAAGCAGAATTTACTGCAATGCTTAAGMACTGGGGTCACGTGAGTGAGCTGCACTGTCTCTCCTCCCCTATTCCAGGCTCCCCATTCCACATGTGTGTCTGAGCCCATTGCTRAAGTAGCTCTTATGTCCTCCTACAGCAGCTAATTTTGAATCTGTTTTTACCACCTTTCCAAAATCAAAGACCAACTATTTAGAAAATTAAGTTTTGTAGTGAGATTTGAAAAGGGACTGTTTTCCTGTGTATCTGAAAGAAGAACTAGGCAGATCTAATACTACACTCTGTGTGTAATTCTTACCGTGGTGCAAATCAAAGCTCAGTCACCAGAGAGGCACAGGCCTTGCTTCTTTCCCTCAAGATTTGAGAGATTACCCCCCTTTTTTGCCATAGAAAGTATGAGTTCATGTTTTTTAAACCTTCATCAGACTGTTCATAGTTTTCCCTGCTAGGAAATGAAATTTTGAATAGGTTTGGGGAATTATTATAAACATATTCTACAGAAAAGCTCTTTCTACAAAGTACAGTCAATTTCATCAGCTTGCTACTGACAATTCTGATGCTGAAATTTCCTGAGAATGCTCTTTAGAAAAGATAAGAGGAGTCMAGTTAAAATCCACAACAACTGGCATAATTATTTCTGAAACTGTCATCATCCACAGCAGAAGAAGGTAGCATTGGCAGCTTTAAAGACACTTTTCCAWTGAACATTCAACTGGCAATTTATTTTTCATTCTTCTAGATAGGAGGTCTGTCAGTCCTCCTATTGGAAGGGTGACAAAAACAGAAGTAGCATTCATTGACCAAGGACAGACCTTGCAAGTTCCTAGCGTGAGGATGCAACYACAGCTTCTCCTACAAAAACAATTAGAATTTGAATTAATAACATGACAAGGAAATACAGAAAATCACYTTATTTCACAAGAAATTTCAGGCACTGTACTTCTCCCATTCCACGTGGAGTTACCAGCTGTGTGCACTTAGGAAAAGCTGTTGTGCCCTGATGTTTTTCTTTGCAATCTGCAGAACACAAACAGCTCCTGTTATTACTGTTGAGACTTCTTTCTTTTCCAGGTTGCTGCTGTCTTTTCTTCAAGATAGCAGCAGCTTTTTCACTCCCTAACAGCTCATCTGTTTGGGAGTGGAGCGCAAACATGACATTTGCGATAAGGATGTGATTAAGAGGTGCCTTAGAGGTTCATGAGTTCTAGCAGCTTCACAAGATTTGGATAAGGCCTTTGCTTAAGGAAAGTCCATTGAGTATTTAAGGACAGCCAGCCTACACAGGCTTTCCAGTTGTAAAAGCATAGGGACCTGTGGTACAGTGGAGCATTACTGTAGTCTGTGTATTAAAATGATGCACAGTAATAGCATGTTTTCAGACTTGGTAAGACTTATTTGTAATGTATTAAAAAACCCATACTTGTTTATATTGATCATGAGCATCTTAGGAGAATGTTTACACTTGTCTATCCAAAGCAATTCTGAAGGGTTTTTTTTCAACAATTGTTTTAAAACTGGGAAAGATGGTCATATTAAATCAAACTTTTAAGTAGGGGAACGTGCATCCTTGACACRTCTTTCAGTGCTCTGAATAAGAGAAATAAAATGTGTGAATAAAAGCTCATATGTTGATATGACATACAGTTGAGTCAGTAGCTACTAGGGAGACAAATTTAGTATTACTTAAYGCTACCATTAACCTTTTTTATTAAACTATTTTATGGTAATTCAATGACAAAAATATAAAAAGCCAAGACCATTTAAGACTTCAAAATACTTCAGGAGAAACACAGGTTATGTTTCTTCCCAAATGCACTGTTTCCTATGCTTTGTGGGAAATGGAGTAGAAAGTAATGATAAAAATTTATTTCCACTTTTCTTAAGATTTATGTAATACTGGTGTATAGTTCCTACATGKCTATAGGGTCTTGATCAGCAAGACACCTTTAGTCTCTTGCTAAAGTCCATCTTCATTCAAATACCTTTCAATCACTTRCTTAAACTTTGTTATGGTGAAACTTGAGACAAAGAATGGGTTTAAGTGTTTCTGGACAGGTATAACTTGCTGAGTTGAGACAGGAAACCTACCTTGAAGTCCAAACAAATGACTTGCCTGTTCCAGATACAAATCAGGCATGAATGTTTTCATAGTAAAACCCCTTGCAGAATGTCTTACAGCTCTTTCTTTCTCTAGCTACTGATTTTAACCTCTTCTGTCTCAGTGACTTCAGCCAAATCCCTTCCCTTTACACATTTTGTAAATGTGAGAAGTGAGAGTGCAAACTGCAAGATACTTAATCTTGTTATATATGTTAACACACAAGGTGCAATAATTATATTGTGTTTAAATTTCCCTACATGTGCTGGAGGCTATTTGTAGGTGGCTAGTATATTTTTAAAATAACCCAAAGTACTCTCTAAACCTAAATGTTTCATGGTATTAGATTTCTCCRTCTTCTTCTGGCCTTCTGCCCCACTGCTGTAATTACTTAACTTATCACCTAATAATAAAACTCTCTGAACAAATCCTGTGCCTGCTATTAAGGAAAATTAAAGCTTAGTACAGATTCYCTGCATTCTTTCTTCTYTTCAGCTGCAGTACTTGACAGCTTGCATGGTACAAATGAAACACACAAAGCCTTTAAGCCATCCCACATTAAAAAAAAAAAATAAAAAGGCAACTCAGAACTTTCTACTGCTGATTAGACAAAGTCAGTTTTGAAGAAGAGGGTACTGGATCCCCCTTTTGAGTGGAAAACTCCCTGGTGTAACAAAATGATTGATCATGTGAGCTTATATACATACGTACTCTACCAGTTTGTTTCCTTCTGGGTCTCATGCAAGCCCTTGTAAGGAGAAGGCAGCTCATTCCAGGTCCACTGTGTCCTAGGTCTGTCGGAGATTGCCAGCAGAAGTGAAAATTGTGGGAATGCATTTCTCTGTGTAACCAGTTGTCCTCAAGTTCCTGTTCTCCTTGTGTGACTTTCGAGTTCCAAATTGAGCTGTGTTCCAGTCATACCCTCCTGTGGTTTCACTCTTTCTGTGGGAAAAGATCACTTCTGTGCATCCACAGTTCAAAGTGTTTCCGTATCACAGAACAAAATATTAAGAAATACTAAACTTCCACATCATCAGGTCATTAGCATGAAGAAAGGTCATCTCTTTTCCAAGGTAAAATTCTTGATACAGCTATAAACCAATATAGAAAAGAAGGTGATCATTTGTGAAAACAATCTGCTACCACTGCAGCAGTTTTCAGCTACTACATTGTCACATAGAGCAAGAAGAGGAAATTGTGGGAAGTTTGTTAGGAGATGCATGACATACACATTTAAAGGAATGCATTCATGTTGATAAATTTTAATGTTCACTTGTTGGCGCTTTTTTCATCTAAAGATCTGATAAATAACAAAATACCTTAAAACTCCACAAAACTTTGTTCCTTCTTCAGGAGGGCATTCATTCTGCAAAACACACAAAGCCCTTTAGATCATTACCTAGAAAATATAGCCCCAGGTAAGCAAAACACAAATTTGTACTTAGATTTAGGCATAGGAAAGTTTTGTTGGCTTTATTCAACTCACTTAAAATTAAGCATATGTTTTAACACTTTACTGGATTAGGGCCTATGTCAGCAAAATAAATTTCTTGGGAAGAAGTAATAAAAATGTAGCTTGCAGTGAGGGACAGCAGAGCCATTCACAGTTACAGAAGCTTTAAAACACTAGCTGGTATTTATATATTTAGAAACTAAATCAGGCGTGAAACAAAACATTTTAGATAGCAAACTAATTAGTCTGCTAACAGAAGCACTTTAAAAAAAAATTTCATTTACTCCTCAGAAACGTTATTTTGCATCCTTGCACCYCCAAAAGCACATTGATTTGCACATCAAGGAAAAACATTTTTTGCAAGCACAAGTTTCAAAAGCCATTTCCCCACTGTTTAGTAACAGCCTGGCTRTTCCAGATATACCATTGCATTCCCTGGAGAAGAAGACAGACAGGAGGCCAAGATTTTTAAACACAGTTTAATTACACACATGCACCTGAATTTGCTTATTGAAGTTTAYACAATTGCATRTATATACTATAAATGTCAGCTAACTAATTCTCTTGTATGCATTGTGCACTGATGTTTATTTATTTTTAGTGCTAAGAACCTCTCTGAGTATTTGATGTTGTAGGTCTATCYTTTAAGGAGAACTTAGATCATTCTCAAAACCAGAAGGAATACAATTCTACCAGACTGTGCCCGTGTTAGTTTTAATTTTTCCAGCAAAACCTTTCTGTTGCTAACAACAGTGGGGCAAAGYATGAATTCTAGTGTAGCTATGGCTCCTTTGGCATTTAAAGCACAGGGCTATCTGTCATCATTCAGAGCTGCTCTGTCTTTTGTGAAGGGCCACAACCCTTCAGGAAACACAGACCAGGGAGTGGCAGTGCTGGAGTTGCCCTCTGTGTGACAAGGCAACACTTGGATTGAACTGAGCTCTGTCTTGAGTGGATGATGAGYAAGTCAAGAGTTTCTAGGCTGGGTTTAAAGAGCAAACTGGTAAGGGTGGCACTGTGTGGGTGTTTCCTGCAGGCCATCTGATCATGGGGAGGAAGTAGATGAGGCCTTTTATAGACAGCTGGAAGCAGCCACAAAGTCACAGGCATTGGTTCTTGTGGGGGACTTCAACCACCCTGACATCTGCTGGAGGAACAACACRGCAAAGCACAAACAGTCCAGGAGGTTTCTGGAAAGTGTTGGCCACAACTTCCTGACACAGGTGGTGGAGGAAAAAACGAGTAATGGTGAGCTGTTCGACCATGCACTAACAAACAGGGAAGGCTTTGTTGCAGATGTGAGGGCTGGGGGCCTTGGCTACAGCAGCCATGAGATTCAGTATCTTGCATGGAGGAGAGAGGGCACCAAGTAAGAACATAATCATGCATTTCAGGAGAGCTAACTTTCAGTGACCTTCTTGGAAGAATCCCATGGGAACAGGCCCTGCAGGGAAGATGGTTCCAAGAGMTCTAGTCAGTATTCAAGCACTACTTCCTCCAAGCTCAAGAACAGTGTATCCCTAAGAGCAAGGATCATAGAATCACACAGGTTGGAAAAGACCTCTTGGATCMTTGAGTCCAGCTGKTAACTATTCACTCGCAAATCCAGCATTAAACCTTGTCCATAAGCAYCAGATCTACACATTTTTGTGAACTTCAAGGCACGGTGACTCTATCACTTCCATGGGCAGCCTGTTCAAATCCYTGACCACTCTTTCACTGAAGAAATCTTTCCTAATATCCAATTTAAACCTCCCCTGGTGCAACTTGAAGCCATTTCTTCTTATCCTATCACTTGTTAGCTGGGAGACAAGATCAACCCCCACCTGTCTACAGCCTTATTCAAGGTAGTTGTAAAGTGTGACAAACCTCCATTTCTCCAGACTAATCAACCCAATCTCCCTCAGCTGCTCCTCCACAGGAATTGTGCTCCAGATCCTTCACTGGTTTCATTYGCAGAAGTTGGTGCTTGGGAAGTTTCACCTGAACATGAGGAAGAACTTCTAGACTATGCGGATGACTGACCGCTGGAACAGGTTGCCCAGAGAGGTTGTGAAGTGCCCCTCCTGGTGGTGTTCAAGAAGTGTCTGGACAAAATCCTGTGCCATGTGCTSTAGGAYGACCCTGCTTGAGCAGGAAGGTTGGACAAGATGACCCSCTGTGGTCCCTTGAAGACCCACTCTGTGATTTTGTGATTCTGGATATTGAGGCACCAGTGGTCACACCAGGACTCTGCGTTAACACTTTGGCACTTCCCAGCAGCAGTGGAGCTACACCAGCAACCCTCTCACTAATATCCTTGCACAGAAAATGTGTTAGACTTCACAAGAAGTGTCGTCCACTCCTTTAGCATTGCTTCACACCTGAATCACCAAGCAACACATGTGCATTGTATTTTCTGCCTTTTCAAGGGGAAAAACCTTCATTCAAAAGACATAATAATTTGTTTTTACATTAGGTCTTTTACTGATCTTTAGCAGCTCTGTCCTTATGGCCAGTCTTTCAAAGGTGCACAGCCTGCAAGTGTTTATGCTCACTCTGCATTGCCAGCTACAGCCCCAGAGCCCACTGAACAGTTTCAGAGAGACATGTTTCTAGTTCCAAACTTTTTCAGAAAATAAGTGTCTGGGCTGACAGTAGCATCCTTACAAAAAGGAAGAATGAAGATGAATCTTATCTCACCCTTATGACACATGAGGGAGTCCACTGGAAACAGCAGCCTTGAGACACATGAAAAACAGGTTTCATTATTCCACTATTAATAAATTCCTGATTTGACTGGATTTTAYAGCTCAGGATCCACAATCCTCTTTTCATGTCTTATTTGCAAGGCCCACTGCTCAGTGAAGACCTGGTCATAGTCCCAGTGCCCTACAGAACAAACAAAACTTTAAACAGTAAATTTTTTGACTGCATGATCYTGTGAGATCACAGATGGTAAGAAAAATGGCTCCAAAGGATTATTTTCTCCAGTAATCCTTACAGACAGTATGGATTCTAATTAGTAGGGTTTGTTTAAAAAAAAATTAAAAACCCATTCTTCCTACCACTTATGTCAAAGGTTGCCTTTTCTTCGAAATTCATCTCTTCACCAACTCTTCTGAGGTCCTGTGATTATTTCTGCAGTGTTGTATACAGATACCATTAATCAGGTTAAGCTTTTTATTAATTTTTAAAATTGCACACTTCTARTAAACCCCAGTGCCACCTGTTCAGCTGGAATAAGCACTGTGCAATCCATAATATCACAGAGAACAATGAGCCATGTCTCAGTTCTGCTGTATGGCTGTCATCTGCTACTGATGGGCAGGAGACTGGAACRCAAATTGGAATTGTGCAGATTTGTGTTGAGACAGGACTGCAAAGAAGCCTTGGCACTCATCTGTGCATTGACTGAGACAGTGAGAGAAAGGAAAGTTTCATTTATTGGCAACWGCAGTGATGCTGGGGCTCAGTCAAGCCAGGCAGCCAAGCTAAGATGTGCTGAACTGCAAAGGAAACCAGCTGCTGTGAGCAGGCTCAGGTACGACATGGCAGGAATGAGGGTTCAGGTTCACCAATAGTTAACTCAGTGTTGTGTGTTTTAAAGAGCTGTAGTAATGGAACCCATAAAAACTCCCACCAGTTGAGATCTCCGTTTGGGAGCTTCCTAATGCATTACATATTTTAAAGTTTAATCATCAGCCCTTGTCCAAGCAAAACTCCTACTCATTTCAGTTAATCTTTGTCAGAATCAGTCCCAGTAGTAGGCAAATCTYTGCAGTAAAGCAAAAATAAGTTTCWAATCACAGAAATTAAGCTTTGAAATAGTCTTCCAACAATAATGGTGAGTGAAAACTAGTTTAGAAATTTAATTAAATATAATAAATCTGTGTTATTGCTGCAACATGGAAGTATGTGCAATGAACCATAGAGATCTTATCTGGTTCAATTTCCTAACTACCAAAATCTAATACCTAGTAGTAATCTGAAGTTTGTACATGCATTGAACTGTTACTGATTAAAATGATTGCCACTGAATAATTATTTGTGAGAACATCAGCCTCAGGAAAAAAAAAAAAAGAAAGAGAAGATTGAAACCACTGTTAGCAACTTTTTAAATAAGTAATTTTTAGCTTGTTTATCAATACTTGATGCCCAACATGATAAACAGACTTTGTTTCTAACTTAGAAAGTGTCAGTTTGATTTTTAGGAATAGTATTTCTATCCAGAAATTATGCCACAGTACTATGCACAAATTTTTGTTCTGAAGAAGGGAGGTCTACAAAGGCAATGTGTGTATCAAATTGCCAAAGAACCTGTGTGCCTTTGAGGCAATAAGTATTCAAATAATTAATGTGTTGATTAGTGCTCATAGAAACTTTGGGATTTTAAAAAACAGTAGTTTTATATCTAAACTAGCTTTTATGCATCAGCTTATATAGGAGAGAAGACACTCCAAAATAAAAGACTCAGAAAAGAAAGTAGGTTTTAGTTATTATTTTGATTATGATTATCCTAGCCCTGAAAAAACAACCCCAAAGGAAGATCACAACAAAATAAAAAACGGGTGTGGGGAAAATTAAGAAATGGTGTTACAGTGCTGCAGCCAAGACTCATAAGGTACCTGTATAAAAAACAAGTTAYGGATGTGCTACACAAGAGGTGAGTTTGAAAACATAAAAGTCAAGATGTCCTAAATAACTGGCTTCCTTTTGATTGTTCACCTGTGATAAAACTTTAATTTATCCAACTTTTAGTTTAAGAATGCATAAGTCATTAATTTTGAGTTGTGATTTCATCTAATTTAAYCTACAGCCTTTCTCATAACTGCAGCATAAGTAAATTTGTAGTTTGCAGTTTAGATAATGCAGCTTCAAAAAAAGAGTTACATAGACCACGTGGCCTTGGAACTGGGCAATTTAATTGCAAGTGCTCTCTGTTTCTTTGAGGTATGATAAATTACCAAAGAAAATTATGCATATGTAGTCACCCTGAAGCAACATAGAGATGAAAAAACAATACCTGGTATAATTTCAGAGTTGAATCCAATAGAAATGTTGTTATAKGGAGGAGAAAAAATTGTAGCAGAGCATGTAATTTTTTACTGAAATGAAAGAACACGCAATCATCAATGGTGCAATAAAATAAYATTGTGCAAAGTTAAAATACCATGCATTGCAATAAAGGAGTTGGCTTGCAGATAGTACACCTACGYTTCCTTCAAGGTGTTTTGTATTGCAGTTCTCTCTCATATCAAGAACAGTGAGAAACAGTGCCTTTTATTCATATGGATTTGTAACAATTCCTAGAGCAACACTAAAAAGTGTATCATTTTGAAACTGCAATAATTTGATAAAACTTTTAAGAAAAAAAATGTGTGTATCCCATTGGAAAGTACTTTTAACAGTATAGTGTGGCATGACTTCCAGCCGCTGAAATTAGGCTGARAATAGCTATTGAAATATAATAGAGTTGCAGTATCCATATCAGTTTGTGTCTGCTTCAGATAATCCAGTGCCCTGCCTCTAAATACACAGATCAGATAATCACTGTGTTCAAATGTACTCTTAAAACATTTTGCTGAGCAGAGCTCCAGTGTCACTGTAATGTAACTAGCAGAGATGCCTTCTGTTCTGGTTACCTGGCTAAGTATTAAGTTCATACAACTTTTAAGCTTTGTACTTAAAGGGAAATATCAGTAGTTAAAACCCCCACCTTGTTTAAGAAACCAGTTMTGCATATTAAGAGGCCTCATTACTGCGTGTTGTAAAAAAATAATAAACTTTACAAACTCCACAAAAGTCAGCAGTGCTGTGAGCATTAATTCCTGGTTTAGTGCTAGGTAGGAGAGCAGTTCAAATGTAAATCTGAAGGCTCTTGGTCCTTGCCCTTGTGGAGCTGACTAGTGTAGATTGTAGTGAGGTCTTGTGTTTGTGGCTTTATTTTTGTTGTTATTGGGCAAATTTGTTCAGARCATCACCCTAGCTTGCAATGCTATGCCAGATCACCCTGTGCAAGCAGGAACTCTTCCATCTACCTTATAACAACCTACGCAGAAGCTGAGGCAGGAACACAAARCTGCAGGAAGTACCAAGCAGCAGTTTGTGGTGCACAGTCACAACCACAACTGGCTCTGCAGCCCATCTCAAAATAGAGCCCTCATTAATCAAGATAATTTTATGAGCTGAGTTGTTTCRTGTCTCAACACACAGTACCTGGACTATGGTGACAACAGGTGCCTGAAAGATGCCCCGCTTAAGAGTGATCAACAGATACTGAAAGCAGTARCATGTGTCTTTTAATCACATTGCATAATGCACATCAGTTACTTGCATGTGATTTAAAGCAAGTACTGTTTATAATTCCTTCCCTRGCAAGGTAAAGGGGGCATTGTCATATCTTTATGGTAAAAACAGAGGATAAGAAATAAGCAAGAGGTTTCTGCCAAGTGTAATGCCTGAAATACTGTTAATAAAGTCATTTATTGAGGATTGTAATTCCTAGCTTTTTTAATTGTAGGAAGATGCCTACATTTAAAGTATGTACTTGTTCCTGTGCCAAGAAAAATAAGTGCCATGCACCTACCTTGGAGACATTAGAAGTGCCTTAGTTARAAGGCAAGCATGTAGGACAGCACAGCAACAAGCTGATTTGTTACAAACAGATCTACRTGTAGAAGAACCTCTCCAAGCCACAAACAGCAGCAGAATTAACCTGGGCAAAGGCTAGGTCCTTCCCCCTGCTGCAAAACGRGTTCTTTGGAATGCATGAAGAAAATGGAGCATGGAGCCATTGGCTTTTGGCATGCATACAACACAAAACAGCCTGAAAACACAGAACCCTCTCACCTCAACATCAAACAAAAGCTRGGAACTAGGTCATATGCAACACTGCATTATTTCAAATTACATAACACTTCCGTTACGTGAACATTTTTTTCTCTTCCATGATACTCTCAATGTAACATTTCTCCCTTCTACTAGAAAAAAAATTACAACTATTAGTAGAATTCCYTTCATTTCCAATATATGAAAAACAAAAGCAATTAAATATTCTACTCATGTTTACTGGCTTATTTCTACCAGGGTATTCTCCCTTGACTAAGTTCCAGAATCTGAGATTGAAATTTATCAACCAACAATTGTCCTTGTTATTTGTGCTTCTGTATTTCCCTTTAAAACTCAAAACCTCTGCCTTTTAATTGTGTGGAGTTTTCCTTCTTATAAACAGATTATTAAAAACATTTCTACTAGGGACCAGTTCTTGCTCATCACTCACATTAGTTTGTTTCAGTTCTTTGTTTCAAAAGTGCCTAGCTGATCCATGTTCTCATCTTCATGAAATGATCCTTCTCTAAAACAGGAAGAACTTCAGAGTAAGCAATGTCATATTAGGCTTTACAAATAAAAGTCAGCAAGATACAGAAAGTAATTTTGCCCTGCCCAGCACTGGCTTACGTGAACCTTTCTAAACAGTGAGTGCAACAAAARCATTGCAATAGCTGGGGTAGTTCACACTGTTCCACCTTTGGATATGTCTACAAGGAACTTAAAAGTACAAATGTGTCAGGAACACTGTAGGGTATAGTTCACCCCTCAAGGAATAAACTAAATTGTTTCCTTAAGTCCCTCCCCAGCCCTAAGGCCTATTTCTRTTACATGTGATTCTGGTTGTACAATAAAAATGTGTACTTTAAATTCAAATATTTGTATTAGTTTATCATAACTTTTACCCTTATCATCTCCTTTATCTATATAAAACACTACCAGGTTAGATATATGCAAAAAAAAAATGCTGTCCAATGTAAGCAGAAAAAATATCTGCATTCTTACAGAGTCCTTCAGTTCACAAAAGATTGTGCTTCTCTACATCTTCCTTCAGAGTAACAGGTGACAAAAGAACAAGTCACTTCCTCTTTTTGATATTATTTGGTATTAGAAATTATCATCTGAGGCATTATCAGTAAGAAGACTGGTCAACAAGYATTCCAGTTTATAAAAAAGGATTGGAAAGGATTTCCTGGGTCATTAAGACTATGTCCCTATTATCAGAGTCAGCCTTGCAGTTTACAATTTATCAATCTTCAATATGTTTGCAAAGTTCTGTCTTAAAATACTTCTTCCATTATACTGACTGGGCAGCTATTCTCCTCTCCTTTAATGTTTCAAAATTTCTGAAGTTTTCAAAGTATATTTATTTAGGGTAGGTTGTGCTACTTCCTTCCTTTGACAGCACTGGCTTTCATGTTAAATATCAACTTTCTGTTCACCAGAGACGGAGACAGCAATCCTAATAACTCTTTGGTTTTTGGTTAAATTTTTTGCCTTTTTTTTTCACCTGGTCTGTTAGCCACATTTCTTTTTTTCCAACTAATATTTATCTTTAATGCATTAACTACTTTTTTCCTTGATGTGTTTCTTTGACATACAAAGAAATTGGATTGAATGCTTTCCTTGTCAGCAGGAAGAACTTTTTCATTGATAAAGACATACACCTCATCACTATTATATAAACTATTCCTGAAGTATATGTTGGGTCTTATTTTAAATTTTTCTCAATATCTTTGGTCATACTTCATTCAATATTTACAAATCTTGCAGAGGGTTGTGATATGATCAATRGATCCAACTATTTATGTACATTGTACTCATGCTTTAGCCTAATCATAGGGACATATTTGCTATTTATGCCCTTTCCTTACTATGACCAAGTCACAGCCTCTTATTCAAAATCTTTATTCTAGATTCCATTTCACTTGCTAGTTCTTCTAATGTGGTTATTATTTTATTGTCTTATCTCTGCCCCACCCTTCAAATGAGCATATTCAGGTCTTTCAAATTTGCTGCTATCTTAGGTGTTCTCATTTTCATTTCTCAGTTAAACTGTGTATTTCTCAGTAGCTTAGAGGTAATACCATTTTTACCTCTACTTTTACTCCCTTTACTTGTTTCCATACTCTCTCTCTCTTCAAATTGTTCGTTATTGGCACTTATTTAAATCAGTGGACACCAGCTACAATTTAGTACATTGTAGACTACTACAATGTAGTAGCCTACAGCAGTCACCAGAAATGTGATGTGGAGTCTTCCTCAACCAGGGAGGGTCCAAGTCATTCCTACATGCATGCTCTGATCACCCATGCCACTGCACGAAATTCTCATGTAGGGCCTCCTGCATCCCACTTGGTACCTGAGTGACTGCACAGTTCAGATAAATAAAGACCTTCTTCTTGGCACCCAAAGTGGAAGGAGGAAGAAAGAGCTTGTGCTTAAATCCCAGCRTCAGGGGTTTTGGCAGAGGTGATGTCTGAGCTGTAGACCCCAGGCTGGTAGTGCATTCCACCCTGAAGCAGAGCAGTACCACAGCCCTGGAAGGCTGTACCAGCTCTTTGTGGTACAGCCACAAAGATGCACAGAAGTGGATGCTGCAAGATGAGATTCACAACAAAACCCTGAATGAGTGGTAAATCTCAATCCCATTCACAGTTCAGTGCCAGTTGATGGTGGGAGAGAGACAACACCGCTGTGGTGCRAATTAGCCCGCCTTCAGTTAGAGAGGCAGGCAAAGAAGCTTACAAAATTACTTCTTTAGCAACAATTTGCTGATTAAACCTGAATCTAGCCAAACTTTAAGAGAAGCTTTATGGCTGTGRATTACCTGACTTTTCTAACCACTTCCAACTCCCTAACCTCTGCAGCCTGCCTGTCTGTAAAGGAGCAGTAACACCCTAGCAGAGTTTATGTAACTGCTACTCAATATTGCTTTAAGCTTCCTCTGACTGACATGTAAAACTTCCACCTGCTCAGTCACCCAAGTCCTGACTTGAACTAATGACTTTTGATACTACTGGGCTATATTTGCTCCCAGCAGCCTGATAACAGAGGATTGCCTGATCCAATTTATGCTATAGTCTGAGATAATTATTTTACACTGGCTGTTATTATCTAGCAGCAGAATCAGTTCAAGTTTGTTGCTCTCTAGAGAAGAAGGAAAATGCAAATGCAGTGAGAAATCCATTGCTGTGGTATTTTAAAATGTCAGAGAGCCACTACTGTATCATTAGCTATAATTTTAAGCTTTGACAATGCTTAAATGAGCCTTGGTATTTTGTCATCACTGTACTATTTGAAAAAAATCAGTTTTTCTCCACTGGCTTCTTCTTTCATCTCTGTGGTTGGCAGTGTTGTTATTTGTTTTTCTCTCTAATAGAAATTCTAGAACTATTGGTAGAAAGAAGAGTATCACTATGAAAAATACAGGATTCTCCTTCCTTAAATACATCTCTCCTCWATTTAAAAATTAAGACTTTACAATGTAAATGAACACTGCTTCCTCTCCCTCCCAATTTGTTCCAAAGGCAACAGGAGCTTTTAAAATCTGTTTCTCTCTAGACTTACTAGTGATATAATTCTGAGTCACTGTGAAAAGTTTGTTTCTGTCCACTCCCTTCTTTTTTTGCACAGAGATATCTTCACAAATCTCCTGTTATCAGGCACTGCTGGGAGTAGAGCAACTGTGGAGTCTCTAAATGCCAGCAAACATGATCGAGTTTGCAGTGATAAAGTACAGGAATAAACAATAAACATTATAGCATGCTTTAAAGGTTCAATCCTGCTATGCATTTGAGCATTTTTGTGCCTGATCCACACARAATAAGTATAAAATAGGCCAGCAAGTACAAAGTAAGTCTGTATATTCCACTAGAGCAGAATAAAGCAGCTCACAGGCTTTCTGCTTAAGCCACTGTAACACCCTGGTTACCAGGAGGCTTCAAATCTTCTGAATCTGACAATTTTTTTACTACTTTTATGGTTATTTAATCTTGCATTGTTTTATTTAATCTTTAATCTATGATCTAATCTCCCCTGCCCCTCCCTTAACGAATGTCCTGATCCTGCTACTCTGTGCAGAATCAGCTTTCTGAAGATGTTCCCTCAAACCATACAACATAGGTCACCTTTCTACATGTAGATTGCTTTATCTGTTCCAAAACAACTTGTATCTAAAGAGAAATGAAGAGGGAGAGAGGTCCATTCACCTTGCTAGAAGCTGGTCACTGGAAATCCATACCAGCAGATCAACAGACCAGAAAATCCTTGACAAAAGTGGATGTGGCACTGCTGTGCTGAATTCAGGGTATCTCTGTGAAACCAAGCCTCTCAGATGACCAGGGATACCTACCTGGTGAATTCAGACCGGGGTTATGAGGAAGCAGCAGTGGAGAAGCTCAGCTGCACCAGTGGCACCATCCTGAGCAGGTGGCTAGAAAATTAGCAGAAGTAGAAAATTAGAATTGCCCAGGCCTCCCCAGGTGTGTTTTGTGGATGGCTCATTAAATTCCACTTCAGTAAGGTTTTTACTTTCAGAAAAGTAAACTTTTCCTTTTCAATGTGGCACTGTATCAAAGGAGCAGCATTTTTCACTTGGTCTAGGAACTGCAGAAGAGAGGGGGATAGAATGTGGTAGCATCATCCTGGCTTCTCCTGTCTCTCAGGTCATTTACTGGTGTGCACTCAGCAGGGATTTTAGCCACAGGTGGTGCCACAAGTGCAGGGGTCCAGTCCCCAGTGGATAGCCTAAATTCAGTTCTTTCAGAGAGCAACTGAATACTTCAGTTCTGATCCACAGCTCGATGAATAACCAAAAGAATAAGCATAAATCTTGCGGGTGGCTTTAAGCCCATCCTTGGACTTGGGTGCGAAAATTTCCAAGAAAATGCAGAAGACAGAAGTACAGGAAAAATGAGAAGGCATCATGGAAAAAAATAACACAAAGTCACATACCTGAATGCTAGATTTCATCATCAGGGCTCCAATTTAGATTACAAGTTTGGTGATACTTTAGGTAACCCCACAATCTCCTATTCCCAAAATTCTCCTGGCCCAGTTCTCAGGAAGCATATAAACAACAGGCAGATAGGATTAAAACAAGGAGTGTGTAGTGAAATACCAACTGATATTAGTAAGGACTTCATAAGGAGAGATTTTAGCTTGTCAGAAGAAGAGTTTTGTGCCCAGGTTACTTCTGAACTGGAGCATATATCTAGCCCCATACAGAATGGTGTGTCTCTAACCAAAGGCCAGAACAAGTATTCAAGCGAGAAAAACAGAGATGTATCAATGTGAAGGAAAAGAACTGTGGAATAAGAAAGATAGTCTGCTTTCCATTTCTAGAGGCACAATTAAACCAAGTGCTTTGCAGGAGCTACCCTGTCAACAGCTTAAAAAGATTAGGGGCTGGGCATTCTTCTTGTGCATGAGACCTTTTCAGCAGCTTGGTAAATAAAATAAATAAAGAGAACAGGCCAGCCCAGAGGTGGGTTTATATTTAAACACAAAGTTTACATTCAAGTTTCTAGGAGAAGAGTTGGAACAATGTGATGTAAACTTGAATCTTCTAATTTAGATCAAATCACATAGTGCTTTTAGACTTYAAAACTACATGTTTTGACCCAAAATGCAGTTCCAGTTTTCTTTTCTCTTGGATCTATTGTGAATTGTTAGCACTTGACATTCTATAAACCAGCTCTGGCATAGACTTCAATGGACATAAACCCAGAGTCAGAGGGGGGCTGCTGGGTTGGATTTCTTCTCTTTTCAGTAAACACAGATTTATAATGTGCCAAAAATTCTACAGATCCCTTCAGTCCAAAGTCAAGGGGGAGGCTTTCAAAACATTCTAGGCTTTTTTATTTGATCCACCTCGTAGCTTTTTGTGTAGGCATTCCTTCCCAGCAAATAGCACAAGAGCTAGCATGCTGAACAAATAAATACAAAAAGGTTACTGAGTGCATAACACTTTCCCTCCAAGCAGCCTCCCTCTACCTTGCATGCMCACACTGCAGGTTTGAATTGCAAGTGTAATTTAATTACCACAAAATAAACCAAACAAGGCCCACAAGGATTCAGAAAAAAAATATTATTGAGTCATGGCAACTTGTTTCATGTGYGAGCTTACTGAAGCTATAAAAGATCCAGAAATAACTTCTGCTTGTTGGAACCTTCATTAAGACCTCACATTCTCAAGGTGCTCCTGTGCATCTTGACCCCTCCACAAGGAAAGATTAAAAAGTTACTCATGGAAACAGCAAGTTCATCTTCTTGTGAGATTTTCTGATTTGCAGCAAGTTTCTAATAAACGTACCTAGCCCTAGTGGCATCTTGTTCAGTGCTCAGGTTTTATACCTGAGGCAAACATGATTTAATAAGGCAAATAGTCCTTTGCAGTAAGGCATTGTAAGGTTTTTCCCTAATCTGAAATATGCAAGACAGACTTTGCCTCTTTGAAAGTGAAAAAACCAAACAATTTTCACAAAAAAGTAGCTTTGGGTGTACTTTTTGCAAGTATACATCATGCTTCACTTAAAGTGTTTCAAACCCACACCTCTCAGTCTCAAAAACCAAGCTTACTTTTTCAAAATTTGTCATCTCTGAAGCAGGTAAACACATTCAAGGCATTTAAACTACTTTCCACTTACCCTTAGTGGACTGGAGAAACCTTTGTGCCATAAAAGTGACATACTTTTGGGCTCCTAAGGACTACACCAGCACTCTTCAGCTAAAGAAATGAGAGAAACAATCATCATTGCCACAGTGTTTCACGGCATCATACCCATGCACAAGGTTCACAGCCAGTCCAAGTCCAATGATAAGTGCTGATCCTAAGCACACCATGCATTTTCATGCAGCAAAAGCCACTTCTTCTTTGTGTACATGCCCAGAGCTCTGTCCCAGCTTGCACAGGAAGAGGGGTGAATGACTTAAACCTCTATTTCCACTGCTGCTTGACAAGGTGATATGAAGGCTGAAGGTCTTAATAAAGTTTTTCTAAGGTTTTATGTCAGATATTGGCTTCTTTTATTTTTACATTGTTCACAAATAGAATTCAATATTTGGAAAAGATATTTTTATAGAGCTAAAACATACATGGTTAGAAGAATCTGATCTAGATTTGAAGGCCTCATGTGGAACTGATAAAAACAGACTTATTGACTTTTCTTCCCTCTATGAAAGTGGCATTAGGGATTCACTGGATGTGAAGATGTGTCAAAGATTCTTTATCTACTACTTAAAACACATTCACCCTTTCCTCTTTCTCCATGAGACCATTGTCTCCTCATGTCTGTTTGTTTGGATGGGGGATGTCATTGACAGGGCAGGCATGACTGGCAGAGGAAATTCTCTATTGCAGCAGAGTGGCTGTATGCACAGGAAATCCTTAGTGTTTAGGGTTTGTTGTTAAATTTTCCCATAAAACCAGAACTGAAAGAAGACATAGTTAGCAAGATCCTTTTTGACTCGGCCTTATGATCTTGAAATTCATTGTTACTCCGGGGATTGGAAAGAATTAGAAATATGTCAGATGATACAGGTCTATAAAAAAATTGTACTCTTTTAATTACCTCTGTATTCACTCCTATACTGTGGATTTGCAGAATAAAGACTGTATGGACCTWTCACAGTGCAGCACAGGCATTTAGAAGAAGTGGTATCATTGCTTAAGGGATAAGGATGTATCTTAGTGATGTGAGATCTAACCCATATTTTGCCTGTCAGTAAATGTAAATACTGCCACTAGTGTCTTGGGACAGATTTCTCATCTCCTTTGCCATGTTTGTGTTGTTCAGTGATTTCTCACACTACTTTCTCTACATTGGTTTTTAGTTTCRTTTATTATCTGACCCAGTGTATTTCCCAAGGCTCAAGCTGCTATTCTTCCTTTAAACAACAAAAATACTGATTTTATTTTCATTTTCCACTCTCTCCATTTGTCTTCTATTCTCAGCTTCATTTCTTCCCACTGTGTTTTCTACTTCCCATTTCTCTTTCTCAGTTCCTGGCCTTTGTTTCCATCTCATCCCAGTCTGTAATACTGGCTTATTTTCCTTCTCTCACCCTTTGCTTTCACAGCTTCCCTTCTTGACTTTACCTCAGTCCTGTGTCATTTCAGCTAGCCTGCTAAGCTCTCTGAGGATATATATATATGYACACACACTTTGTTGCCTAAGTAATTGCCATGGGTTATCTTGGGTTTCCCCCCATTCTCCATGACTATTTCAACTGAACAGTCACTTTGGGACCCATAAATGTGCTAAGGAGGTTGGTTCTGAAAGTGCCCATAATAAAAAAGTCTTTCAACTTTTCCCTTTCCACAGACTCCTGCTTTTGTTTGTCAAAGTTGTCTTTCAAGCCATGAGTCTGCAGATAACCTGCTCCCTGATCTGCTGTACTGTAGATACTTCTACTGCTGGTAGAAGCCCCTCCTCAAGTGGTACCTGTACATGATAACCACATTCAAAGAAATGCATGAGAAAGACATACTTTCTCCCCAGATGAGATTTTCTGGGGTTTCTGATCTGTGCAAACTAAGCACTAGCTGGGAAATAATCTGGTCCATAGTTCACATCAGTTCTTGTTGTCTCTCTAAAATGATCCAAGTCATCCATTTGGGTTTGTCCCCTTGCTGCCTCACTGTGTTTTCAAGCCCTGGACTCCCTGGAAAGGCTCTACTGTGCCTGGCTGCAGTGGAAACATCCCTATTACTATGACTACAAATGCCCATTGCTCTCTTGTCCCCACTTTCATCTCAGCTGTTCAGAAACGAAGGCCCCAAGAAGAATTAGCAGGCCCCAAATCGATCCTTTGAGCTCAGTGTAAATACAGCCTGGTGGGAGAGAGAGCTGGATCTAGTCCTTAATCAGGCAGTGAGCACAGTAGTGTGGCTAAGTATAGAAGCCACTTAGTTTACAGTACAGTGACCCAATAATTATGCAAGATAATACTGTATGCACTTAGCTTGCCTGTACCATTCAGAGCACTTGCCAATAATACACGAGCATATTTCATTATCTCCTTCCCTCTATAAACAGTTTGTTTTCTCCCAAGATTGCTGCAGCTATGGCACAGAGCACTGTCTAGGTATATTTAACCCCGTGGATCATTCCAACATGCTTCTTTAAAAGAAGATCATATTGTTTTTCCTGCTTTCCATTTTTGTAAGCCTAGGCTTTGGCTGGAGGGTACTCTACATATCTGGCTGTAAATAGACTGCTTGGAGCCAAGCAATGCGGTGCCTTGACTAATTTCAGCATTCACTTAAGCTAAATTATTTATGATACTCTGCACAGGCTTTTCTCTGTTGTTGTTGTTTTAATGTCGTAATCTCAGCCAGAATAAAGGGATAATTTGCATGCATTTTCAGCTACTGCAGTAGCTAACACATGGCTCTGAAAGCTGAAGCCAACTACAATATATTCAAAGTTTGAACTGAGTGGCCAGAAAAGGGAAATCTTGACGTGCCACTAAATCATGTTTCTAATGGTGAGAAAGCTTAACATTTTTACTTAAGCAGCTGAAACAACATCTGAAACATTTTCCAGTGATACAGTTATTCACTTGTATCAAGAGCTCATCACTTTGCTGCAAGAACGTAAATCAGGAGGATGTTAAGCTGTGAATGGTCTATTTTCACCTCTGTGCAGATATTWTGAGTCCAAGTCCATCGCCAGCAGAGCATGTCTCCATCGTCATGAGAACATAAAACACTGCACAGGCAGAGGGAAGAAATACAACTGTGTCTTTAAGGAGCATCTGAGTTTCCAGCAGGCACAAGGCATAGGAGATAAGAAAGAGAATAAAAGTCAGAAGGGGGTGCAGAGCAGAGAGGTACCTCCTTCTCCACCAGCTGGTGGCTTGCCAATGAAAACAACAGAAGTGGGGATTAGAGTTTGCAAGGTTGCACATTAGAGGAGGGCTACCTATTCCCTGCCTTTTCTCCTCTGAAAAGCTGCCATGTGAGGAGAAACATTCCTTTTATTATTTATGGGGACAGCCACTCTTGTTTATTATGCTCATGTTACCATGCTACATGCCAAGTACAGGCCCTCTTTTTCACAGAGGGGTTTTTCTTTGTACAGAGGAAAAAAAAAAAAAAAAGAAAAAGAAAAAGAAACATAACACCCCCCACTCCCTGTTTGTAGGATTGGTGAGGAAATGAAAGTCAGGGTAGTTAAAGGAGGTCTTTCTACAGAGCTGTGATGTTGCTTAGAAAGGTGGCAGCAGCAGAGYATTGCAGTGGCCTGACACCATCATGCTCTAGGGGATTAGCAGATCTGCTTTGAGAGCATTTCTGTTTGCCCCAGCACTGCCAGGCAATCACACCCCTAACAGCCCAAGGAGTGGAGAACTCACAGCAGAAGAAAGATTAAACAACCTATAATCTGAACATCAGTATTTGTACAGCTTGTAGGAGATGGATATTCACACACACACACCCCCCTCCCACCCCCCGGGTTTGGAGCAATGTTGATAGGAAAGAAAGAAAAACAAGTTTATTCCTCACTCCCTTTATATTTTTTTCAAGGCAGCTGAAGGACAGCTGACCTATTTTCTGAGTTCAGCAACAAAGCAGACTCCCCAGCACCTGATCATTTCTTTGTGCCTGTCCCCTGGAGCATGTTTAATACTGAAAGGCCTGGTCCTGGTSAGTGATTGCAAAGTAGGAAACCCTCAGCTGCACTTGGACTGCAGCCTTCATATTGAATGCAGGCAAGGATTTGAAACAATCCACTGAATGCAAAGTAAATCCCAAGGCAAAGGGAAGKGAAACTAGGCAACAGTACTTTCTGTGGTAGATGGCAGTGGATTTATTGCCTGGCAGTTCACAAACTGCCTACAGCTGGGGGAAATTGCAAGTTCAATTATCCTGTGTTTAATGTGATTACTGGTACTGGTTCATAGGCTTAATTTCGTTCCTTTGAATTCCTYTCCACTAACAAAAAYAAAACAATCAAACAGAAAAAAGGTRCAATAAAATCTCTTCYAAAATACAGAATAGAAAATGTATTTTTCAAACCAGGAAACTTCACTCATTCTGTCTTCAGGGTTTTTCTTATTCTTAACCAATTATACAGAGAAAGATCTTATTCTGAAGAACAAATCTGCCATGTTTTAAGAAAGGAAGGGAACACTTTCTCCTTTCCCAATGGGGTTTTTAAAGATAACACTGACAGATGCTCCTTGAGTTTAGAATCTAGGAATTAAGTATTTAGATATGGGAAACAGCAGCAAGACAGTATATTTGCAGTGGCCATGTAAAAACCTGACTTACTTGGATGGTGAGAGGGTACAACTCTCCCCAGACAGAAGACTGTGCTAAGAACRAAGCTCCAAACTTCAGCATCCCTGCTCCCACACAGAAGCTTGGTTCTGCCAGAAAGGGATAAGRGAGCACACACATTAAAAGAACAAAAAGACTCCTATCTCACACATAATTTTTCAGACTTTAGCCTTAAAATACAGGATACAGCCACTTAGTTCTGTTTCAGAAACTGCATTTTGCTTCACAAAGGCTTTAGAACAAGGTGCTGAGCAAGCATTTTCTTGTTTATCAGCAAAATAAATACCATGTGACAAAAGCAATACTTCAGGTGGAGMCTTTTTCTTTATTGGACATGATCTGAGTCACAGGACAATTCCCAAGAGCCAAAAGAAACATACCATAAAGAAATGTATTCCAACAAATTGCATTTTTCATGCTACAAGGCCACTGCATAGCTACTGTAAACAAACTATAGGTTTAACATGCCAATTTACACTTGTTTGCAATGGGTTTCTGAGCTTACTTGGATTTCATCCTTAATATAGTATTAATAAATTGTTGCAAACAATGTATTCAATGCCTTCTCAAGGCAGGTTATTGAATAAAAAAGCATGATAACTTTCCATGCTCTTTCAGACTTGCTGTGGTGAATTTTGCAGATATGATTTCTTTCATGGAAAGAACATGGATGTCCTATTTTTTATTTTTCTCACAAAGAAGCAGAAATCATTACTTTTTTAATAAACAAAACATCTGATATTTGACAATGCAATACTGCTCTCCTAGTGCCTGTACTGGCCTCCAAGGCCACTGCAGAATGCTGTTTTCTTTCTGTTTTACTACCTGTTAAGTATATTTTCTGTCACTGAGACTGTCCATTTGATTTACATCTCACACTGCAACTACTGCATTATTTAAACATTTATAATTCTGTTTGCCAGTGACTGTCCCCATGTTTCTAATGTGTTCATTRACACTCATAACATACTTGATTATATTTTACTTATTGTTGGCTTAATTTACATTGAATGAACCATAAATAGCTCAGACCAGTTATCAGTTTTGCTCATTACAGGAATAATGTTAYGCCATTTTTGACATAAAGCTATWGTTAATAACTCACTTCATTCCCTTCAGCTTCACCACCACAAYAGGCATGGAGTTATCCTCCTGCTGGTACCCCTGACTGCACAGGCCTGCCCAAGCCAGACATTATCCAGCTGGTTTAAAGATGAATTATGTTCCAGAGATATTTTTTGCATCATCATTATCCTATTTTTTCATTCCCTCTCTGTCCTCACCAAATGAGCATCACACTAATTCCATTAGCTTCCAGGGAAATACTTTTATTTATACCAGGAGATGTCTGGGCTTTGTGATCTCTACCCTTCTGCTGCATCGCAACATTCTTGTCTCACTCCAGTGCCCCTGCAGCCTTAGCTTCTTTACTCCATCATTTTCTCTAACTTCAGGCTTATTTCTGGCTTTCTCCACTTGTACCAGCTGAGCCCTCACAGTCCTGCCCAGCACCTCTTTTACTGCAAAATCATTGACCCCTGTGTTTCTCAGTCCTGACATTTACACCTGCATTGCTTCCACTCAACCACTTTATAACATTTGCAGTTACTGCATTCTAATAGAGATAATATTTCTAATTCTGCAGCCTCTTAAAACCTTCCTCCCAACCTCTGTGTATTTAAAAATAATCATGGATTTAATTTCTGCTGTACTGAGAGAATCTTCCCTCTGAGTAACTAGATTGTCTCACACAGAAGTGAGTAGGTGAGGAAATCTCTTCCCAATCTCAGTGGACCTAGTATCTTCCCTCCTTCCCTTAAATTTCATCAGCTCTCTCTCTCAATCCCTCCACACTCTCAAAATAGTGCAAGTCCATACATTTCTTTCCTTCTCAAAGCCCTCCCAAAYTTTATCCACAGATATAACAGGTTATCTGACCTTTTTTTTTGGCTTCAAGTCTGCATAAGTACTTGCCTTAACAAACTCTCTCCCTCATCAAGAGCCCATGTTGGTGACTCCTACTGAAGCTCCCTCTAGGGAAGAAATGTACCCAGGCTCCCAGAAGAGTGGTTAGACCTTGCTCTTCCAGCCTAGGTCCTTCCTGTCCATGCAGAGGGGGTTACACACTGTGGGATGGCCATCAAAACTCACCATCTGCTGATGCCAGGCTCCAAATTCCATGCCCAGTTGGGCTGCTGGGGCACTGCTCACGCTGCTCAGACCCACAGTCTGGAGGGACAGAACACACCTTCTCCAGAACCCAGCCACTGGCCACTCCTACAGGATGACTGCAAGCCTTTATTTTGCCTGAGAAATGCCCCTTYCTATTCYAAGAAGAAGGGATRAAATGGTGCCCCCACAGCTTGYGGACCTGAGTCTTTGCCGGCACTTYTTGCAAACCCTCCCTGGTTGTGCTTGCTCATAAATGTACCCCAAAGGCTGGATGTGGTTTTATTGTCTTGCACTTCCTGGCTCCAGGTCGGCTGACTGTGAGCTGGGATTCTTCATGGAAGGAATGGTATCAGCTCCTCTGTTTATGAGACTTCTACGTGCGCTTACGATCGTCATGGGGAAGATCTGGGCACCACGACAGCACTAATAAATGGTCAGTAATAATAAAAATAAAGGAATAAACTCTAAACAAATAGCAGCAGCAGGAGCTGGCAAGAGTCAAGAGACTCAAATGTTTTCTTTTCTTTGACTTTAATAAAAAGTTAGTAAAAAAATTGTATATGAAGAATCTTTTCCAGGAGAAAATGCCTTTTTTTTTTTTTTTTTT